>VHKM01000634.1:600000-804199 GCA_007210695.1 Neogobius melanostomus
AACTGAAGTGTTTTGACATCAAGCTGTCTTGAGTGTTGCGGTTTTTGAGACAAGATTTTTAAGTGGGATTAAACTAAAAATATTTATTGGCTGAAGGGCTTCAACTTACGGTAGTACATTTTGGGCTGGATGGGAAAATATTCATCACAATTTCTCAAAGCGAAGGCCATACTTTGACTTTATCTCACCATTTCTATAAACATTTTTCAAATAAATATTGAAAGGATGCGCTGTTAGAGAAGGACACCTCATGCATTGTTGGCATTCAGTTTCAATAACTCCATCTATACTCGGCATCATCTTAGGGTGCCATTTGCCCCTGACAAACACTAATCTGTTTCCCTTGGCATAACAGAAGCTTACTGCTATGCACTAATCAATGTGCCATGGCCAAGTTGTCTCTTACAAGCCTTACTGGCATTCTTGGCTCTCTTTTCACACCACCATTAGGCCTATTTAATAGTGGACATTTTACTTCTGTGAAAGCATAGAGACTTGAATGACCAATACCACTACAATGTGTTGAGAGTTCATATCTCTCGAGTCCCGTACCGACTTTCTGCAACATGCACGATGGATCCAAACAGTCTGTCCAATCCCCAAACCATTTAAACCGGAGCAATCCCCAATTTGTATCATTGTTATTTGCACAGCAATATCAATCTCAAAGTCAGTTTTTTTCTAGGTTATGAAACTGTAGCACATTGTTCTTCATCATTCCATATGTTTGTTGAGAATCTGTGCTCTGTTAATCTAAATAGATTTGCCTTGGCAGCAGTCACAACTCTTAACCACTCGCCGTTGTCTCCAACCCATTTTAAAAGTGTGCTAATGTATCAGTTGAGTGTGAAATGTCCATGTCGTTCCGTGTTGTCTTTGGACTGATGTCATGTTGAAGTCTGGGTCAAAACGGCACACGCCCACATTTCCACAGTATGAAAACACCTCCAGCTGGCCTTTTTTCACGAGAGATTTGCTCGACACCCGCTCCTCGACATGAAAAATAAGTTTAGGCCTCGCCCTCTGGGACTGAAGCGCATGTCCGAAGGTGATGTTGTCAGAAAGCATAGCTCAGAGCTGCCCCTCGGGGGCCTGACGCAATCAGCACAACTGGAGCTGCAACTTTAAAATGAGTCCAGATGCTCAAAGCCATCAGCATTTGGTTCTGTATAGGTCATGAAATAATTGAAAAGTTAATAACACATTTATATTAACTACATGCTGTGTCCCATTATGTTATATTATTCCTTTAACAAAAAGAAAATTGATGTGAAGTTTGACTCTGTTGCGGTGTTTTCAATTAGTTCTTTGCTTTACTCTTTTGCTGTGTTTTTCATATACAGTTCATATTTTTGACAGTTTTATCGACAATAACTATAGACGTTGTAAAAATCAAACAGATGTGTGTGACAACTTTTAAAATTTGGCCTACACTCAATTTATTCTTCAAAACAGAGCTCCTTAAAAAAATCTTGTCAATATTGGATCTTGACACCTGACACATACAAGGCTATTAAAGTAAATGAAAGTGATTTTACTAATCCGTATACAAGATGTAAAAGTTTATGATCTGTGGCTACCATTTGTTCTTTATATAACAAAACAGTCTAGTCTTCATGTTATATGGATTGGACTTCATGTTGTTAGGAAACTGCAGGCTGCAATAATAACGTCTATTTGTACGAGATTGTTTGACAAAGCCCAAAGTTTGTTGCACCCAACATGTGGCCTTATGACCCAAACACCACATGGAGAAGTTGTTCAAATCTCTCTGGGCCGGAAGATGGAGAACATTTGGCGCGAACAGCCCAGTGGACACCCAAACAGAAGGCCTGTCTTCTCCCGCCACATGCTCCTCCAAATGCGCTGAACTTTAGGAGCCATTTTGTTCTTCTAATGGGGCCACTCTCGCTAGATTTCACCGGTGTTTGTCCAAGCCCTGCTCCTGCTAAATAAAGGTTATGTTTTATAGTGAAAGATGGGAGTGAAGCAAAGGTCACAAACTGGAGAACTTGGGCTGACCCAGGCTTGATGTAAAATGTGAGGAAATGCAGAAGAATAAATAAATCAGTTTGATCTCTCGGCCAAACTCTTTATCAAATTCTCCATCTCTTTTTTGTCTGAAGTCGCATTTATCCACAGTCATCTGAATACAATTGAATATAAATCTGTGGGAAAGTTTACCCTCACTCCTCACAGCACTGCTTGCTGGAACTTAATGAGCACTGTCAAAGAAATCTGTAATTTGTTTGTTTAAAAACATAAGTATTTTTGCAGCTTCTTTTGTTTAGAAAGTACAGACTCGAAAATAATGTGCATGCTCGAAGAAAATGACAAAACAGTCTTTCGAGTTGTTACTCTCTCCCAGTTACGAAAACAAGAGGTCTCAGACAGACGGACAACTTGAAAATAATCATAATCTTTGCAAATGTCTTTCAACCAAAGCAAATGATTTCCTTTCAATGACTGCAGCTCTAATGTGTGATTCATAGTCTGCAGTGGTCGAAAAGAATCTTAACAGAACTAAGACATAACATAACATCTACCCACAACTTTTTCAAAGAATCTGCCTCCTATCAAGGGACTAGCACAAACTCTGACACCAAGACAGCCCTGGATTGTGACCCTTAGCGACTGAATTTGACCTAATTTGTTATGGATGATGATGACGCTCAGTGTTATTTGGTGTTACGTGTTTTTTTTTGGTGCCATATCAGCGGTTCCCACCTGCTTCCTCCTCGTCGTCCTCCATGCCGAGGGGACCAGACTGCGGCGTCTCTCCGTTCTTCAGGCAGTTGTGGATGTGTGCGGCCTTCCAGCGAGCGTACTTCCTGTGCTGGATGTTCTGGTGCGAGAAATCACAGAGGAGAGTGGAGGGGACATGGTCATTAATTCTACAACCTGGTATTAAGGCTTATCAATTTGCCTAAAAGGCATTTCTTGGCCAGACAAAATATGGCGAGGTATTACAACACATATCATGATTAAAGCGTACTTTATTAGCCTCAAAAGGAAGTTTGACCTCTGCTTTTGGCTCATGTTATTATACCAATGAGTGACAGTTTCCCCTCCCTCCTGAAAATGTTTCAATGGTAGAATTTACATCTTGATCGAGTGCAGCAGTGAAGATCAGCGGCAAGGTAGCGCAGTGGTTCTCTGGCAACAACAAACTATAATATCTCCATGTGGTCCTTTGCTGCATAAATCCTGCTAACTCTGTAGTTTTCTGTAACGTGTGCATGTTAGTTTAGCAGTTCACACTTCACTTTTCTGTCAAATGTTAAAGGAATAGGCCACCGTTTTTACATACTGAGATATGTTCTTACCTTAGCTTAGATGAGTTGATGCGTACCCGTCTGGTCTTTGTACGTGCGCTCAGTCACACAAATGTTGTTAGCATTTAGCCTCTCCCAGCATTGTTATAGCCCCAAACTGGGGTGAAGTTAGAAGCTACCAAGCTGTTCCTTGTTTTCCCTATTTAAATACAGTTACTTGAGCCTTTAAACAATCAAAGTCTATTTACACAAAATTAAACATGTCAAATTTCTAAGCGGATAAAAAGGGGCACTATATTGTGAGGCGAAATAACACCTGGAGTACTTTGACGTCTACGCAGTAATATCGTCAAAGTACTCCAGGTGTTATTACGCCTCACAATATAGTGCCCCTTTTTACCCGTGTACAAAATCAACATGTTTAATTTTGTGTAACTAGACTTGGATAGTGTAACGTTTCACGTAACTGTATTTAAATAGGGAAAACGTGGAACAGCTTGGTAGCTTCTAACTTCACCCCAGTTTGGAGCTATACCTTTGCTGGGAGAGGCTAAATGCTAACAACATTTGCGTGACTGAGCGCACGTACAAAGACCAGACAGGTACGCATCAACCAATCTAAGCTAAGGTAAGAACATATCTCAGTATGTAAATACGGTGGCCTATTCCTTTAATGCTGCTGGACATTATGGATTTAAAATGTCCACTATTAAACTGAAAGGTCATTTAGAAACATACATTGCAGGAAAAGTCATAACTTGATATTCTACCCCAACTGTTATGCCCTATCATGGCAGATGGTTTTTTTCCTCAATATTCTGCTTGAAAGGCCCACACAGTTCTCATGATGGTATTTTGGCCTGTTTTTGGAATATGGGTGAGAATAAAAGGAGTCGTGAGAGCTGATTGTGAATCGGCCGGATGAGGGCTGCAGAGTGATGGCCACGGCGCTGGTTCAGATAAGCCTGAACGGAGAAAGCCCTGCTCTGACCAGATAAGTCCCAACGGCGTAACCGAAAACAATGGCCCAGTCCTGCCTTACACAGCGATGACTGTTTGTGGAGCCGAGCTGCTAAAGGTGACCAAGCTAATCTCTGAAACAACACTGCCGCGATATTAGCCTGGAAAATACAGCTTTAATGACACCGTTATAGGAGCGCAGTGTACCGTGACTCACTGCGTAGTGATTTCACAACAGGACAAATCGATCTGACACCGACGGGAGGGTGGAAAGACGGGCTGGGTTTTGGTCAGGGCAAGAGTTGGGAAAAATACAAAACACTGCACTACTTGTGGTGAGAGTATTGGCTTTTTAGAGAGACACGTCAAACTGCAGTGACATCCTTGAACCTTTGAACAGGCTAATATTAAAAAAAGAAGCGGGAATAATTTAGCAGAAGATTTCAGTTTTTGTGCCAAACATTTCGGGGGCATGATTGGTGAAAAAATTTACTTTTTTGAAGGATAAACACCCGTATTTTCCGGACTATAAGTCGCACTTTTTTTCAGAGTTTGGCTGTCTATGCGACTAATACTCAGATGCTACTTATATATCAAAATATATACCAAGAGTGGTATATATAGTATTTGTGTACCTGGGTCGATCTGATATCACCATGTAATTAAGAGTCCAGGGCCAATGTAAAGTTTTTTGCCCAGGACAAATGTTACAGCCAGCCAATCAGCCTAACCCTAACATTGGTCCTGGGCAAACAACTTTGACATCGGGCATGGACCCTTGGTGATATCAGATCCATCCCAGTATCTGCTACTCCTGTACCACATTTACGCCTCCATGCTCAGGTAGTTGCCAAGGCTGGTGTGACTTATACTCCAGAGCGACTTGTATTATGTTTTTTTTCTTCTTCATTATGCATTTTTTGGCTGGTGCGACTTATACTCCAGAGCGACTTGTATTATGTTTTTTTTTTTCTTCATTATGCATTTTTTGGCTGGTGCGACTTATACTCCAGAGCGACTTGTATTATGTTTTTTTCTTCTTCATTATGCATTTTTTGGCTGGTGCGACTTATACACCAGAGCGACTTGTATTATGTTTTTTTTTTTCTTCATTATGCATTTTTTGGCTGGTGCGACTTATACTCCAGAGCGACTTGTATTATGTTTTTTTCTTCTTCATTATGCATTTTTTGGCTGGTGCGACTTATACACCAGAGCGACTTATAGTCCGGAAAATACGGTAGAACTAAACCAGGAACTGAGCGACATCATTCAAGGCGACGCTTTCTGTGACTCAATCCTAATGAAAGAGACGCAACATTTGTCCAGTTTGATTGAATGGTGCCAGGTTTGGTGATGAAGCAGGAACAGAGTCGGCGGTTGCATACCGCTGTCATTAATGTGGTCGACGAGCGCTTTCTGATAAAATGGAAGACCTTGAAAAAGACACATTCATCATGAACAAATAAAAGCAGCTTTCACATCCATCAATCGCCCTCTTTTAAACATTAGTCATTAGCAGAATGTTCAAGTGGAAGTCAAGGCTTTCCTAAAACTCTGAGGGAATCGATACCTGATTATGCAAAAACAAAAGTCTCACAAGTCTTGCTTTGCTTGGTAGTACACTCTAAAGATCACACTCCTTTGCATTTCTCCTCCTATGGCTGCCCTGCGCACTCTTTACATCAAAGGGAATGCTTGCACTTGAACTCCATTACACATCCCAGTGCCAACTCGCCTCCTGTCGCCCTGTGTCCCTCCACGCTGAAAACCTCTTTCTAGTACATGTCACCGGATCCGTTTTCAGTCAGGCTTCAGCGAGACACTAAACACTGGCTCTCACACAAGCGTCGCGCTGATGGGATAATGATTCTTCTGACAACTAGGAACAAGGCTGACATGGATCTGCTGCCTGTCACACGTCAAAGCGAATGGACTACAGGCACCGGCTGACGTGGGGGGATATTAGTAGTGCCCCAAATTAAAAACACTGTAAGACTTTATGTTAACACAGTCATTTGCAAATCCCAAACATTGCTCGTTTTGATGTTGAAATGTGTTGCTTTTGAATGCTGCTGAAGGCATTTGGCAACACATTCTACCCAGTTTATGGCATTCAGCTTGATTGACTTCTACTTTGCACCAACCTCTTCTGACAGCTCCCCAAACACCACCAGAACGTCAAACAGCAGACTGGCGGTGTAGAACGACTTGATCATGTTCCTGTGAGACACACATGGGGAAAGCGTAAGGAAAGAAATTATTAAGCACAAGCTGGGAAGAGACAAGTCAAGATTACCACAAATACTAAGTGAAGATGTTATGAGGGAAAGAGTAGGTACTAATTATTAAGCCAATCCTCATGAAACAAAAAGAGATACAAAGTCCAACGGCTCTGTCAGCACTAATGAAATAAGGCAGGATTGGGGACCTGATCTCTAATAATTAAAAAAAGAACGGGTTATGTAATTAGGGCTGCACCGTATGAGAAAAACTGCAATAATCTACTGTCTGGATTTTAGTAAGGATTTTATTACAGTGTTTCACTAAACTCTGTGAACTCTATTGCTTTGCCTAGCCTACTAAATTACAACCAGTACAATTTAAATGGAACGAAATTTGTACATTGTCATTGTACAATTGTACAACAACATTGCGTTCAGGTCTTGGTTGAGTCCTGTGCCGCTGCGACTTAGCACGCCGCCATTGTGGGCCAATCTGACCAGCATGTTTCTGGAGGTAGGGGAACCAGAGCACCCGGAGGAAACCTGGCTGACTGCCTTCAGTCTCCTCCGAAACAGTGCATTGCCTACTGGGTTTGTCCCCGTTTCAGAGCGTGGTGTCCTGCACTGGTCAGTTCCTCCAGCTCCCTTCCTCTTCCTCCTGCGCAGCTCCCTCCACTCCAGTTTTTCACCATCTCTTCCTTTGTCCCTTTTTTGTTTCCTGTAGCGCCTCTTGTGACACCTCCACTGTGCTGTGTAGGGGGGCTCGTAGCGCCTCTTCAGTAAGTTGTAGATCTCAAATGTCTTTAGCTCATAAGTGTGTAAATGTCAGTCAGATGGAAGTGATATAGCAATTTGTTGAGGCTTCTTGTGATATGGATATTGCATCATCTAATATTGAAATAAAGTTAATACTGCAAGAGAGTGTGCACCCCTTAAAAATACACTGTGTTCTACCAATTTCACTGATTATCTTAGAATATTTCTGTTCACAAATAATAATTTTCTAGGTGAAGGAGGCCAGGCTGTACTCATCAGTGAATGCACCTGCCAATTAGAGCACCGAGTTAATTATCACTTTAGAAAACAGGTACTTCTTCCAACAGAGAACAGAACCCACGCTCAATACTGCCGCCTCATCTTTAGTTGGAGATTCTTGTTTTTTCATCGACATGTCCTGAAAGAACTGTACTGAATGTGCAGAGACTATGGCATACCGGCGGATTCGGTGAATTTAGCAGGCTGCTTGCAAGATACAAGTTTAGCAGAACTAAGGCTGGTTACTGTTAAACGGTAGCGATGCAGGTATTACGGTCTGGTACTGAGGCGAAACAATGTAGCCTGATGGACAATGAGACAGCCCATAGAAAGTTACTTAGCAGTGGCAACAAGAATAATAACACTTTGCTCAAAGAAAGTCTTGTAGAAATGGAATGACATTTGTAGTACTAAAAGCATGTTTTTTGTTTATAAAAGAACAAAAGAGGGAGCACATAAATTATAAACTGCCAGTTGTCCAAACTCATTAACATCCCAATTCTTCACAGCAATGAGTACAACAACAACAACAACAACAACATATTCCACAACTTTGAGGGAGCAATACTGTCACGGTATTGTAGACAACAACAAGTCTTACAATAAAAAAGGCTTTAGATACTTGTTTCCCCCTTTAAATGGCCCCACATTATGAGGGTTACTGAGCATCTATTTACGCAATTATGGTATGCTTGGCATGTGAAAGCTTTTGTGCATTCTTACCTAAATTGCAACTCAAACCGAAACAAAGCATGCACAACATTTAATGAGAAGTAAAGAACACAATTAAATAAATCAACTGAAAAATCCTCTGTACTTTGAGCCAATAATACAGAAAGTTTTGGGTTTCCCTCCCTTCAGCCCACTGTAATAAACTCTTTGGTTTTGGCTCATTAGCACTGGGAGCTGGTGGTGAATATTCATCAGTCTTAAAGCTTAACGAGGCTGGAATAAGAGCAGCAGCAGCCCACCAGCTACACCCAACCGCGGGATGGATAAAATGTTTTAATTATAGGCGGGAGTGGGGATGTGTAATTAACTGCCAAAACGCCTCATCAATCTGTGTTTCCTCTGTCAAATGTCTTTGCAAAACAAAATCAGTCTGGTTTCTATTCTGAAAATGACAGTTTTCACCGCGGAGATGTGTCGACCAGCGGGCTCTTAAAAGGTTTGCTGGTTTACAAGGAAAAGGCAGAAAGGCAGAGCAATTTCAAATGATTTTCTTACAAAAGAGAAGTCATATTTGGGACTTTTATTAGGGGTTTTCACCTTGTTTTGTCTGTAGCTCGCCTCAACTTTACACTGCAGAGTACATTGTACGAACGTGGATGGCAAAATCGATTTATGTTTTTACACTTTTTGCAATAAACTAAATCTGTTAATATTATAGATACCATAAAAAAGCTAAATGAAATTAAAATGTGAAGCTCTTGAACACAAAGCATTTCAACGCAAGCTCTGATTCTTCTTCTTTTTTTTTTGAGGTATTAGCCATACCGAGACACACACACATCACAAATGTCAAAAAAGAATGAGTCACCTGACTTGACATTTACGATCTTCTGTTTATGGCCATCTTTAAAAAAATGTATTTCGAAAATGGGAATACTAGAGAAGGCACACGCCTCCATTGTTCCCAGCAGTGGCTTAATTCCTCCTTGTACTGTATTTGCAGAAATAGAAAATAAAATCTATGCAAGGATAAAAATATTTTCTCTGTAATACACAGAGTAAATCTGATTTAAAAAAAAAACAACTATAGATCAATTTGGGTTAGTTTTTTTGAAGCCTTTTAAGGAATCTCATCCTGAACGTTGAATTTTTTCACACGTTCACACAGATTATCGTATAATAAGACCAGCTTTAATGAATCATATTTTCTGACTTAAACAATCATTTATTCTGTCATATGTGTGAACTGCATTGTGATAATGGTTCATTATTTTTGGAATAATGAACCATATAGATTACAGATTCAATCTTGGCATGTAATCCAGTAATCCTGACACTGGTTAAGATTTGAGCAGAGGAAAATGATTTTCACATGACGGCAGTGGTCACATTTAAAGCCAAGCCACAATAATTTTCCTGGTTGCGCTCCTGTCAGAGCATGTAAGTGATCCAGCTCCCAGCTCTTGGACCGGCCCGTCCTCTGGTCCGCACAGGTTTGAGGATGTTTATGGGAAACTGCACTGGAATCAGACACTTCCTGTAACTCGCAGAGGCCCAACCGCCACAACCGCCCCATTCATGTTCGGCATATTCCCACTGCCCCATTAGAACCTTAACTAGGTGACGGGAAGTCCAGGCTGGAGCGAGGAACCCCCCCTTTTGATAAACAGCCTTGAAGATCTTGAGATGTTGCTCTCCAAAAATATAGTTGTTTCATGTTTTGTCGTTTAAAATTACAGTCTGTGTGTAATCCTTAATGTCACCGGGTCAATCATTCTTATAATCTGAGTAACCATGTGGAGTAACCTGCTGATGGACACTGTAGCACGTGGGGAAAAAAAAGTTTGAGCTTAGAACCTGGGACCCTCTTTGCTGCGCCAACAAACCGCCTCTGAACAGAGTCAGAGAACAGGAAAATAATTAATAATCTATACATATCATAGCTTTAGGTTGTTTCCCCTGCGTGTCCCGGCCCCGCTCAGCCCCAGGGTGAAAATCTGTTTTTACAAAAGGTGTGTGCTGCAGCGCTGACCCTGCTTCTCATTAGACAGCCTGCTTGTTTTCCTTCAGACCCTGGCACTCCTCCCAGCCCGCTTCATAACACCTCGGTTGTAAGCAGAGGTGGGTGACGCCATGTTTACACTCGAAAACAAATAAACTGGACCGGGTTATGTCACCTGGACTCATTCACAGACTCGATCCTCGGCGGCTAGCATGTGGAAACGCACCTTCCCGTTTGTTCTGCTACCAGAACCAGTCAGCAGGAGGTCAACACACCAACAAGACATAAATGTGATATCCAGTTCTGCTAAACTGCTAAATGAGATATCATCGGCATAAAGAAAAGGACTGCGTTTTTTCCTCACATTATCCAAAACAATAAATGAAAATCAATATTTCATGTGGACTTAGATTATAGGTATTTGCCACACTATTGCCCAGTCTGATGGTGGTATTCATTCAATGCTATGGGAACTCGACATTTGAGTATCTGAAAAACAACCCTGAAAGTAGTATGTGTTGCTTGTTTACTTCACACAGAAACAGACGAAGGAGACTCTGAATACGTCATATTCAAGATCCTTTTTTATCATGAGCCCATTAGAGGCTAGAGAGAAAACATTTGGTGTGAATGAACGTGAAAGTGCTTTTTCTGAGTCAGTGTAAACCTTCACAGTAATGAACACAACAGTTGTGTCTCGTGAGTCAGTGCTGTCGATAAGAAACACGACAAGCTGCTTGTGAGCTGTCCATTTCTGAAATACTGTAAAGAAGAAAAGGGGAGAGAGAATCGGGTGGTCTGAAGCCGTTTCTTCGCAGGTATAAATCTTTTTTATCTTGAGTTTAAATGGCTTGTCTTATTTACATTGCAGCGTGACATGATGCGTCAAAGTTGGGCCCTGAAGCTACACCAGTTGAAAATCAGTAATGGTGGTTTAAAATGGTGACACAAAATCATTTCAAGGGATCGCCGACTCATATGGGAGGCGTATTTTCTATGTAATTTGAAAGGAAACCCTGCCCCTGTTGTTACTGACGGTCCCAACAAAAAAAACGTTGAGAAACACCGTGTTAGTCTTTGCAAAAAAAATAATAATAATTTGTATGTTTTATGAAATCTAGGAGTTTGTTACTTGTGGAAGCGGCCGGCTCGGTCTTCATTGTCAGCGTAGAGGAACATCTTTAAGGCGTAGTTTTCGATGTGAGCGTTTCCCACCACCTCCTGAGTTATGGACTCGTTATTTTTCAAATCCTTCTTCATCTGCAAAAAAACAAACACAATTCAGTCATGTTTCTGTGATCGCACAGTGGAGTGACATATTTCAAAGTTTAAACTTTTGCATTGACTACAACTTCTACAAGTCGCCGAATATGATGATACCGATGGTATAGAAAAAATGAAAGTATCGAAAGTAGGTACTGAAGAAAAAAAAAAAAAGTCTTCCATCTTTAGATCCAAGTTTTGATGCTGTTTGTCCATGGACAGCATTAAAGGAAGTGACTTGGTTGTTTCAACTGAATTTTAAACAATTTTATTTGAATTTTTACATTACTTTTTGCATTAGGGCGGCACGGTAGCACAGTGGTTAGCGCTCGTGCTTCACAGCTAGAAGGTCTGGGTTCGATTCCCACCAAGGCCGGGGCCTTTCTGTGTGGAGCTTGCATGTTCTCCCCGTGTCTGCGTAGGTTTCCTCCGGGTACTCCGGTTTCCCCTACCACTAAAAACATGTACAATAGGCCAGGATGAATGAGAGTGCGCATGGGGGACGACAGATCTTCCAAACATCATTTTGTTTTCTGGTTCCAGACGACAAATATTTTCGTGTAAATATCGGAAAAAAGTATCGCTCAGGTATCGGTATCGTGAAAAACCAAGTATCGTTAAAGTACCGGTATTAGAAAAAAAAAAGAAGGTAAATGGTACCCTTCCACAACTTCCACATTATAACTTTGTCTTGTGGCCTAAAAAACCTCCATTAACATTTGTAAAGGTGGGAAACTTGAATTTCCCTGATCGAGAACATTTCTTTTTAATCCAAACTCGAGCAAAAGCTTGAGCAATTAGTTCTGACAGATGGGTCCGATTGGCGCAATGCTCAGTTCTTGCCCTTAAAATTCAGACAGACTTTTTTTCTGTCTCACTAGTGGGCGAAAGCAAGTGAAAAAGCCAGCTGACATTTTGCTCGCTGCTTGCTGGAGATTAAAAAACACTTGAGGGTTAAAAGATAATTGAACACTGTTCTTCACCTGCGTTGCACCCACTGCAGCAAATGGGGTTGTACTTTTTAAACTTAACCTCGGGTGCTGCATCTTGCCGCGAGTGTGTCTAGAGCGGTGTCAGGTTATGGCTAAATGCTCCCAAAAGCAGTCAGCTCAGGTGGACACTGAATGGACACACTGTTTTGCTAACTTTAGAGAAACATGTCTGAAGGAGGATGAACAAGCCGTAAGGGAATAAAGGAATCTTGCCATTGAAGCGATTGGTCCAACTGAGAAATACAAAGCAAGACTGAGTGACATTGAAAAGAAAAATGCAATTATGGTGCATTGCAATTGGGTTTTTCTTTCTTTTTTCCCATTTGTGTTGAAACATCATCTTGGCTTCAAAGGCTTCAGGATGTACTCTGCCTAAACCTCAAGTTATAAGCAGCTCCTGTCCGTTTTGTATAGTATAAGAAGCTCAGAGAAACAGTTTGGAGACCCCTGGCCTGCCCTCTACCTTACTGCTTATCTCTGACCAGTCCATTCGCCAGTAATCACCGTCTGTAAATCTAATGCATTAGTTTGTTTTGAAATGTCTTTGTAACCACTTTCTTGTTTGTCTCACTTCGTTTCTGAATTGTAAAATGCCATTTACAAGGAAATTGCTTTCACCGTTTACTCACTATATTTGGTGAGTAAAAAGATTATAAAAGATTGACGTGAAATGGTATCGTCTCATAGAGGCTCCCAAACAAACGTTCTGATTGTTTGAAAAATACAACTCATAATAACTTTCAATGAGAAACGGCAGAAGCAAAATTGTAAGAAACCCATCTACATGAATCAAGCAGGTGGAAGTATGTCTATAAACATAATGGAGGATCTTTTTGAACAACGGCTAGGAAGCTTGCAATTCATGTGCCATATCCCTGCTTCCGGTTTCTTATTTGAAAGCAACTTACAATTTGAATTGAATAAAATAAAATATCTTAGCCACCATCACACCAGCTTTGTCTGGAATGTAGCGAAGTTTGTAAACAGTTGATGTTTGCCTGCTACCTGTACTACTATCTCTAATGGTCCTACATTGTTTTTCCCCCCGTTCGGACCCATATGAAAGTCATTAGAAGCTTGTGATTTTCCAGTGCGTCCCGGTAGAGGCCGTATCCTGAGAGATCCGTGATGACCAGGCTTTAATGAGTCCAACATGTAACCAACACACGGAGAGACTCCAGTCTATGGAGGACAGGGAGGACGTCCTGAGAGAGAGAGCACTGCTGGGAGGCGTCAACAAGTGGAAAATTTTTCGGAAATTAAAGGCATGTTTTTGACACAAAGTTAAAGGTTCACAGACCGGGTTTTCCTAACCTCTTTCCCCATGTGGGAAGAGCCTGATTGGATTCAAGTGATGCTCCAGTGCACTTTCAATGGACAGGGCAGGAACCAGGAGCTTTTTCCACTGCCGCAAATTGCTGCGATTTGGAGTCAAACAAATGCGGTTATTTTACCAAACCAAAAAATAAATAAAAATGAATCCATTTTATGTTGTGAGCATTAGTAACTAAATTGCATATTTTAGGTCTAAGGTACAGTAGTTGTCATCTAGACAACACCAATTTGCTGTCAATAATATGCTTTATAATTAATGTTCTTCCAATATGCATTTTTTCCAATCGAATCCAATATTTGGTTCAGTATAGCGGCCGACACCAAGAATAAGCCTAATTATATAAGGAGTGAATAAAACATCAAGGCCTACGCAAAAACACAATAAGTCCAGAAGCACAAAAGTTAATGAGAAAGTCACTAGCTTGATTCTGACATCTGCTTCCACTTTAAAGACAAAATGAAGGCATTAAAATGTTAACAGTAAGTCTTTCTCTGTGATCAATACTCACAGCACGTATTTAAACTACATTAGCATTGGCCACACAGTACACAGCTGCTACTCACATTTGTGGGCACTTTATAAAGAAAAAAACACAGTATTATAACATATATATATTGGTTATTTTTATTTTTTTCCACTAAGATCTTGTATTGATGATGGGCCTTCTCCAGCACATCCCAAAGATTCTCGATTGGTTTAAGATCTGGACTCTGCGGCGGCCAATCCATGTGTGACAATGATGTCTCAGGCTCCCTAAACAACACTTTCACAATGTGAGCTTGATGAATCCTGTCTTTGTCATCTTGGAATATTCCTGTTCCATCAGGGAAGAAGAAATCCATAGATGGAATAACCTGGACGTTCAGATCAGCTGATCTCGTTCTTTGGGCACATGGTGTTTATTAACCCAGACCTAGACCAACTGCAGCAACCCCAGATCATAACAATCAAGGTGGTGACTTTTTTTTTTTAGTCAGGCCGTGTATCAGATTGGTGAATTGGTTTAGATACTCGCAGGTGCAAGTATCTGTACAACCCCATTTACTGTAGAATCAATATTTCCTTGGTATATTTTTTGACCAAGGTTGAAGTCAGTAACCATTGACTCCAGCATAACCAATCCATTTGCAGTCGATCTCATTCTTGACGCTCCTGTTGTACAGCTCTCACCTCACAACTAAACAACTAAGTTCGCGCTCTTCCATGAAACCATCACCGTCCTTTAAGCACCCTTTAACGTCTGCGTACCAAAAACCCAGGCACATTGTTCAAAGCGGCGGATGTGTGTCCTGTGGTGAGACACATCCTGAGTGGACTTTAATGAACGTCCTGGGAGCCTCAGTGAAACAAGCCAACAGGGACAGGCTGCTGCGCCGGTGTCCTCTGTGTTCGCGCAGAGAGCTGCTAATTGGCTGTGAGCGACAAATAAAGTCTGCCTCCCTGGACACGTAACAACCCCCCAACGGGAAACCAATAGACGGGATGGAGGCCACGTCAGAGGATCACACTTTGAACCAGTAAAGATTACATTACTCTAGGTCCTCGAAAAAGGGACAAGTTAAGAAACAAAGATGTGAACAGCTTTGGTCGCTCTACTCCCTAGTCATTTACAAAATTTCACACATTTACCTCAGTGTGACCTTCAGTTACACACATGTTTCACACACAGTCTAAAACCTCAGAGTTAAGTGGTATACGCACAACATTAGTGAGGAAACCACCTTTACCACATGGTTGATCACTGCAGTGTACAGTCTTCTTAACGCATGTATTCCTAAAGGAGAATACAGAAGCTGCAGAACTTGAGATGGGTCAAATCCCGTAGCATCATAGATTCAGTGTTGCAGCCCCTTGTACCCCCATGAATACATAAAAAGACACAACATTAGAAACCACAGAGCCAATATCCCTCCAATTATCATTGAAACAAGGCCACTTAAACCCCATTGAAAGCACGGAGTCGAACAAACTTTCACTTGGCCTGATGTGGTGCACTTCTGTGGTGAGGTGAAGATGCCAACAGAAAACCTCAGACCAGAGAAAACCCTCCTGTAGAGTCCAGGATCCTGGTCCAGCCCAGAGCTGTGATCCAGGTACATGTCAAGCCTCTCGTTGCCTGGTCACTGTAGTGTACAAGCTAATGTTAGAGCTCCAGTGTCTGTCAGGGGGGGGGGGGGGGAAGTAATTCTTCTCGACACAGGAGACAGCATGGCACCAATGCGGCAAAACGGTTTTGAAGGGGGTGTGAATATGCTTTTTTTTTTATACCTTTTAAAACAATATATCAAAAATAAAGGAAAGACAGAATCTTCATTTGTAGTTAGTGACGGTGTTAAGACTTCAATAGTGTCTAGTATTTTGAAACACTAAAAATGAAACTTCCACTTGTAAATCTAACATTCAAAAGTTAGAACCATGCATAATTCAGAAGAGTTTAAAAAAAAAAAAAGGTTTCGGGAAGACCTTGACGCATATCTAAAATTCAAGTGCGCAGGGATTGATTTCAAGTTTTTGAGTGAGCTACTAATTGAAATCTAGAGTCTGTATAATGAGAACGGCTTGTCAGCAGTGTGTAAGCTGTCTGCAAACTAATGTTTCAGCAAACGAGGACAGACTCTGTGAGCAGACGAGTTGAACTTGATAGAATTATGCTCTACTTGGTGATAAACTCTGTTGCTTTAAATTGAGTAACAAATTAAACACACAGTTCTGAGTAATGAGGCAAGGCAAGGCAAGTTTATTTAAACCGTGCATTTCGTACACAAGGCAACTCAATGCAATACAGACATCAGCGTTTAACCAGGATGCAATGTTTTGAGGCATCCATGCATGTTTGAGTAATACCTGAATCTAGGGGGAATGCATGTGATTTCATAACACAAGTGGCAGTTCGTTTTTCAGTTTTTAAGTGGAAATTTGTCATTTGATTTTGCCCGTCAGTCTGGAACAACTCAGCATTGATTGATTTTGCGGCTCAGTATGGAAGTTGTTCTGTTTAGAATGAAAAGAACGCCTGTGGATTCTCTTTGTTAAGAGTTGTTCATAATACAATGCTTCTGCAATTTATGCCAAGCTCGTCCTGCCTTACGCAACCAGAAAGCGCTCTCCTGCACAGGTTCGTAGAACAACAAGACGTAAAAACCTTCATGTAAACACATTCACAGAACCGGAGGTTGCAGGGGAGCAAGGGGAGGAGGGGAAGAGGGGCGCATGTCAACCCCCGGAAGATGGGCCCAGGGAAATTTAGTAAAAGATAACTCTCAAGAGGTGTTTGAAAAAGTGTAACCCTGCTTTAATGTCCATTACTGATTCACTCGTTTTCTTCCACCAAAGCCTCACAGTGTCAGAAATATTATAGTAAGTTTTATCAAAAGGCAAAACAAACTCATTCCAGTAACAACCTGTGCTCCTGTGGCAATACGTGTCCATTATGCCGGGGCGCCGTGGTCTCTCAAACACCGAGGCGTTGAGTGAGAATGGGTGACTCACCGTCTCCAGCTGGTCCATGAGCTTGACCAGGAACTGTCTACACTCCGGAGACTTGCTGTCCAGCTTCATCCCCGTCTGCATGGCGTACAGACGACCTGCGGCACAAGAGAAACAAAACGCTTTGTAAACATGGAGGCCCACCAAATGAACACGGGGATGCACTGACAACAAGTACTTCATTTAGAGTACCTGCTGATACCACGCGCACAGGTTACATTTGTAGATTTTTTTTTTTATGACATGATTTTCCAAACACTACCAGTCAAGCAAGAAATCTTACACAATCTTTGGTCAATAATAGATTTTACTTGCAACTGAGCTCAAAATATTTATTTATTTATTCGAGCCAAACCTACTTGAGTCCAACTCCCACAGTCCCTTTTCTGTCAATTAGTTTGGGCCTTACTGTCTCAAAGATAGATCACTTTCCTTTAAGCTTGCGCCCCAATTCACCTTAACCTCTAATACATAACACAGCATCTACTTAACACTTGTGACTTTTTACGGAAAATAAATGTTAAAAGAGGGAAAAAAAAGTTGACAGATAAGAAGCTTCTGACCATATTCTGCAGAGGGTGAGCCAATTACAGCATGACACAGCAAGTCATTAAAACTAAACTGTGGAGAATGAGCCACATCGAGCGGACCGCAGGGACGACAGGGCTGAGAAAGTTAACTTTGCAGAAAAATATTTCCAGGACAGTGGTGCTTAATATTTGCCCTCAGGCTGAAGCTCCACTATTGGCAGGGAAAATATACAATGTGGGAATCGAGTTTGGGCAAATATGCCAACATTTTAAAAAGGTTTTACTGCCAATATTGTCAATTCAAGATGATAAACTTTACTTTTACTTTAAATAAAGCTGCTGAAATCGTTTGGGGTGTAAAACATACACAATAAGTAAAACAAATGCAACACCAAGGACTTGAAAACATTTTAACTCCACTTTCAGACACCGTTGTTTGATACAAGAACAAAAAAAGGAAATCTATGCAAAACATGTCGAGAACAAAGTTGATGACTAAATTGGAACTCCCAATTGTGATTAGGAGATTAGTCATCGTTTCAAAGTGGCAGTGCGCTTGTGCCTTTCCAGCCCGTGTTTAGGGGCTGAGTCACCTCCTTTCCCTCAACAATGCCCCTTTTTTCTCTGAACACAGATTTGAACTAAGTCACTGCCAAGTTCACAAAATTTGAGCGTTCAACATTTCCACAAATCTCTCACGTTACAGTGTTTGGGGGCCAGAGACTGACAAATGATCGGCCGTTGAGCATTTTACTCCACCACGGCTAAAAATAGACGAAATAGGGCAAAACATTGAGCTTTTGTGAGAATGTTTAAAAAAAAAAAAATGTAATCATTGAAGCGGTCAAGAGGTCATGATAAGATTGCTAAAACTAATTATTGTATTTATGCTAAATACATGCAAGGGTAAGAGATTTGCTCAAAATGTTACTTTAGTGTGTCCGCAGGTACATTTGTTCTCTTGACTCTGTAGTTGCGTCATCTCGCCCACTTCCGTGACCGTGGAGAGCGGATGTAAATGTATGAGTTTTATTTTATTGACATATTAGTAACAACGATTTTTTTTCAGAGGGGATTTTGGATCCTATTTACAGTAGCTTTTTTAATAAACTAATCATAATCCCTCTGGAAAAGTCTTAAAAATCTTGTTAAGTCTGGTGTCCGAGCGACTATAAGGGCTCACCCGATGCACGAGTGGAGGGAAAAACCTCATTTAGAGAAAACCAGCCCTGAAGTTTTGTACCAAGTGCGCACCTTCCAAGCGAGGAGGGTGTGGGTTATGCCAATGGAAGAGAGTCTGTCAAGGAGAGTGGAGTGAGAAATGGTGTCAAAAGCGTTGAGGTCAAGGAGGCTGAGGCTGGAGAGTAAACCGGAGTCAGAAGCCATGAGGAGGGAGCGCTGTTTCAACGCTGTGAAGGGGATGGAAACCGGATTGAAACTTCTCGTAGATATTGTTAGTGATGAGATGGTTACTGTATGGAGTTGAGCGGCGACAGATTTTTCTAGTATTTTGGAGATGAAGGGAAGGTTTGAAATGGGACGGTTGTCGAAGTTGGTGGGGTTCCAAACCAAGTTTTCTCAGGATTGGTGTGACTATGGCAGATTTGAATGAGAGAGGGACATTACAAGAGATAAGAGATGAGTGGATGATATTGGTGATAAAGGACAGGACTTAACAAGGGCAGTAGGGACTAGGGAGAGGGTCAAGCTGGCAGGTAGAGAGTTTAGATTTGAGAATACGCTGGGAAATGGCTTGAACGGAGGGGAGGAAGAAGCTGGGAAATGTAGTTGTAAGGGATGAGTGGGGGGTTGAGGTGTCCACTCCAGAAACTGCAGCTCCACATGTGATCAGGTGTTGATGGATATTGGCGATCTTGGAGTCAAAGGAGGACATGAGTAAGTTACAGAAGTCAGTGGATTGCATGTGGTGGGGGAGGAGTCAGGGGTTTTTGTGATATTGGTGAGGAGAGGGAAGAGAGTTTTAGAGTTATGTTGATTGGAGTAAATTAAACCAGAGTAGTAGGCGGAAGAGAGATTGTCCTTGTCGTCCTTTGAGCTGATGGAGGGCGGGGGTGAACCAGGGTGCAGAGCGGGTGAAAGAGACACGTCTGGTTTTGAGTGGAGCATGAGAGTCCATAAGGTTATGGAGATTACTATTGTAGTGGGAAACCAGATCGTGGGGTGAGCGGTTAGGATTAGTAGGGAGATTGTTAATGTCTGAATGAGGTTTTGCCTCCACTCATGCATCGAGTGAGCCCTTATACTAGCTCCTACGGACTCCAAACTTTCCAGCCTTGGACTTAACAAGATTTTTAAGACAGAGGGATTTTTTAATATCTTATTCCAAACCTGATTTATTCAGCTTTGAACCCAAAAAAACAAGGCAGAAATTGAGTTTTTACACATTTTTTCCACTTATGATTAGTTTATTAAAAAACTAAACAGGATCCAAAAGCCCCTCTGAAAAAACTCTTTGTTACTAATATGTCAATAAAATAAAACCATACATTTACATCTGGGTCGATCCATTATTTAGATTTCGTCGCTGGAAATATATAACCTGGCTAACGCCAGACTAAAATCACAAGTGATATTTAGTCTGGGGACCACCAATTCATTTTCTCGTAGGAAAGGTGTGGTTCACGATTGTCCATAGCCGTTTATTGGGCGCTACGAATGTCTATCAAATGCATCTGCACATAGCCATAGCCAATCGTATCAGATGACGTATGACGTACCTGCTGTAAACTTTTGAGCTAAACTATTTAGAACACGTTCTAAAGCTTGATCGAAAGATGCCGTCGCGTCTGTTGCTGTCATGTTGGATCCGTACATTGTTTTTTAATCCCTCACAAACTACAAGCTTCCGTATGTCGAATAGTGCGTCATCGTCTTGCCGTCCCTCCTCGTTCTGTGATTGGTCCCAAATCCATATGCGAAAATGTCGGCCATGGTCCCCAGGCTGTTGTGAAGTTAGAAAAAATTCGAGCGCAGAGCAGTCTGGCGTTAGCCAGGCTAGGAAATATAAGCAATTTTGACCATTTTCATGCACAAAATGCCTTATTTTTATATGAAAACATAATATGACAGAAAAAATGCAATACTTTTTAATATTTATATCAGTAATGTTCAGTAAAAATGTCAAATCGCTATCTCTACATTTATTTTTTTTCCCTATTCACCTGCAGCGTCTTACCTTAATATTTAGGGATTTAGGGCTCTAAAAAAACGGCCTGCATTTTTGAGAGGGGCAATGGGGGCAAAATTTTTCATTTACCCTCCATAGATGACAAATCCACTGAGAAACGAACCTCCGCTCTCCACGGTCACGGAAGTGGCCGAGATGATCCAACTACTGGGGAAACCTGTCAGGTGCAGAGGGCAGATGCAGTGCTGCAGCGCCCAGGTACCCATCCCCAGAATTTAAGCCTACCCAGCTGGAGGATTAGCCTACTGTGTGTGTTTTGGGTTGATGTGGGATACAAACTCCACACACAGAAAGGCCCCGGATGGTCTGGAAGTTTAATCTGGTTCCAAGGTTTCACGTCCAAAGCACGGATCTAAATCATCTTGATATCTCTGAATTTCGCAAGCTGCCAGTGAACTTGTAGCGATGCCGTATTTCTGTCCAGTCCATCTCAGTGACAAAGACCTCCTTTGTGCCGCGGACCACAAGCCTCACTTCTGCGGCCGACAAAGACTGAACAGACTGTAGTCTTTGACGATGCGGAGGATGTAACGTCACAGAACATGGGAAAAGTTCACCAATGATAAGGGTTTCTTCTGCTTCTGATTTATTGTGTGCTCTGCAACAAGATGCCGTTAAGGTTCTTGTTCACAATACAGTCTAAAAGACACGACTTAGCAGCACAGCATTTCAGTTGTAATGACTTAATATAACTTAAAACAGAGGGAATTCAAACATGCTACATGCAGTATACGAGCCTCTAATTTTTACCAAACAGCAGGCTATCAAATCAATGGCCCCAAAGTTTCAGTGATGGCATAATAATACAGGATATACAGGTCCGAGAACGTCCTTAGAAGAAATGACCAAAGTGAAAAGTTCATTTGAAAAAGGCACATGTGAAGGAGGATTTATCTTGCAACAAAATGGATTGGGCCATTACTTGGTTAATCCAGCCTTTTACCAAATGCCTGCGCAGTGTACATTTTACACGAAGACACAGGATTCATGCACCAAAATCTACAGAGAGTCCAGTTTGTGAGCCATGTCCCGCCCAGAATGTGTCGATCGATGGCAGGGTTGCGCCGACACTGTGATTTGTTGCTTGTAATGAAGCCTCATCACTCACTTTGAAAACCTCTCGACGACAGCATTTGGCTCCAGTTCAGCCGCCATTTTAATCTGATTGGATCATTACAGAAGTGCTACAGCCAACTCTACTCTGTGTTTACACAAAAGAACTTTGAACAATGAGCTACACCTACCTCATGGTTTTCTTTGTACTGAGCTTCTTGCTTGTGTTTTAACGTGAGTAAAGTTGCACTACCATTTGCTTTACATTGACATTTAATTATTTAATGAAGCCACAGAATCTGATTGACGTAAAGCTGTTAGCGGTTTTCTTTTTGTCAATATGTATAGCTTTAAGATGACTTAAGAAGATTTAAGTTGGCGTGGGCGTTAGCCGAGACCTGAGAAAAAGCTTGGCCGCCAAAACATTTAATTGGATTGTCTCATTTACTTTGTGTTAAATCACTCTCCATTTATAAGGCCAGTCAAAGAGACAGTCAATGGTCATTAAGGCCTCTTATTTTCTTTAAATTATGTTGACTTATGGTAATAAGCTTGCAACGAAGTAGCAATCTTACTAAATAAGCAAAAAGGTTTTGCTTATTAATTAAAATTATTATTAAAAATAAAATAAAAATGTGTGGGTCAAACATTTGACCCACTCTCACTTATTATTTGCCTATTCATGCTTTACTCTTCTAACGTTGCCATTTCAAATGACAGGCCTATTGACGTGCCGATAGATTTTAGACTGTGCGCTTATTTGCGCATGGGCTTTATTTGTCAATGGATTTATTCTACTCAACAAAAGCCATAAACTCCAGAAGGAATGTGTTCCCTCTGGATGACTGAAAAAACTGTTTAGTAACTTGCAGATGTTTCAGTACTTGACTCCGTACGACACGGTCTGAGAGTGGTATTGATAAACTATGCAGCCACTTCTGGTTCAGGTCTCAATCTGTTCACAGCAAAACTTCAACGTGGACAATTTGACAGCATCTGCTGTGCCAATTACAGATACTCTACAATACAAACTCCCCACAAATGTGGAATGCCTTATAGAAAACCAAATGTATTTTTCAAAAGACACTGTTTACCCGTGCCACAGAAATCTGTCTCAACAACCCATATAATGCCTAAAATGACAAATAAATGAAAAATAGAAGATGATTACTTTGCTATATTAATATAGAGAATCTATATTAATCTACAACATTCCCCCTTCAATGCCCCACTGCTTCAGCTGTTTCGAGGAAAAAAAGTATCAATGTGGTTAATATTAAACAACTCCCTTGAATGCACTTGTAAACACTCTGAATGGTATGTTAATGCTCTCACATGTCTCCTCTGTCCTCCATTGACCCTTCGTCTGCTTTTATCCCATCCTCATTGAGATCACAAATGCAGGCCTGTAGGGGCCAGGGTCTAAGCCGTGGACTCACTCACATGTTGGTGCTGACCTCCAGTGGTCTGCTTTGTCTGCACCAATGAGCCACAAAACACAGGACTGCGCCGCTCTGCCTCACCACTCACTGCTCGACCTGCAAGTAATTCATTTTACTCCTTTGGGGAGGAGTAAAATTGTTTTTTTGTGTAAAAAGATACTGGAATAGAAAGAATTCTTTAGTTGTTTATTTTTTACTTAAACAGTCATGAGTACATTCAAGAACCATATAAGCTATATTGATTTGATTTGATTTGATGTAATGCGAGTTTGAATCATTAATATGTGGGAATAACAGCGATTACAACAACCGATTCGCCCTGTATGAGTAGTCTCGTTTGATCAAAACAAGCCCCACCAACCTCCAGTGACTGCTGAACAGTTCTTCGCTTCTTCCAGAGTTCAACACACCAAATGTTCATTTGATGGTTTATAGTACAGCATGTTTGTTTACCAAGTAAAGGACAAGCACTGGCCAATAAGCATGACTGACCTAGCCCCAGGTTGACGAGGAGCAGAAACTCTGAAGTCAGAGTTAGACAGCGTGGGGCATGAGGAAAAACTTAGGGAATCTTCGTCCTGGCTGTCACATAGACTCCATGTTGTTTATGAGGACCTAAGGCAAAGTGACCTCTGCCAAATAAACATTCTACTTAATCATTAGACTTTAAACTGGAGCCGTCATCACTGTGTCGGTTCAGTCTTAGTAATGATTTTCTTAATTTAGTACCATTTTAGCCTTGTTTAGGGCAATTCAGTAGAAATTAAATGTAACGTTTTCATGAAAATCCACCATGTTACAAGCAAGCATTGTCCACAGACCAACATCACCTAAAACCAATACAGAAAGTCGAGAAACACATTAAAATCATCGCAACAGGAATCCCAGAAATCGTAGTAGTTTTGAAAGCACAGATTTTGCTTAAGAACAAAGGTACACACACTGTAAATTAATGAAATGGGTTAGTAAAAAAAAAAAAAAAAAAAAAGTCTTTTCAAGACAATTATAAACTATACCAATTTCTTCTCTTACGATGCAGCTCTGTCTTTTTGTGATATTGTCCAATCCAATTTCCGATCCACCATCTTCTTAAATTGTCCTTTTTAAATTACTGTCGTTATTGAGATCAGAACAATTCAATGAAATCAAGATTAAAATAAACCGTGATGTACTGGCAGAAACACAAACTCTGGATCAAACAGACCTTTAAGTGTAACAAACAAGTAGTCACGACGAGCATCTAAGACAAAAAACATCACGGTTATATCCTTCCCCAAACATTTCCAGCATGCCACTGACTCTCCTGCAGCCAATCAGGGACCAGTAATGAGCCAGAGATTGCAGGCATCCATACTAACAGGATGAACACAGCTTCAGAGGGTAAACACAAGCAGATGATAGTATAATCCTAAAACTCCGCTAAGTTTGTAGAAGTCTGTGCAGCACGCACTGGAGATACAAAAATTGAGGAAGAAAGTAGGGTTCAATTTTGTCCATTATTCATCATGGCTTTTGTTAAATGAAAATATTTCAATAGGCCCCACGCCATTCAAATGGAAGCCAGTAGAACAAATCCGGTCCAACAATTTATTTAAAAATGGCTGTAATCTCAGGACCTGTGTTTTTCGTATCATTATCTTCAGACTGAAGATTGAACACTTAACTAGTGTGCAGAATGATAAACCCAAAAGTCCTGTCATCAATCCCCTCGTGAAGCTGCTTGTTCCCAGACCCAGAGGACGAGGTGTTGCTCCTCTGTGTCCTTTGTTCAATTAATATAATGATTGTGGCTAATGTGGTGTCACCCTTCAATACGGCCTGATTAACGACAGCCAAATCATGCCCATTCATCACACTGTATGGAGGAGGAACAGCAGTCATCTGGAGTTATTCATGCATCATTCTCCTTAAGGAGTTTAGGAACTGCATGTTAATAGGGCTTCTCGACCACGGGAAGGCAGAAAGAACAGCTACCTGTACAAAGTTGATAGAGTAGTTTACCACACTTACACTAGGGTCCTACCAACAGAACATTTGTGCCTGTTAACGTTTTTGTTGTTGTTGTGGGAAATCCGTCCAGTGCAGTATTTTCAGTTTTTAATATGATTTATCTGAAAATACTTCCCCAACAGCAGCAGCTCATTTGCTTATCAATGGCAACAGCTGTAGTGGAATGACAGAGAACGTGATTTAAAAACTAAATCCGATATGGAAAGGAATAAAGATTGTTACAGCTGCAGTGGTCCAGTGCCCAGAGATGTTGTTCAAAGCAGTACATGAAAACACTCTGTTCAAAGAAACAAGGTGTAACACACTGATGAAAAGGAACAAGAGGCTCTTACGATGTTCAAATTCAGACCCCACAGGCTTTAGTCCTTCATCCAGTCTTCAAGAGCTAAAGGTGTCTGAAAATATCTGCACTAAAGAATACTGATGATATTCTGTTCCATCTAATGTTCAAAGCTTGATGTTCAGGAGTTTTTCATCACAGTAGAGGTTTTCAGAGTCGCCAATTGGACTGGGTTGTCTGAGTTACCTTAATTAGGAGATACTGGCTAACACATCAAACTGCAAACGTGCACTGTTGGAGGGAATACAAACACACAAATTACAAAGCAATGTGGTAAATTTGAACTAAGAGTCTCAAATTGACAATTCAGGTAAGTCACCAGCAACAATCACACTTCAAGGGGCATATGGTGAAATTTTACACTTAAAATAGTCTGGTGACTATGTGTACTCAGCGCACTCTGATCAGGAGTGGTGTCCATTCTTTACAGCAGAGACACAAATGCCAAAGCATGCTCAATGCATGACTCACGCAATACATTTGCAAACAAGAATGACTAGACTTATAACAAAGACAGGCTACTGCTCTCACAACTCTGCAAGATTTCAAACTATATTCAAATAATCACTATTACTTAAAAAAAAAAGTCCATAATTTATCCCTTCTGTTATGCGAATACAAACTGTAGGATATTATTTAAATTATTTAACTGGGGAAATAACCAAGCATCTGATCTGAGAGCCAGGCTGTGTGTCATGTAAGCCTTAAGGTATACAAAGGATCACACCTACCATTTTTGATCAAATATATTTTTTAATTATGCCACGAAGTTGACCATTAGTTATAAGTTTGGCCAGTAATAGCTGACTTGAGAATTTGCCACACGATTGACGGCACACATTAAATCCTACAACAGCGAAGCATCTCAACATTTTAAAATCTCCTACTACAGTTTATGGAGGTTTATACGAGCAGACAGAGAGAGTAGTTTCCTTATTGCTCTTTCCAGAAGCTACCCTTAGCCACTGCGCTAGCCCTATGGTTAGCCCCACACACTTACAGTAATAAGCCACAACCGGATCCCGTTTCTCATGTTCTTGTGCGGTCCGGACGTGGTGCTGGACGGCTTTCAGCGGTGCCGGTACAGCCATGGCGTTTATGCAGTCCCAGATGATCCCAAATTCATAAAGGAAGTACGAACAAACTGATTGTTGTTGTTAGCATAGGTGCTCCTTGTACTTCCGCGTTACTGACCAATAGGAGGTGCCGCATTCACGGGACGATGATGTCAGCGTGAGATCAGGTGCCACTCCTTTGATTGAGGCCGTTTTTCAATTCTCAGAGGTGCAGACTCCATACTTGTCATAAAATTCATGAAATGGCCAATACCTCCTAAAATCAAAGAAATGCAATGCAAAATTATAAATGGTTATTATCCAACAGCAGAAATGCTTAAAAAGAGATGTGGCTTTGAGGTGGAGCCATGTGTGTTCTGTTCCCAGGAAGATGAAACTACTGAACATTTGTTTTTCTCTTGTTCAGTGATAAAAGGTTTCTGGCAGGACGTTGTGAATTGGATGAAAACAAAAAATGAAGAAAATTACACAACTAACTAACTAACAACTTACAGCAAATTCTTTTTGGTAATGACGACCTTCTGAAATAACCTTTTAGAATGTACAATATCATAATAATTATGGGCAAATACCATATTCATAAAAGTAAATGGCAAAACAAAAATCCATCTCTGATAGTGTTTAAAATTGAACTGAGGGAATATTTTGCTTCTTTGAAACTACTGAAAGACTCGAGTAGTATCATTTACTCTCTATGTGAAGATGTCTCTGAATATGTGTCATTCTAATTTGTAAAGCTTCCATGTAACTTTATTATAAGAGTATGAAGACTGAGGAAAATATGTATGTGAATTGCTTTGACTTGCCTGATAGACTGAAGTGCCTTTGCTTAATTTATTTTATTTGTCAACATTTTGTTTTATTTTACTGTTATATGTTCTTCACTTACGTCTCCCTACGAGAGATGTTGTAAATTATATTTTGTAAATAAATGTGTTTATTAAAAGACTCCATACGTGTGAACTCCTGGGTACGGACTTGCGGGTGCAGACTCGGAGAACGGACTTGAGGAGTTCACGAGTATGGACTCGGCTTTTTCAGCATTTGGAACGAGTGGACTTGATGACATCACAGGAAGTAACTCATGAACATGGGTCTGTCAGCTTTTACTGTATAACATTAAACAACCTCATATGAAATTAAAAGGGTGAGACAGTGAAGGTGAAGTGGAAAGATGTTTTTAAAGACATCAATTACAAACTTTTGCAGTAAACAAAAATTTAAATTTTACATTTTAGTTAAGTTCACATTATTTATACAGTTATAGCCTACATAGATAAGGCGTTATGTGTAAAGTAATTAAAAATATCTGATGTGCAAACTGAAACAATAATAAAAAAAAATAGGTCAAATATTATTTATTAATTTGTTTGGGGGTTGCAAATTATTCTGGAAAAAAACGAACACACAATTTAAACTTTAAAATATGAAACTGTTTTGGAAGTTCCCATATAAAGATTTGTCTGCAGTGCCCCTGAATAAAACAACTTAAAAATAAAATGCTTAAAGTCCTCAATAACCTGTCCATGACGATATGACTTAATATTGCTTGTCATTATGAGAAAATGAAAGTATGACCAAGTTGTTTCAACACACCTGCTCTGAAAACCATCCTGAGCAGGGAGACACTTCTAAAGACTCTTAAACCGGTCACATCTCCGCATTTATTTACATGCGCACGATCAGCTGTTGTTCAGCTCGCGGTGATCCACGTGCACAAAGCGAAACGGATTGTGGGAAATATAGCTGGCGGAGAACGCATGGAGCAAGTTCTCATCCGGGGATTTACAGCGGACTTGCTGAGAAGCGAACTTTGAATTGGAACAGGACTTGGGCCGCTCGTGATGACGTTTCACGAGTCCACGAGCACACAAGTCAGCACAAGGACTCTTCGATTGAGAAACGGCTTTGTTCACTGTGAGCCTCACTACATCATGGGAAATTCCTCTCCACAGAGCAAAGACTGATTTTCATATATATATACATATATATACTGTATACAAGCAAATGGCAACCTCAAAGAGGTGACAAGGAAAGCGGCTACGGCCAAATACCTCCAACAAGTAAGGCAGGTCCTAAGAAGCCAGCTCAATGGCAAGAACAAATCCCGGGCAATAAACAGCTACGCCCTGCCAGTAATCAGATACCCTGCAGGAATAATAAGCTGGCCAAAGGATGAGATACAGACCACAGATGTTAAGACACAAAAGCTCCTAACCATGCATGGAGGGTTCCACCCCAAATCCAGCACCCTGAGACTGTACACTAGCCATAAGGAAGGAGGCCGAGGACTAGTGAGCGTGAGAGTCACTATCCAGGATGAAACATCCAAGATCCATAAGTACATCAAGGACAAGGCTCCAACAGATGACGTGCTCAGTGAATGTCTCAGACAATGGGGAACAGAAGATGAGGCGCTGGAGGTCCCGTCATGGAAGGACAAGCCCCTACACGGGATGTACCACCGAAACATAACTGAAGTGGCGGATATCAAGAAATCCTACCAATGGCTATACAGAGCTGGCCTGAAGGACAGCACAGAGGCACTCATCATGGCTGCACAGGAGCAGGCCTTGAGCACCCGAGCAATAGAGGCCCAGATCTATCACACCAGACAAGACCCCAGGTGTAGACTGTTCAAAGAGGCCAATGAGACAATCCAGCACATAACTGCAGGGTGTAAGATGCTGGCAGGGAAAGCTTACATGGAGCGCCATAACCAAGTGGCTGGCATAGTGTACAGGAACATCTGTGCAGAGTATGGGCTGGAAACCCCAAGGTCAAAGTGGGAAACACCTCCAAAGGTGGTAGAGAATGACCGAGCCAAGATCCTGTGGGACTTCCAGATACAGACTGACAGAATGGTAATAGCGAACCAACCGGATATTGTGGTGGTGGACAAAGAGAAGAGGAAAGCCGCGGTGGTTGATATAGCAATACCAAGCGACTTCAAGAAGAAGAAGAAGATCTTTATTTATATAGCGCCTTTCACAGACATGGTCACAAAGCGCTTTACATGAGAGCATTTTACATTCACTCCATACTCGGTGGTGGTAAGCTATGTTAGTAGCTTCAGTTTCCCCTGGGGGAGACTGACAGAAGCGCTGTCGCGACTGCACACATCTGCGCCGACTTCAACATCAGGAAAAAGGAACACGAGAAACTAGAGAAATACCAGGGGCTCAGAGAAGAGCTAGAGAAGGCCTGGAGAGTGAAGGCATCAGTGGTGCCCGTGGTCGTTGGGGCACTCTGGGCAGTGACCCCCAAACTGGAGGAGTGGCTCCAGCAGATCCCAGGAAATACATCAGACATCTCGGTCCAGAAAAGTGCAGTTCTAGGAACTGCAAAGATACTGCGCAGAACCCTCAAGCTCCCAGGCCTCTGGTAGAGGACCCGAGCTTGGAGGTAAAAGAGACCGCCCGCGGAGGGTGAGGAAGAGTTTATATATATATATATATATATATATATATATGGGGGGGAAAACATTGTATTTTCCCAAAATAAATTGTGCTGTTTGCACCCTTTAGTGTCTAGGTTGGTTTATGTTTAATTTTTTAGGCTTGTGGAGCCAATTGGTTCATTACTTTTAAAGTAATGATAAAAATGAAACATGAGAAATAATGACTGAAAAGTGCACTAAATTATCTGCACTATAGTTAGTAATTTAGCACATAGCCTAGAAGTTCTTTTTTTCTTTTCCAATACTAATCTTTGCACCCCCTCCTGGAACCGCCACCTTAACGTGGTGGAGGGGTTTGAGCACCCAAATGATCCTGGGAGCTCTGTTGTGGGGGCTTCGTGCCCCTGGTAGGGTCTCCCATGGCAAACAGGTCCTAGGTGACGGGTCAGACAAAGAGCAGTTCAGAAGCCCCTTATGAGAGACCAACAGGCCCGGTTAGAACCATGAGGCCGTCCTTCTGTGGACCCACCACCTGCAGGAGGAGCCATAGGGGCTGGTGCAATGTGATTTGGGCAGCTCCAACAGCTGCCCCCACGACCCGGCAACGGATGGATGGATAATCTTTGCACAACAAACATTGAAAAAATTAATTAATAGTATCAATTATAATACTGTATTATAGACAATTTACTACTATGTATTTTAGAATTCCCCACATAAGGCTAATTCATACAGTAGGACTTTTTTTCTGCTTATACAACAAGATCATCCTCATCTTGTTGGCTGCCTGTTCAGATCAGGCGAACCTTTCTTGTTAGTAAAATAGACAATAGAGCTCATTCTTCACAACGCTGATTGATATTGTTTGGCTTGCTCCCTTTGATTTTAGTTGGAACCGAGACAGATCATGATCGACCAGCTCAACAAACTTTAGATCCTTTCTGACTTCTAGTCTAAATAAATGGGAATGTGTGATATGATTTATGAGCCCTGTCAAGTCAGTGAACATTTATCTACCGCAGTGATATGAGACTGCGACTTTCAAAATAAAGACAAATGTAGGTTAGCACTGCAGGTCAACTATATATTACTCAAATTCAAAACGGCAGGAGGTTAGCACTGCTCCTCAAGGGTGTGGGTCGGGGTTCAATCTCTCAGTTGACCTTTTCTGGCTTTGTGCTTGTTCAAACTTTTTAAATTGTAAAATCACTACCCCATTCTCCCACTGCGTATAAAAACCAATACATTTTGATGAGCTGCAGGAGAAAGTCAGTATTCTCACATTTTTGCCTGTCAGTTTGACGTGGCAGCAGGAGTCAGGACAGGACACTCATTGTGCGTCGGGGGTCCGCAGTCCACATCATCGCTGAAGCTGTTGGTCCACGTTCCTAACCGACTGAGAATGCTGTAACAACTCTGGGCTGCACAGAGGGGGGTCAGTAGTGGAAACATAACAATTGTTCCTGCAGACTTTCATAAATATCCAATGAAGTATAAAGTTTCGACCAGTGATACACACTCTCTCTTCATATCTATATACAGTATGTTGTTTTCGCAGTGATTCAACCATGCATTAGCAATGTTAGCTAAACATCCAACTTCCACTTACCACTTAAGTCTAATTTTCACTCCCATTCTCTTATCAGATGTACAGTATGTACCTATATCCTATTAGGTATCCAATTTTGTTTCTGTCCCCAGTTCAGTTAAAGTTGAAAATCCATGTCAGGAGTTCACCAGATGCACAAATGAACACACACTTTTTCAACAACCATTTTCATTTCATTTTCAGTTTTAAGCATGTACCAAGATTGTACAAAGGAATGTGGAAGAGGACAGACAATCAAATCAAGTCAAATCAAATCAAATGTTGCCTCAGAGGGCTACACAAATACGCCAAGGTATATTGGTACTGATCTACAAAAAAATGAACAGTCATCAGTGAGTTGGCTAGTTCACAGTGATTGTTGCCCCGTCCTTAGACCGTCCTTCATGGCAAGGAAAAACTCAAAAACTTAGTGCGAGAAATGACAAACCTCGAGAATTTTAATAATTTGTAGCCTACACTTATTTCCCAGATATATTCTTTTACAAAAATTAAATACAGAAAGTCTTAAAATTGTTTATTATTTATATAACAAAGTATTACACACAGACATACAAAAGATTTTGCAGAGCTTGGTTGCTTGTAAAAGATAAGTTTTGCAAAATCAGTACATCGAAGAACTATAAAGGACATGTGCTTTTGTTGCTGGAAAATAAGAAACCTTTATTTCATAGTATATAGTAATTACACATAATATGTTAAGTACTACAAATAGATACACAAGTAAAATCAGTCATGACCACATTCTAAATGTATTTACAAAGTGGTCATCATGCTACATATGCAATCATTTCTCATAAAACGATTCAAGTCTTATACAGTTAAACTCCTGAACTCTAATTTGCAGGACGTTGGACAAGAACAATGCTTTCATGTCATTTTAGTGCAAAGTAAATTTAAAGATGTGTAGGCAGATTATCTTGGTGAATGAAATGAACTGATCATTATATAGGCAGCCCTTTGCAGCCCTATGTAAGTAATCTTGTTGGTTGGTGTGAAATCATAATGGAAGAGTTGCACTGTAATGCACCTATAATGGCATCTGCCATGTGTTTTCAAGTGCATAAAGTATCTACAAAATGGTTAAAAGAGTAACAGAACTGTAAGATCTGTCTATGCACTTTACCTGAGATCATAACACAAGATGGATGGATGGATGTCTGATTGGAGAGAATACATCAGAGGTAATAATTTACAATACAGTAACACAACTGGTCAGACAACATACAGAACATTGTCTTAAACTACTATACAGAGTAAATTGCAGAGTGATTGAGGCCAAAGGATGGACAGAAATTGAACTAAACTCATTGAATCAAGAATGTCTTCTGCTAAAAATCCATTCAAAGTTCCAACTGTATCGAGTTGTCCAGTTTTTGTAGAATGTTAATTTAGTAGCCTTTTAGTTACTCTTGTTCATTCACTATCATTATTATCTAAACTCAAGTCAAATTCAAATACTGTATTACCTTTTATTCGGCCAAACCAGTGATCTAAAACAAAGCAACCCCTAAAGTGCGGCAATGTATAGAAAACGTAAGAGATAAATGAAGTCAGCCACTTTGGCTCATAATGGGAGTGTAGTGTCAGCACACTGTTTGTGGAGCTCCTGGCCCCATTTCAGGTTACTGTGAACACAATTATACTCATGTCCAGAGGCAAGTTGGAATGGAACTCAGCACCCTTGCATTTAACCAATGGTACTTCTGACCAGCAAACCAGTACTAGTACAGTACTACTGTTACACGTGTCTGATATTTTACAGCCATGTTTTCTGATCTAAACAGTCACCTTCTCCATACACAGTCACACTTTTTGTAGCACCATTCCAGACACATTCAAGCTTCATCAACTGTAGCTGTCATCTCACCTGACTTCACAGCTTCAAATATAGAATAAACACAATCTCTGGCTGTCAGTACTGACACACCTCTACATTGAACCTACACCTTTCCAAGACTCACTGCCAAAATGTACGGGTGCACGTTTGTTAGGGTCCAGCATACAGACCCTTTGAAGTGGCAGTATCAGCGACACAAAGATTCTCGGTCTGCACCGTAGTCATTGGTTGTTGAGATATCCAATGCGCCGACACAGAATTTCAAATATTTCAGCGACACACAGGATGATAGTGATGATAGTAAATGTGTACATGGCGCTGAGAAAGATGGTCTTTTCAAAGTGTTCAGGAACCATACATTTGGTCACATTAAAGGTCTTCTCCAGAGCGCTGGCATCACACATGAACAGTGGGTGCACCTGCAGAGAGAGGAGACGTGAGACACTAGAGTCTTATCCACCCTATTCTCAAACTGGGATCCAGGGACCCCAAGCCATGTGTAGTAGGCTACTGGAAAGTATAACAAATTATGCAATGACCTAATCTTAAATATTACATTTGTTGATGGAAACAAGAACAATAAGAAAGTAACTTAATCCTAACATACCCACACCAACCAGGATACCCCTTAACAGTGGGGTCTGGAGCGGTTTGACTCTGGGATTGGTTGGTAAACAAGGGGTTACGCATTGATTGGATGAGAAAGAATGCACACTTAAACACTTTCTTTAGCTCTTGCGATACACTGTTATATTCCATGATATGATTTAGTAAAATCAATGCTAGTACACGTTTTGAGAATAAAATCATTGAATTAATAGTTAAACATCCAACACCAGTTTCTAGTTTGCATTACATGTTGTGCAGTGGCGCAGAGAGTTGAAATTAATGCTGATACTTGGCTTTTACAGGAAGTAACTAATTAATTGTAGCTTCACCCCAAAAGACTTGTCATAGTAGAAGCTGGCTTAATCTGAAAACACTCTCCAATGCACCCTTGTGGAGGTTGCTCTCATCATATGAACTATACTCAAGGGGCCTGCACCATATGACATCTATTGAAATGTGCCGCTTAAGACCGCATTGAGAGACCTGGGAATCTGAAACTCAACCAGCCATTGAATGCTCAGAACTAGGATCTCATTTCAAGGTCTAACAATATTGATTTGAACTGCAGAAATTATACATTCTCATCAAGTTCACTTCCATTTAAAGTGTACACATTATTCTGAATGCAAACCTTTGCTTGACCATAGTGGACTTACGGACCAGGAATCCAAAGAGATGTCTCTGGAGCCAGAAGGCTATGACCTCCAGAATGATTCGCAGCAGCACAGAGATGATGTAGAGGACTGTGTAGAGAGGCCTCTTCAAGATCTCTTCCTGGACTATGTTCTTACAGGCCGCATACAGATGGAAGACTGCTCCAGGAACCAGGACTGTCACCATCTGAAGGGCCCAGAACACCTGCGCAACAGCAGCAGCAAAGGTCAGTAGAATAATATAGATTCATGATGCTTCACTTTAGCTCATGTTGCACAATATTGGTAAAACTGAGAATTTGGGGCTTCGTCAATAAATATTTTTGGTGTCAGACAGGTCAGCTTTTAAGTGTTGTCCATCTTGTGATAAATGGATATACCTGTGGTGTTATTGGCCTGAACTGGTTGTAGCAGAACAGGTTGAGTTCTCTCCGGTCGGGATCACAGCTGAAGTGCAGAGCCTCATTTCCATAAACTGCAAAACCCAGAACTCCAAGAAAGAACATTCGCACAGATCCGAAGAACAGTGTATGAAACTGTCCGATCACCGTCGGAGGCCTCAGCTGCACACAGAGACATGTCGGGATCAGTGTAATGTTGTGAAGAACACAACTTCATCATGGAGTCCCTAACCCTGACCCTGTCACTTTTGTTGACACTATAGAGCAGTAATTCTTAAAGTGTGGTCTAGTGGTCCGCCATCGCCCCCTAGTGGTCCGTGAACCCCTTTTCTGCCGACCCCTCCACAGCGCGCATCGTACGCTGGGCCGTTTTGGCCAACTCTTATCATTTGATCAAACTTTAAGAATAACCAGCATAGTGTGAGCAGGGCGTCTTTCCTTTTTGAGGGACAGAGCTGGAAGTGTTATGAATGCACATGGATGAGTATGGCTGGCACTTCTCAGAACCGTGCATAAAGTTTCCTCATCCTGTTTGTCAATATGTAGCTATTGTAAAATGCGCTGGATTTCACACATGGCTGGGGGCATTAGCCCGGATCGGGTCATAAAATTCCCCTATGATGGCGGGTCGGGTTGTGGCGGGTCAAACCCGACCCGCTGCCGCGCGCCGCTGTTCACCGCCGCCGCCGTACGCGTCCACTGTATGCAGCCACGACTCATTCTACCATCTTTACAGCAGGTGTTTGACGTCAATATGTGGTGGATTTTCATAGAATAAGCAGCACCAAATGTCTCCTATTTTCCACGGCATGTGCGTCTGTGCAACCATAGACTTCCTACCACAGCCTCAGTTTTAAACTATTGGCTCTTTAGAATGACATTAGGTGGTATACCTATAGGCTGTTACAGCAGTTTTCCCCCCACATGTTTGTTGTTCATATTAAGCTGCAGCTCATTTCACATTTACTTTTTCAAATGAAATTAAATTCATATAAGAATTTAACATAAATTCATTGCATTTGTGTTTGAATAATTAGTTTTTGACTTGAAACAGTTGCATATCAAACATAAATTTAGCTTATCCTTCCTATGTTGTTGTGTTTTGGGGGCGTGTTGGAGTGGGATTCTGTTAGGTGGTCCTCAGAAAAAAATTGGAAGATAAAGTGGTCCTTGGGCTGAAAAAGTTTGAGAAACACTGCTATAGAGCATCAGTACCATATGATGCAAATTGGAGTCTCCATTGCGGTTCCAAATCTGCATGCTGACCATTTTTTAGTTGTGTTGTGCAATGATGACATCACCAATGGAACTACCATGGCCCAGTGTAAACATAACCCTGACAGACTGCTTCTTTTCATTGTTCCAGAACCTACGGAGTGAGGACCTGACCTGTCTGGGACACATACCAAAGCGTTCTGTTGTGTGCTGAAATAGATGACAATCTGTGAGTCAAAAATCCTTTTTTCAAACCAGATAATGCAAACACAGATTATAATCACAGCATCTTCTGTCGACAGATGGGATTGTAATATACGAGAATACACACAGATTCCCAGTAGTCCAAACAAACACATTCTTTGAGGTACATTCTCCCTCACAGTAACATCATCAGATCATTTTACTTTTTCATTTCTGTAGGTAACACAGACCTTAATGATACTAATACTGTCACACATCAATGATGATCTATGCTCTTTCTATTGTTCGCAACGGCACAGAAGCAGCTAATGCTTCACCACCTCAACAGGCCTCATAAACTATTTTTTCAGCATTGAGCCCACAGTAGTATTTAGCCAACAGTATTTTGCAAGATGCAAAACGATATACTCTTCCTTCTGACTTGTACTCACACATCCTTCATAGATGTTCTTGATGTAGTTGAGAGACATTTCAGCTGCTGGTGGGCCCCGAGCTTCATTTCTGTTGGGTGTTAGCTCAGTTGTAACACGTTCGGCTCTGACCCCCTGAAAGCTCGTGACAATGCATATTTCTTTTGGCCTTTATTCCTCCATCAATTGAATTAAACACAACAGAGACAGACAAAGGGCAGCTGGGAATTCTATGTGTGCATTATAATCCCTGCAGGTCTCAGTCAGCAGAAAAAAAAAACACCTCGCGTGCCCCTGCACAAACAGGCAACCTATACAATGCAAATATGTAGGTAGTGATGCTTTAGCCATAATATTTAGACTTTTCTGATACTAAATCAATTAGAAATTTGAACTCCAGAAGGTCAGTTTTGCAAATAGCATGGCCTGATTCACTCAATGCAGTTGGTTAGACAAATACCAACGTAAGTAGTAAGTCGAGCATTCACAACTATTATTTTTCAGCTGTAAAAGGCACCATAAGCAGTGCAAATTTAGTGCATTCTTTATAGCCACAACTGGCAACATTACATACATTTTAACTCAAATGTTGTATAATATAATGTCTCACATCATCTAAATGTTAAGGGCAATCACCCTATTACTCTACTACATTGAGCACATTATTTTCCTCTCTCCCATATTATTAACATTGCATGGTTTTATATAATCTGGAAAAACAATACAGCTTCAAAAGTTAGTTAGTGAAGTGAACACACCCGTAACAGCAAATATTGCTGGAGGAGCATGGGTAAAGCTGGTGTTGTCCTGAGTGGTCACCATCAACACAAAAGGAAAAGCCCAGATGCAAATTAACATTACACAAAAAAAATAAAAAGATAAAAATGAAGATACAATAGAAGTCCACACACCAACCGTAATCCTGGCGGCGTGTTGTTCATAGCCCAGTCTTTTATCAGCACACAATCCTAAAATCCAGCTCAAATCGGGAGGTGGAGGGATGTGCACAGCTCACAGGAGTCACATGTGGTTAGAGAGCAGCTCTTCCGGTCGCAACTTTCAAAACAAACACCAGAGGAACGTCAGAGGCCAGTGGACAAAAGGGCTTACATAACTACATCATACAACAATTCATTCATTGATTATTGTTGTAATCTTTTGGCTTATGTCTATTTTTTTTTAAAGTTGGTGTTTGTGATGAAAACCACAGACACGTTGCAAGAATTGGATGAAGGATGTCCTTAATAAAAAGTGAAGTTGTCCATCTGCGCCATCAGCCCCTTTGACCACCTCCAGCCACTCACTCTCACACCACATTCACACAGGCAAGGTGAAGTGTTTTGCCCAAGGGCATAATGGATCAGGACAAGTGTGAGGTTATACATGCACTTGTGATTGAGATTTACATTAGGCAAACAAATCCAATCCACACCATGGTGTGTTCAGTTGCACGTTAGCTTACACGTTAGCTTACACGTCAGCTTACGACAGCACACTAGCCTTGGCACAGCAGCCACCAGCGATAAAAAACAACAACTTTCACTCACCCGTCTGAAGTAACCTTTGCGTGCCTTCTGCTCAGCAAACTCGTGGTAAATCCATTTTCCAGCGTAAGTAGCAACGGCCTCCGTGAGACACAGGGGAAGCGTTGCATAGTCCCATGGCGTGCGCTATTTCTCTGACAAAACAAAACTTTTTCAACCTGAAAAACTGATCGACAATAGGCGAATGTATGGAACTGCCTTTTTTGCGTGGCATTTGTTTGCTCCCAAATCTCCCAAATCAAGGCAGTTTGAACCTAAAAGTTTACGCTTTTAAATATATCAATACTGCTAGTTTAAGCATAGAGAGGCTTCTTCGTGACTTCAACTGAAGGATTCTGCAAAAAAGTGAAAATCACCAATTAAAAAAAACAAAACCCTTCTCTTGCGTTTTTCTCGAAAGTCAGGCTGCTGACATGTGTCCCTGGTTCCCACGGCGGGTCACATATTAGCTCATCCAAATACATGAATTAACTTGTTCCCTCAAACTGTTCACAATGTTTTCTTATTAGAGGGGATTTCTGTCTTACCTTAAACTTCCGAGAACATTCCCTACATGCCATTTTTGGTTTTATCAACATTGCCAACAACCGATATTGGTCAAATTTCAGCAGTCTCAACAGCAGCCTGTTTTGCGTTGCTGTGAACTCTCTTCTTTGTGTCCTTTTGGCCTTTGACACAAAAGGTGAAGAGTCAGCCATTGAGATTATAGTACATGTACAGTACAGTATGTGTCGATTCAAGCCTGCTATTTGACATGTTATATGTTATATATATGTTATCTCTACTGGGCTGATTTAGAATTGAGAACCTCAAGAGGCTTTGTCAGCAACCTCAATTACAACTTCAATTTCAGACCTTTAACTGTCTCTGGATTCATCTCTGAAGCACAGTCAGATTTTGCCTTGAGTCCTGTTTGTCCCATTCAAAGAACCCAAATAACTAAAGTATTCAGTGTATCTTTTCATCTTTGCTTTTCATCTCCATACTTCAACTTAGCTTTTAGCATCCACTCTGAGTCCATTTTTATTCATCCGTCTTCTTCTAAATAGCATCATTTTAACAGCGTGCAACACTGTGGCTTTGGATGATTGCTTTTCTATTCGCAACAACAAAACATGGACCGAAGGACATGAGATTAATGACATAGTCTTGAAGTAACACACTTTGAAAAGTACATTAACTTTTGGGAACTAGTCTATTGCATTTATACTCGTAGAGGAGTGAAATCCATCTTGGCCCCTTGCAGTATGTTTTGTTTGCAGATATTTGTGGAAAAAAGAGATTCCTGCGTAACGTCTTCAGTGTTTTAAGAGCAATTGTAGCACCAATGCTGAAACGATTTTACTGGTGGAGACTAATATAGTAGAGCAGTGAAAGGCTCTTATAAACTAATTCCTGTGAATAATTGGGATATTAGTGATACATTAAGAATGTTGGCAACACGGCAAAGTTTTCTACAGGACCTTTAAGGACACGGTGAGGTCTTTTTCTACAGATCATGTTTTTAATACTTGTAAAGCATTGATGACATACTCACGCGCTGAGCCTGTACTTTCGAATATTGTTTTTTCTATTTTAGCATCAGATTGAAAACTCTAAATTTAAGCCATTTAGAGTGATTTTGTTTCATTACATAAAATGAAAAATGCTCACGTTTCTAGGTGATTTAGTTTTGGATTTCAATTTGAAAAATGATTGAACGAACGATACATGGATTATTTAACCACACAATTTTTAACAATTAAATTTCTCTGCTATTTTTTAAAAGTTCTCTTTTGTCCTGGATACATGCTGCAAACTCTGCTTTTGAGTATTTTTCATGGCAATATTTGTTTAAAGAAATAATGGGGAGTTCAAAGTTCAGAGAACGGCAGAGACAAAGCAGCTTTTGTCAATACCATTTTTTTTGTATGAACAAATGATCATTTTTCAAAGGTTTTCAATGGCTTTGAAAAAGTGGAAAAGAATTAGGTTAAGTGAGCAATATTCTTCTCATCAGGTCTATGGGACAATCCAGCAACTGGTTAGTGAAGCCAATCCAGCAACCATCAGGATCAATAGCTACTATATACACACACAATTATATTTTACATACACTACCTCCCAACTCCTGGAGAGAGGCTGGACGCTCCATTTTTCTGGAGTTGCCCACGGGGAGAGATGGCGGGCCGGGGTGGGTTTGCTCACCAGCTAAGCTCACCAGCTTAGCCGCCACGTGTTGGAGTTCACCCCGGTAAATGAGAGGGTCGCGTCCCTGGGAGGGGTACTAGATGGTGCTCCGACTGGGGACTCCATTGTTCTACTGGGGGACTTCAACGCCCACGTGGGTAACGACAGTGAGACCTGGATGGGGGTGATTGAGAAGAACGGCCTCCCCGATCGGAACCTGAGTGGCCTTCTGTTATTGGACTTCTGTGCTAGTCCCAGTTTGTCCATAACAAACACCATGTTCGAGCACAAGGGTGTCCAAAAGTGCACGTGGTACCAGGACACCCTAGGCAGGAGGTCGATGATTGACTTTGTAGTTGTGTCATCTGATCTTCAGCCGCGTGTCTCGTACACTCGGGTGAAGAGAGGGGCTGAGCTGTCAACCGATCACCACCTGGTGGTGAGCTGGATCCGCTGGCAGGGGAAGAAGCCGGTCAGACCTGGCAGGCCCAAACATGTTGTGAGGGTCTGTTGGGAACGTCTGGTGGATCCCTCTGTCAGTAGGGTCTTCAACTCCCACGTCCGGAAGAGCTTCACCCAGATTCCGAGAGAGGTTGGGGACATGGAGTCCCAGTGGACCATGTTCTCCTCCTCCATTGTCGATGCGGCTGCTCGTGGTTGTGGCCGTAAGGTCTCTGGTGTCTGTTACGGTTTACAGAGGGATCACACTCCTCAGCCTCCCCGGTAAGATCTACTCCAGGGTGCTGGAGAGGAGGATCCGGCCGATAGTCGAACCTCGGATCCAGGAGGAACAATGCGCTTTTTGTCCTGGTCGTGGAACACTGGACCAGCTCTATACCCTTCATCGGGTGCTCGAGGGTTTGTGGGAGTTCGCCCAACCAGTCCACATGTGTTTTGTGGATCTGGAGAAACCGTTCGACCGTGTCCCTCGTGGTGCCCTGTGGAGGGTGCTCTGGGAGTATGGGGTCCGGGGCCCTCTGCTAAGGGCTGTCCGTTCCCTGTATGACCGCACTCCACAACGACATCCTTAGTTCAGATGACGGATGATTGGTTGCAAGACACTGATGATAGAAAATTTGTTGGGACTGTACTGCTAGATCTGAGTGCTGCATTTGATTTAATTGATCATGACTTATTATTGTAAGAGTTAAGTTGTTATGGATTTGAAAAGTGTGCAATCCAATGGATCTGTAGCTATCTTACAAATAGGGAGTTCAATGTACTATTTAATGGTAGTTATTCTGAGACGAAATTTCTGCGTTGTGGGGTGCCTCGAGGGAGTTTCCTTGGGCCACTGTTATTTTCTATTTTTACAAATGATCTGTCTTTCATTTTGGAGTGTGCCAGTATTACCCTATATGCAGATGACTCAACTATTTATGTGTCAGATTATGATTCTACTAGACTTAATACTATATGAAATGATGAACTAAAATTAATTGAAAATTGAAAGAAAATAAGTTGATTATTAATGTTGTGAAAAGTAAATGTATGGTGTTGGGATATAATCATCTTTTAAAAGATTCCCCTGCTCTGAACTTGGTTGTTGGTGGTTCGATCATAGAACAAGTGGCTGAGGCCAAGTTGCTCGGCGTAACTGTGGACAGCAGGCTGACCTGGAACGCTCAGATAAAACAAATATTGAATAAAATGGGCAGGAGTATGGCCGGGTTTGGCACTCCAGAAAATGCATACCAACTTGAATACGGAACACTTTGGTGGAATCAATAGTTTTGTGTCATCTGGACTATTGTTCCATAATTTGGGCAACATCTACAGAGAATAATATAAACAGATTACAGATTCCACAAAATAAAGCAGCTCGGCTTGTCCTAAACTAGTAGGGACATGCACAACCAGTTAGCATGGCTGCATAAGAAGCAGAATCAATAATTCTCTTATTAAATTCCTAAAAAATACATTTACTTCAAAAGCACCTGAAATTATTTATAATAAATTTGACTTTTTTAAGTAACATTCATTATTATTCCACTCGCCAATCAAGTGAAGGCCGGTTTTGTTACCTGCCTGTCGAACAAATCTACTTCAGAGAACATCGTGTTATAGCAATAGTGGCATGCAACTTGCTCCCGCAATTCTTGGTCCCAGAGATTCACAATGTCAGTTTTTCCAAAATACTTAGACTGTATTTATTTACTTTGGAGTAATTGTAATATGTATGTAATTAATAATTACTTTATAATGAGCTATAGTCTTTTTTTTTTTTACATAATACCCAGAGGGTGGCAATATTTTGTATAGAAGAGCTTATACTGTATTGTTATGTTACGTTATGTTATGTTATGTTATGTTATGTTATGTATGTATGTATGTGTGCATGTGTGTGTATATATGTTTATATGTGTGTTTATATGCGTGTATGGGTATATGTATATATATGTATATATATGTACAGTATATATGTTATTTATTGGTTTATTTGGTCGGGACAGTGCATGTTAATGAACATACAGTGGGGAAAAAAAGTATTTAGTCAGCCACCAATTGTGCAAGTTCTCCCACTTAAAAAGATGAGAGAGGCCTGTAATTTTCATCATAGGTAAACCACAACTATGAGAGACAAAATGAGAAAAGAAAATCCAGAAAATCACATTGTCTGATTTTTTTATTAATTTATTTGCAAATTAGGGTGGAAAATAAGTATTTGGTCAATAACAAAAGTTCATCTCAATACTTTGTTATATACCCTTTGTTGGCAATGACAGAGGTCTTAATGTTTTCTGTAAGTCTTCACAAGGTTTTCACACACTGTTGCTGGTATTTTGGCCCATTCCTCCATGCAGATCTCCTCTAGAGCAGTGATGTTTTGGGGCAGGCGCTGGGCAACACAGACTTTCAACTCCCTCCAAAGATTTTCTATGGGGTTGAGATCTGGAGACTGGCTAGGCCACTCCAGGACCTTGAAATGCTTCTTACGAAGCCACTCTTTCGTTGCCCGGGCGGTGTGTTTGGGATCATTGTCATGCTGAAAGACCCAGACACGTTTAATTTTCAATGCCCTCCTGATGGAAGGAGGTTTTCACTCAAAATCTCACGATACATGGCCCCATTCATTCTTTCCTTTACATGGATCAGTCGTCCTGGTCCCTTTGCAGAAAAACAGCCCCAAAGCCTGATGTTTCCAACCCCATGCTTCACAGTAGGTATGGTGTTCTTTGGATGCAACTCAGCATTCTTTCCCCTCCAAACACGATCAGTTGAGTTTTGACCAAAAAGTTCCATTTTGGTTTGATCTGACCATATGACATTCTTCCAGTCCTCTTCTGAATCATCCAGATGCTCTCTAGCAAACTTCAGACGGGCCCGGACATGTACTGGCTTAAGCAGGGGGACACGTCTGGCACTGCAGGAATTGAGTCCCTGGCGGCGTAGTGTGTTACTGACGGTAGCCTTTGTTACTTTGGTCCCAGCTCTCTGCAGGTCATTCACTAGGTCCCCCCGTGTGGTTCTGGGATTTTTGCTCACCGTTCTTGTGATCATTTTGAGCCCATGGGGTGAGATCTTGCGTGGAGCCCCAGATCGAGGGAGATTATCAGTGGTCTTGTATGTCTTCCATTTTCTAATAATTGCTTCCACAGTTGATTTCTTCACACCAAGCTGCTTACCAATTGCAGATCCAGTCCTCCCAGCCTGGTGCAGGTCTACAGTTTTGTTTCTGGTGTCTTTGGACAGCTCTTTGGTCTTGACCATAGTGGAGTTTGGAGTGTGACTGTTTGAGGTTGTGGACAGGTGTCTTTTATACTGATAACAAGTTCAAACAGGGGCCATTAATACAGGTAACGAGTGGAGGACAGAGGAGCCTCTTAAAGAAGAAGTTACAGGTCTGTGATAGCCAGAAATCTTGCTTGTTTGTAGGTGATCAAATACTTATTTTCCACCATAATTTGCAAATAAATTCATAAAAAAATCAGACAATGTGATTATCTGTATTTTTTTCCCATTTTGTCTCTCATAGTTGAGGTTTACCTATGATGTAAATTACAGGCCTCTCTCATCTTTTTAAGTGGGAGAACTTGCACAATTGGTGGATGACTAAATACTTTTTTCCCCCACTGTACATGGGTCTCATGCATGTAAACAAGCCACACCGGATTGTAGCCTTGGGTTAATTTGCATCCGTCGTCCCCGATGCGCACTCTCAAACACACTCTCATTCATCCTGGCCTATTGTACATGTTTTTAGTGGTGGTGGTTATGTGTGTATATGTTATATTGTATTGCCGTGTTCCTTGTATATGTGTGTGTGTGTTTGTGTGCACTTCTGTGTTCGTCTTCATTGTTGCACAGCTTTGATGTAAAATCTGAAATGTTGAAGACCCCAGGAAGAATAGCTACTGCTTTATTTCAGTAGCTAATGGGGATCTAAATAAACAAACAAACAAACCGCTGCAGGAGCTAGGTTCGCATTGCCGGCAGTAAGTCAGACCTGTTCCCGGTGCGTGTTGGTCTCTGCCAGGGCTGCCCTTTGTCACCGGTTCTGTTCATTACCTTTATGGACAGAATTTCTATGCGCAGCCAGGGGCTGGAGGGTGTCCGGTTTGGGAACCTCAGGATCTCATCTCTGCTGTTTGCAGATGATGTTGTTCTGTTGGCTTCATCAAATCAGGACCTCCAGCGCGCACTGGGGCGGTTTGCAGCCGAGTGTGGAGCGGCCGGGATGAGGTTCAGCACCTCCAAATCCGAGGCCATGGTTCTCCACCGGAAAAAGGTGGCTTCCCCTCTTCAGGTCGGTGGGGAGTCCTTGCCTCAAGTGGAGGAGTTCAAGTATCTCGGGGTCGTGTTCACGAGTGAGGGACGGATGGAGCGTGAGATCGATAGACGGATCGGTGCGGCGTCAGCAGTGATGCGGTCGCTGTATCGGACTGTTGTGGTGAAGAGGGAGCTGAGTCGAGGGGCAAAGCTCTCGATTTACCGATCGATCTACGTTCCCACCCTCACCTATGGTCATGAGATTTGGGTAATGACCGAAAGGACAAGATCGCGGATACAAGCGGCCGAAATGAGCTTTCTTCACAGGGTGGCTGGGCGCACCCTTCGAGATCGGGTGAGGAGCTCAGTCACCCAAGACTAGCTCGGAGTAGAGTCGCTGCTCCTTCAGGTTGAAAGGAGCCAGCTGAGGTGGCTAGGGCATCTGTTTCGGATGCCTCCTGGTTGCTCCTGGTTTCTCCAGCCACGTCCTATTGGGAGGAGGCCTTGTGGAAGGGTTCCCCCCAAAACAGCTGGAGGAGGTGTGCGTGGATCAGGAAGTCTGGGCATCTCTGCTGAGACTTCTGCCCCCGCGAACCGGCCCAGGATGAAGCGGAAGAAAATGGATGGATGGATGGATGGATACACCAATATTTTTGTTTAAAATTGTAAATGGCCTTGCACGCACAACATAAATTTACACACTTTTGACCTATTTTTTATGTCCAACTTTTGTACAAACCCTTCTAGACTGAATACCGCCGAGTGTGGGGTGAATGTAAAATTGTGTCATGTAAAGCGCTTTGTGACTATGTGAAAGACTATGTCTGTGAAAGGCACTATACAAATAAAGTTCTTCCTTCTTCCAATCTGAAAATCCCATGTAATTCATCTCTATTCTCTGACTTTTTATGCCTTGGCAAAATTCCCTTCCCTCTTTCATTTTTCTGTCGTCACTTTGGTAAATCCACAAACATGTCAGATTGGAACACTCACTGTGATAGCATTGGTAGTAAGGCTGGACTTTCTAAGATATGCCAAACGATGCCAAACTAATGACTTTTAGGCAGAAATGATGCAAGGTGTGGACGAAAGATAAGGCCAGAGTGCATTTTATCCTTTGGTGGGGTCCGTGATTTACATAGACTTGTATCGCTGAGGATAAATCACATTCCTGTGCTACCTGGGGCCTTGTAACCTCAATCACATGGAGTTGGGCAGGCTATTCTGATTTCATTAGACACAGTGGAAAGAATAAAATGGGGTAAAAATGTACGTCAAGCACCTGAATTTCCACTGCTGACTTTCTCAGTCTATAAAATTGGTTTGGGGTTGTTAATTTGTTATGTTCTTATCTTACACAGAGCATTTTGTAAAGGATTAAATATATAAACCTGGAGCTAATGTTGTGTGGCAGACTCCCATGCCCTTGAGCGAGGTTCAATGGACTGAACATGTGTCCGCCTGAGACTGACCTTATAGAGCATGCTCAGACTGTCTTGGTTAATTATCCCTGAAATGACAGACGAGTCTCCACACCTGCTGCTATAACCTACACTATTTTCACAAACTTAAACCTTTTCTTTAACGTATGAGGCTATAACTGATGTTTGCTTTTAGAATGCCCTAAACAGCAGTTTGTATTGTCTTCAGGTTTACAGTCAGGTCCATAAATATTGGGATATCTACTCAATTCTTATCTTTTTGGCTCTATAAACTACCACAATCGATTTCAAATGGAATAACCAAGATGTGCTTAAACTGCAGACTTTCAGCATTAATTTGAGAGTATGAGATGAACAGTGTAGGAATTACAACCGTTTGTATGTGTGCCTCCCACTTTCTAAGAGACCAAACGTAATGGGACAAGTGGCTGCTCAGCTGTTCCATGGCCAGGTGTCTGCTTTTCCCTCATTATCCCATTTATAAGGAACGGATGAGACGTCCAGAGTTCATTTCAAGTGTGATATTTGCATTTTTGGATATTGTTGCGGTTAATTCTCAAAATGTATTGGAAAAACAAACCCATTACAGAGATAGCAAAAATATTAGGCGTGGCTAAATCAACAGTTTGGAACATTTAAAAAAAGAAAGAACACACTGGTGAGCTGAAAAACACCAAAAGACCCAGAAGACCATGGATGACAAATGTGGTGGTTGACCGAAGAATTATTTCCCTGGTGAAGAAAACCCCTTCACAACAATGGGTCAGATCAAAAACACTCTCCAGGAAGTGGGTTTATGTGTGTCAAAGTCAACAATCAAGAGAAGGCGTCACCAGAGTGAATATAGATGATTAACAACAAGGTGAGGCAGCATCATGGCATGGGCTTGTATGGCTGCCAATGGATTCCCTTGTATTTATTGATGATGTGACTGTTGACAAAAGCATCAGGATGAATTCTGAAGTGTTTCGGGCAATATCATGTGCTCATATTCAGGCAAATGCCTGCCAGAGCAGAGCATCACCTGGGATGAAACCCAGCGTCTGGTGATGTCTATAGACTTCAGGCTGTAATTGACTCCCAAGGATTTGCAACCAAATATTAAAGAGAAAAAAGTTAGATTTATAATATAGTTACTTTGTTCCATTACTTTTGGTCCCTTAAAAAGTGGGAGGCACAGAAACAAATGGCTGTAATTCTTACACCGTTCATCTGAGCACATCCGAGCACATCTTGGTTGTTTCATTTCAAATCTTTTGTGATGGTTTATAGAGTCAAAAAGATGAGAATTGAGTTGATGTCCAAATATTTATGGCCCTGACTGTATGTAAGGTTGAGGTGCTTAATTTGACATTATACAACTGTATAATGTGCAGCGTGTGCAGCGCCCGGGGAGTCATCATCTGGCTGAAGGATTCATCTATTGTGCTTACAATCTTTTCCTGTTACTTGAAAGGACAATAATGTTATGAAAGAACCTTGACATACACTATTGATATGATGCTACATTACTACTTGCTTACTTGCATATGCCTGACCAGTATGAGTCACTAAACTAAAAAATAAATAAATACTATTCACTATAAATAAATGCTATTTGTCAATGAGAATTACCCTATGTCATGCTTTGATTTGCAGCCGAAGTAGAGTGACGTAAAAACATTGAAACGTCACAAAATAGGCACATAAACAAGCAGCAAGCAGTCGCAAATGCATGTGTCTAAGCGATGATATATCATTGTAGGAATATTGTCAACAGGACTGATAATTCACATCTTCAGAAGATTTTTTGTTTTTGTAGATAAAAGTAAGACTGGTAACACACAGGCTAAAGTACATTTGACTGCAAGAATGAGTAGAAGCTTATGAATATAAGGGAAGCAACCTATAGCCTACTCAATCATTTGCAAATCTCTTAATCTCAAATAGAAAATCTCGACCATGACGGAAAATTCCTGGATGACTGAGGATCTACACAAACATGTGATGTAGATGCAGTACATGAAAAAGCAGTCTAAACCCACAAGTTTACAACAGAATTTTAAAAGCCACAAACTCTGATGACTGATGATGACTTCACAGTAAAGGCGGTTCATTTAGATAGACTCTTTCACATGGAAAGGCCCCGGTTTTCTCTCATAGGCCGCATTCATTAAAACATCACGCATAGCAGTTTCTAGACACCCCATCACATGATCTCTATCTAATTTAATCACTTCATGTTTCCACATCTGTCCACTTCTGCTGCTATATTTATCCAAGATGCACCTGAGACAGGCCATAAGAGATTGAGGTAACACTTTATAATAAGGTTACATGAAGTCAAGCATGAATAACATGAATTTATGCATGATTTTATGATGTATTCATGCATGACGATATCATGACTCATCATGAGTTAACATGACTTCATGTTCTTGCATAGATGACTTCATGCATGAATTAATTAAGTAATTACTGTAATGAATTCATGAGGAAATCTTGTTAATATATCATGATCTTAGAATCATGATGAATTCACTAAAACATTTAAATGTTTTAACAAAAACATTAACTAATCGTAATTATAAAGTGTATGCATGAATATCATGATTCATCATGATTAAAAAAAAATAGACATACCTTAATACAACATTTACAGCTGTAATTAACTCATCATTAGCTAATCCTTAGTTGATTCATAAATGATGATGATTGCGTCCCTTATACTAAAGTGATGCACTTTTATGCTTTTGACAATAATCAAGGACAAAACAAATACAAACTTCACAGACATTATAATTTAGAACTGTCCACAATGCATTATGAGTTTAAATTAAGTTAATGCTTTGTGGTCCATTAAATTGCACTTACATCTACATAAACACTGCCTATTGCTTTCATTTATGCTTAGTAAAAAAAAAAACTTATATTAAGGCTTATAAAATATTTTTAACTCTTGCACAAATTTGTCCATAGCATAAAAGTGCATCACTTTAGTATAGGGGTCGCAATCATCAAGAATTTATGAATGGATTAGCTTATGATGAGTTAATTACAGCAGTAAATGTTGTATTAAGGTGTATCTCGCAAACTGATTTTCTTAAAAATCATGATGAATCATGATATTCATGTATGCACTGCATAATTACTATTAGTTAATGTTTTTGTAAAAAAAAAGTATATGTTTTAGTGAATTCATCATGATTCTAAGATCATGATATATTAACAAGATTTTCTCATGAATTCATTACAGTAGTTACTTAATTCATGCATGAAGTCATCTATGAAAGAACATGAAGTCATGTTAACTCATGATGAGTCATGATATCCTCATGCATGCATACATCATGAAAGCATAAATTCATGCATTATTTCATGTTATTCATGTATGACATGTAACCTTATTATAAAGTGTTACCGAGATGGACAATACATTCATCATTTCAAAATCTTACAAACATTAAGCTCTTGTTTGGGCCCTTCAGTTTAATGTAATGCATAACATAGCCTAAATGTTGTGGGATAAAGTATTAAACCCTTGGCTAAGAGTGAAGGTTTGAGACCTTGATTGCTATGATTGAGCAATAAAGTATCCTGAACTGCGTGAATGGAGCAATACTTTTGCTTGTCTACTAAAACAACAGACCAGATGACGACTCTGAAAACCTATGGCGAATTCCTGTAAGACTGAGAGTTTATGCGCACACCAAAAGCGAAAATGCAATATCAAAGAGGCGGACTAGGACAGAAAAACGGCCCTGGACTCCGACCACCACAGCCCAAATTAGCGTAAATAAGCACTTTCACAAAGATATATTTTAACCTTTTACCGAACCGAGGGCATTTTCTCCAGTTCGGCTTTACCCAAACCCAAATGCTTCTCGACTGGAGAGCAACAGTGTAAGACCAACAAAAGTGATTGTCACTTTTGTCATGTTGTCACCTTTTTTGTGGCTTTTAGGCGTGTTTTGTCACTTTCTTTTGTCACTTTTTCGTTTTTCGTTTTTGTTGCTTTTCCGGCACATTTTTGTTCCGTTTTCATCCTCGTTTCCGTCGCTATTTTGATGCTTTTCGTTTAAACTTTTAAGTTTGGGTAAAGCTCGGTTGAGGCGGGGGGTAAGAGGTTAAGGATAAAATTGAATGGCCAGACCGATCTGTGCTCTTTCAGAATGGACATACACTGGCCAGTCCACCCCTGATTATCAATACAAAAGAGAACCTTGCAAATATCTCAAGAGCGCTCACCTGCTCTTCCCTCCCCTTTCTCTCCTCTCACAGCGCGGGGGAGAGAGAAACAGAGAGAGAGAGAGAGAGAGAGAGAGAGAGAGGGAGAGAGAGAGAGAGAGAGAGAGAGAAAAGGGGGGGATGGAGAGAGTCTTCCACGCGCTGCCCCTTCTCCACGCGCGTCAGTCTCCTCCAGCCTCAGACCTGCGCATCACTCACACACCAGCGCGCGCATTTTTCTCCACTCACAACTTTACGCACCACGTGGATTAAAGTTTTTTACGTCCTTTCCTTCACTTTTTTTCCCCACACGTGTTGTTAAACTTGTTTGCCATGGATGACGAGTTTTCACTGAACGCGTTCAGCCCCAACGGGTCCGCGGAGGAGCCGGACTGGTGGACGGACTCCGACGGCGCGGAGACGGTCCATTTCGTGGTGCGCTGCGTCATGACCTCGGTGTACATCCTCATCATCACCGTGGGTCTCGTGGGCAACATCACGCTGGTGAACATCTTCATCACCAACAGCGCCATGCGGAGCGTCCCCAACATCTTCATCTCGAGCCTGGCGGCGGGGACCTGCTGCTGCTGGTCACCTGCGTGCCCGTGGACGCCTTCCGCTTCTTCTCCGAGGAGTGGGTGTTCGGCGAGGCGGCGTGCAAGCTCATCCCCGCGATTCAGCTCACCTCGGTCGGCGTGTCGGTGTTCACGCTCACGGCGCTCAGTGCGGACAGGTAAGACACCGCGAAGGCCCGTCCGTCTGGGGATTCACTTTGGGGTGACCGGTGTTATGGCTTGATAAATCCAATGCTAAGAGATCTTTGTCCCACGTGCTATTTGGATAAAACCCTTAAGAGTGAACTCCTGAGCAGTGAGCGTATAATAAAAATACTAAATAATATAGGCTTTATTAGACAGTTATGGTAAATGGTAAATGGACTCCACTTATATAGCGCTTTTCTACCTTTATCAGGCCCAAAGCGCTTTACAGTATAGGGACCAGTCACCCATGCACTCTCTCATTCATACACCAATGTACGCAGACACTGGAGGTAGAGTGAAGTGTCTTGCCCAAGGACACAACAACAGTGTGCGTTTGCGGGAGCTGGGATCGAACCCCCGACCTTCTGATCACAAGACATTATGGGAAACAAAACCATACCAGTAAACCTAATGTGTAGAACTTGGCCAAGCTTGGACGCCTGGGTTGTTGGTTGCTACTTTATGGTTATTATTATAAAAAAAAAAAAAAAAATCCACAACGCTCTTGTAAAGAAGTTACATTTTACATGGTGCCTATAACCAATCCACAGCAGCACTTCTCCTAACCAATGCACATTGCAACTCAACAAGTATAGTTACACATTCATTCAACTTGAACTATTTGCTACACTATGCCTATGCGAAGAGAATATGCATTCCGATATAATATGCATTGAAACATTGAGGACATATATGGAAAGAACACATATAAATTATATAATTACATATAATTCTAAAACTGAGCATTAAAGGCCCAGTATAGAAAACTGTAGGCGGGAGACCACCTTCAGTGTGACGGCTGCATGAGAGAGGGCAAACACACCAATGGCCAAAACCATATTGTAATTGATTTGTTATGATTTTCTTTTCTTTGTATGACTTCTTTGTTTCTTATTTCTGTGTTCTAGTGTGTTTTAACAATACCCTTATCCAGACATTTGTCCCAGGGGGTGCTTAGGGGTGCTGAGGTCTTTCTTGGGGGTGCTCACAAAAAATACATGTTTGGGGCGATTAGACAACATAACATACATAATAAACGCGCGTGCACCCGCAAATGCGTAATTTTCGGCGTCCGAGCGAACGGAACAGCAGTGTTTGGGCTGCAAAGGCAAAGGCGGTAAAAGGGCTGTATGGAGAAGGAGGACGCTCTGGACCTGCCTTTAACTCCAGCGGCACCGAGGAGCCTCCGTGAGACGGTTTTATGTCAACCCCGGGAGGACGTGAGGCCAGAGGAGCAGGTCCTCGTGAATGTGTGGCTCTGCTCTTTACGTCGTAATCTCCCCTCACGCTCTGCATCCTTATATCTCGAACACAGTTAATGTTAAAGTTGAGCTGATTATCAGACGGATGCCCACGACGTGAGAGAAAGGCAACACACTCATGACTTAAGTCAACTTTTTTTCCCCTGTTGTGCGTAATTTCCTCGTACAGACTTTGTCTCGCTGCTGGAGGACTCAGTCTGTTATTGTGCTTTAGGTTCAGCCGCGGTATCAAAAGTGCATAATAATAACTTCTGATTTGTGTTTAGAGCCAGAGGAGCACAGAGGATTTTTTTAACATCAGTCTAACTTCAGCTCATTGATCAAATTTAGTGAACGACTGTGATAATGACCCTGGAGTCAGGCTCAGCCAGACGCCTGCTGTCGCCCAGCGTGCGCTCTGACGCACGGCCGCATTAACATCACACTGGGCCTCGGACATTGCCCCGTACTTTAGTTAGAATTAAACCTGTCCTACTCACTCCTTTTCATATTAAACGTCCGAGGAATGTTTAGAGATAACTAGTGCTCCTTTGATTTAGTGGCCAACATCTTTGGGGGTGCTTTGGCAATCTCAGGGGTTAGGACGGAAAGCGCATCCGATATCAGCGTTCCTCTCTTTAATCATACTATGAGAACCTGTGGCTGTGCTATGTGTGCGTTTGGCATTTGGTGAATTAATCTCCTTTCTATTGATTCACTTTGGTTCTGTTCGTACCTAGCCTATCAAACACCTAGTCCCCTCGAGCTGGAAAAGTATATCAACCAAGCTGACATACAGTATTCCAAAAATATGCCACAAGCAAAAAGACTTGTGTGTCCAGGACAGTGCAGATATTCAACAAACCATTACATTATTTCATTACATTTCATTTTAAAGCTAAATGACTGGAATTAATACGTGGAGAGTGAATTGGATAAAGATGTCAAATGCAAATTTCACTATAGAAGAAGAAGATAGCAGCTTTCACAGACATGCTGTATACTTAAAGGGATTATACAGAGTTTAATCATGTTAATATAATGTATTTTCTTCCCGCTACATGTTCCAGTCATGTCCTAATGTGTAGAATGAGCCCAGACCTATTCACCACAACTGCCTCTAAAATCCTGCACTGTCACTCAAAACGTTGTTAATTCGGGTCAGAACTGCCTGGCCAGACTGCTGTGTGCGCATTTCGAACTGCACAGCAAATCTTCGCATGGATTTGGGGACCAATCAGAACGAGGAGGGACGGCAAGACGATGACGCACTATTCGACATACGGAAGCCTGTAGTTTGTTTACGGATAAGGAAAAAAAAAAAAGTTTATTTACGGATCCAGCATGACAGCAGCAGACGCGACGCCATCTTTCAATCAAGCTTTAGACCGTGTTCTAAATAGTTCAGCTCGAAAGTTTACAGCAGGTACGTCACACATCCTCTGATACAATGATACGATTGGCTATGGCTACGTGCAGACGCATGAGAGACATTCGTAGCGCTCAATAAACGGCTATGGACAATCGTAAACTACACCTCTCCTACGAGAAAATGAATTGGTGGTCCCCAGACTAAATATCACTTGTGATTTTAGTCTGGCGTTAGCCTGGCTAGTCATGCACGAGCTTAATATAGAGACTGCAGTTACGCCTAAGACCTGAGGTGGCGGTAGTGAGTATAAAAATGACCAACTTGCATCTAGTCCCTTTAAGCAGTTTGTTTAACATTTGAGTCACAATAATATTTCTTGGTCTTCATAAAACGTTACTACATTCATAGCTTCATTTCTCTAATTTAACAACCCACTCAGTCGTCATGCTCCAGCCCCAACAACCTCCAGACCAATTCTACAGCTTTGTTTACCAATAACCCAATTTTTTTTTTTTGTAGTTGCAATGCTATGACCTCAAACCACAAGATTAGGATTATAATCTTTGAAAACATGGGGCAGACAAATGAAAGCAACATTTTTTTTTCTTGGAATTCAGAACAAGTAGTTTCTATCAACAGACAGTAGGGGAATATTGTGCATGAACCAAAAAAATAAACAACCAAAGAAACAAACATTATTATTTAAAGCACTGTCGTTCACGTAGTTCTCATTCTCAGATCATGCAGGAAAGGACGGTGGTGTATCGTTTAAAAAACAGTACTGCAGTAGTGTTAGGTAGTGGAAATGCACATACTTCCACCGGTTCAAATATTCTATAGAAATCAATAGTTCCCCATACAATTTCTATTTCTACTCCTCATCGCCTCACAAAGCAAAGCAAAATATCCTTGCAAAACCTTTTTGATATGACTTTATATTGGTTGTAATTCATTCTTCTTATCTTACATGTCCAGTGTAAATGCATCAAGTTCCGCTTTCTCATGAGTGGCCACTTCCCCAATATTAGTGACACACTAATAACAGGTGGGATAATGCATCATGACTCAAGACAGATGCTTGGAGACTAGTTTGTTATATTAATATTCCCACCATGTCATAACGTCAACGGCCTTGTTTAAGTGTTTCCAGGTAATGTTCAAATAGCTTCACTCAACTGCCAAGCAAACCGTGATTCACTGGTTAAGGGGAGACACATGCATATAAACTTAACATATAGATTTATATAATTGTATCTTCAAGGGTCATTCAAAACAATCCCTTACTTCCACTTAAAGCAGCACCTACATTTTCCCAGTCTTGGACATAATGTTTTTGAAGGTTTTTTTGTTCCAGAAGGAATGTTCAATTCCTTACCTGATTTATTGAGCTTTGAAATCTCATAAAATATTTAGTTCTGTGCAGACGACAATGTATATTACCAAGAGGGTCTCAATGTTATTTGTGACCACACACATTGGAATTTACTTGTTTGAAGACATTCTGCAACCCCGCTTTCTTGTTACAGCTGAGTTTAAAAATAATGTGTAATTTGGACAGTATTGATGTGCACAGCGCCACTGGACGCTCTGACATTAGGGCCTGTTGAACTGTGCTCTAATAGCATTGTCCCTCTGTCTATCTCTGGTGAGTGAACACACTTCATTTTAATTAGATTTCCTCTGAAACCACTCCACCAGAGACCTACTGCATATTGATACAGGGAATCCATAATGAACTCTTGTGGTAGCCCTGCATCAATGGGAAAATACTGATAGTAGAGATAAGAATGGCGGATTAGTGTAAAGCCCAAGTAGTTATATTGTATTATGGTATTATGACCGGTTAGGCTGTCAATGTAACTAGATTTTCAAGAGAGAAAAGTTTGCCAAAAGAGACATACCCTAATCCTTTCGCATATCATTGGTATATTTTATTTTGGTGGTGGCAGTCATACAGTGGCCTAACAATGGACACAGGGTTGCAAAATGGATTCCCCACAATGTTACTACTGTGCTGTAAAATAAAAGCCAATAAGAATTTGGATAATCAATCTTGTGGATGGGTCTCTGGTTCTTCGCTTGCCTTCTACATAAGGTTAAATGTCCACAACAGACAAATAGTGCAACTTCAAAAAGCGCTCACTCAGGTCTTTGACTCTATGACATGTTTATAACCTCTTAAGGCTTAATAAATCGACTCCACCTCAAACACAGAGTCAATGAACAGTGGCACAATGATTTATCAATGTGAAATCTGGGAGCGATTGGGACTGTAGCCCACTGCAGTGCCGCTCGACTGTTATGATAATGTAATTTATGGTAATAGACGCTATCGTACATGTGAGGTATTACTCTAGAAAAACAGAAGGATCAGATGACACACACAAGATAAGATGGGCGTACTTAAAATGCTGATTGAAATGCAATTTGGGGGACATTATGACAAAGTGATTTATATTACCACTACTATCACTCCGACTACATCTATACTGCTGTGAGAAGAATTATTGTGTGATTTCTTCCGGTGGATGTCCCTAAGCAGCTCAGTTCCACTCATCTCTGCAAAGTCATGTGCACAGACAGACAGAAAGCATGTATGCATTTTGCCACTTGAGGAAAAGTCGTAGGCGACGTTTTTTTTTTTTTTAATTAGAGGATAAAGCCTTGAATTTTATCTATCCCCATTTCCTCTGCTGTCGCGCTAAACGGCGGGCAAATTGAAAAGGGATGCTCCACTAGGACTCCCTTATGACGCGAGATGACTTCCTTAATGAGCAATCAGCTGCTTAATTCTGTATCAAATCAACTTAAGCGCCATCTCCTGATATACTCCACACACGGATTTACGAAAACAGCCAAAGTCCGTGGTCAGAGCTGTCTCTGCACCAGCGGATAAGATCAAATCTGAGGCTGTTTGAAAATAAAATAAAAACCTTCACAAGCAAATCGGCCTCAGGCTTAAAAAGTCAGTTTAGTTTATTGTTTATTGAAACAGGGACAGTGTACAAAACCATTAGTCTTTACAAAAGAAGAGATGATTTGTACCAGATTTAGCAAAGTAGCTATTTTCCATCTGCAGTCCCTGGACAGGTGAGTACAAAAAACATTACAATCTATAAATCTAATCTACAATAAAATCACTATATAAAATACATTAGTTTTCTGTACACTTCTAGAAAAACATATAAACAATCCCTACAATTTACAATACATTCATCAATGCTGACACGATTGATGATCTAAAATATACTTTTTCAAATTTCGAGTAAAACTATTAAGATCTACAGACAATTTCAGACAGTCTGGAAGCTCATTCCACTGTTTAATGGAGCGAAATTAGAAGGCACATTGTGCAAAGGCCGAGGATCTTTTTGGGATTACACAGTTTTTATTTGCAGTTGGAGCCAATTTTGGATTTCGTCCAATGCTGAAGACAACTTTGAGGCCACTGTCTGCATATCCCTTCCATGTGTGAAGATGACGGCATCATCTGCATACATAATTATATCTAGGTCTTGGCACACATCAGGGAGGCGATTTATATAAATGCTGAACAGCAAGGGCCCCAGGATTGACCCTTGTGGGACCCCGGTTGTGCAAGGTTTAAAGGAGGATGTTGCATTATTTGTTCTCACACACTGCACCTGGTCAGTAAGGTATGACTGGAATCACTCCAATCCTTCACTGGATAGATTACACTGAGCAAGCCGGGACAGGAGGACACAGAGGTTTACCGTGTCGAAGGCCTTTCATAAGTCCAAGAACACGGCACCCACCGTGCCCCCCTTGTCCATGCCGGCCCTAATGCTCTCTGTCAGGTAGCAACAGGCAGCATCAGTGGAATGATGTCTGCGAAAACCGAATTGCATTTGATGCAAAACATTATTATCGTTTAGATGTTCCGTTAACTGCTCTATGATTGCTTTTTCTAATATTTTTGATACTACAGGTAGTAAACTAATGGGCCTATAGTTACTAACCTCATTTTTGCTGCCAGATTTGTGAATTGGAGTTATAACTGCTGTTTTGAAGACACTAGGAAACACACTTTCATTAATAGATTTGTTTGGGCTATTGTTGTTGTTAGAGTCTCCCTATGTTTTTTGATAAGTGTGTTGTCAAGTCCCCAGTAGTCTTTAGCCTTTGAATTTGATAAAGATTGTATTATTTTACCTATTTTGGCATTATCAATACTTTTGAATTTTAGTGCAGTACTGGAAAAATGCAGGTGGTGAGAACAAATGAAGGAATCCTGATGTTTGCAATGTGATTTTGTTCACAGAGTCTTTAAAATAATTGCTGAAGTGATCAGCAACTATACCATCCTTAATGTAAGTTTCATCTATTTTAAGCTCTATGGTCTTGCATTTTGGTTTCCCTCTTCCTGTAATTTTATCTATCGTTTGCCACAGCTTTTTAGAATTTCCCTTTGCCTGTTTAATTATATTAAGAATAAATGCCGCCCTAGCTTTTCTAAAAACCTTTGTAACTTTGTTTCGAAGTCCAGTAAATATTAATCGATCGGTTACAAGTTTTGTTTTAAACTGTTTTTTTAGAGCTGAATCTCTTTCTCTCATCAATTTCCATAAATCATCATTCATCCAAGGTAGGGGACTTCTCCCATTTTGCTTTACCTTTGTTACTTTTGTATATTTAGAGATAATTTGCTGAAACACTTCCATTAAATCAAAAGATGAGACGTTACAGTCTTTAAACTCAATACTTTCGTTCCAATTAACCTGTCTTATCTCATTATCAAATAACTCAATATTTTTTCTTGGAATGTAAGATACAGAGTCATTTGAATCTGCACTATTTAATTTTCTATAGCGTGCCTTTGACAGCTTCCTGGCAACTAATGTTAAATTATGGTCAGATAGACCTGCTATTAGATTGTACACATTTGTGATACGGTCGGTTTTATTTGTGAAAATTAAGTCAATAAGTGTTTGCGATGTCTTTGTAACCCAAGTTGGTTTTTCAATAATTTGTATAAGGTTGAATTTATGGGTCATTTCTTTTAATTTTCTTCTGGCTTGCTTATCTAACCAATTCATATTAAAATCCCCAAAAGAAGGACTTCTTTTGAGTTAAATTTAAAAAAACTATCACTTATGTGGTCAAAAAATTCATTATTAGTTGAAGGAGGTCTATATAACACAATGACAGCAAATGACATTTCAGGAGACAGTTGAATGTTCACTCCCATACATTCCAAGGCATCCCCTACTGTATCCATTTGAGAACACTGAAAATGGTCCTTAACATAAAGCATTACTCCGCCTCCTTTGCCATGTCCACGGTCACGCCTGTATATATTATATCCCGGGATATGGAGAACTGTATTTGAGATGGAAGGTTTCAACCATGTCTCTGAAAGTCCCACAAAGTCCAGATTTGATTTAGTCAGCAGCTGTTCAATTTGCTCTGACTTGGGCACAACACTTCTTATGTTTAAGTGCCCCCCAAATACACCTCTGGGCTTGACTTTCGGGTCCCACAGTACTTTAGCGTGATTCACAGTCTGAAATAGTCTGTATTGGCGATGTTTATTAAAAGCAACTGAATGACGCAACGCGGATGGATGGAGTGGTGCGCTTGGTCACGTGACACTGGCCCATTTTCTTTAGCCCTTTTGGGTTTATTTGAGTCTCGAAAACACAAAAGTTTCTGCTAAATATTTGAAAGAATGAAAAAAAAAAACTGAAACTATAATCACGGCGGATATCGTTTCATACAGGAAGGATTAGGCTGTGATTTCATTAGGATCACTGGTGATGACCCTGTTTTGTCAAAAGCACCGAATGTTCTCTCAAAATGAAATCTAAATCAGCAGATTAAATTTTAATGAAACATTTTGCTGCAGTTTACGAATTCTTCAGTTTTATCTCATATGAAATAAGACAATTGACCATGTCTTGGCTTCGCTAATAGGGAAAATGAATAATCTTTTAAAAACAAGAAAACACAAGTAGAAAACCTAATTCTTCAAAAGGTTTTATTTTAATGCCAAATCTATCATGACAAGCCATCACCCAATTAAAAATACAAATTTCAACTCATGAAGTATTTAAGTATTTAAGTATATTAAGTATATTATTTTAAGTCTAGTAAATATGCATTATATAAAACATTAAAATAATAAATAATAATAATAGAATGAAGCATAAGTCAAAATGATATTTGATGATTTTCTGATCCACTAAAATTATTACAAGGCCCACATTTATTTGTTATTTGAGCAGTTGAAAATTTAGCTCAAAAGGAGTGGGCCAAAGCAAAAGCTTATGAGTGCAGTTTAGTTTATTCCTCGACAAATAAAAACAATATTTGTTTATAAACCAATATTTGTTAAGACATGGGTTAATGACTTAACCCAAATGTCTGGTTAAGACAACCTGGCTGGACTAAACATTTGGGTCTTAACCAGTTGAAAACCACTGCTATAGCCTATAGCACTCAGTCACCCACTGCTATAGCCTACAGCACTCAGTCACCCACTGCTACTGTATAGCCTATAGTACTCAGTCACCCACTGCTATAGCCTATAGCACTCAGTCACCCACTGCTATAGCCTATAGCACTCAGTCACCCACTGCTATAGCCTATAGCACCCAGGTCACCCACTACTGCTCCTGGTGTAATAACGAATGGGCCAAACACAGAGGGCGGTTTTCCCTGAGAGGACGATGAAGTCTTAGCATTGAAACTATTCTTCTTATGTTATTGATTTTGCTACAAGTGTGTGTTGCATTAAACCAATAATATGTTCAACAAATTCCTATTTCATAATAGTAGTTGGGAACAGGTGCCACGTCCAGCACTATTTACATGATAAAAGACATATGTAGTTTATTCTTCCTTTCATTTAGACGCGTGTGTTTGTAAAAGCATGTTTATTCAGAGCAAGGTTAGCAGTGGCTCTCATTCGTCAGTGCTGTGAATATTCACTCAGCACTTTCCTATTTGGCCTCTCCACTGGGGAGCACTCAAACGGAGCCAAGATTTGATTTAGTTTAAAGCCGCCCAGACCTCGTTATATTCCGCGTCTCCACCAAACACTATAGATTTCACCATGGTGCTTTAGCTGTCAGGTGCATTATAATCCCGGAACAAGGACAGGTTCGTTGTTCTTCTTCTTCGTGTTTAGGTCAAGTTGGCAATTATGTAAGATTATGTTGCATTGGAGAAGATTTGAGGCTGCTTTGATTCTCTCAGTGGCACAGGGCAGACTGGTTCTTTTTCTCCTGCGGCGATGTTATGAAGTCTAAATATTAGTATAAGTGTAAAAGGCAATGGCTGCATTCTCCAGTTCAAACTATGTTTATGAGATGGATATAGACAACAACATAAGGGGGGCATGCTTTCTCAATCAATAGGCAATTCCAAGTTCTGAACAATTCCTAATCCGTTTCTTTCAGTGATTTAGACAAATAAGTTGCTTTGTGTCCAGCCTTCACCGCAAACTCAAAGCACATAATGAAGAAAATTGCAGGCCTTATAATGCCAAATGCAGGGGAAAATTGTAGTACCTTGGATGATTTGAAAACCTCTGCTGATTGTAGTGGACACGTACAGTATGATGAAATTCTTATATCAGGTCAGGGCCAGAGTACTGCCCGGAGCAAATTAAATGGACCTTATGAGATTTTCTTCTTCAGTATTGATAAATGAGACCATAGGCCGTGGCCTGAAAAAGTATCTGAAGCTTTTGGAATTTCTCACATTTCTGCCTAAATTGGTCATAAAATGTGGTCTGATCTTCATCAAAATCATAAGAATGATTAAACAGTGTCTGCTTAAACTAATACCACCCAAACAATTACATTTTATCATATTGTTATTGGCCATAACATGTAAATTCACATTCACAAACATTCACAGGACAGGGAGGAAAAAGTAAGTGAACCCAGGAATCTCGCTGAACTGCATCAGTTTTGTAAAGAGGAATGGTCCAAGATGAATTCCTGATCGTTTGAGCGTCTAATCTGCAACTACAGGAAAGCAGTTATTGCTACAAAAGAAGGGTCAGCAGCTATTTAATACAGGGGTTCACTTATTTATTCTGTGCATGTTGTGAATGTCTTAGGTCTTTCTGCCAAATATCTTCATAAACTTGTGAATTATTTTTTCTATTGATGATAGCACGTTGTCCAGGCCCCGAGGCAACAAAACAGCCCCACACCATGATGTTCCCTGCTCTATACTTCAAAATGAGCATAGGGTTTTGATGTTGATGTGCTGTTCCATTTGTCCTCCACGCATGACGTTGTGTGTTCCCCCTAAACTGTTCAACTTTGGGTCCAATAGTCCACAGCATATTTATCAAGTAGTGCAGTGGAGCATCCAAGAGCTCTTTTGAAAACCTAAGTTGATATATATATATATATATATATATATAAACAATAATATCTAAACTCAAATCAAATCAAAAACAGGTAGAGACTGAGCCTGTCTAATCAAATGATTCCAAAGGCACGGACCTCACAAAGTTTACACTGGGTCTTGGGGACCATAAGCTGCAGCAGATCTGCCGACCTGAGGGCACGAGAGGGAACATAGGGCTGAATCAAACGAGGCCGTTTAAACATTTAAAGTAAAGTAATTTTAAAATCAACTCTAAAACCCATCTGCAGCCAATGCAGGGATTTTAAAACTGGTGTGAGGCTCGTGTCGACACGTTCCAGTTAAAAGTCAAGCTGCCGAATTTTGGACGAGCTGCAGCCGAGAAGGTGCATATTGGCCTACCCCACAATAAAGTGCATTGCAATAATCCACCCGGGTTGTCACGAAAGCATGCATGACAGTCTCAAAGTGCTACTGCGTTAAAATAGGTTTCATTTTTGCAAGTTGCCTTAACTGAAAAAAGCTTGATTTTACAACTTTATAAATTTGCTGGTCAAAGTTCAAGTTGGAATCCAATTTGACACCCAAATTAGTCACAACTAGCTTTATGGAATAAAATAAAAAACAGGTCAACCGAAGGGGCGTGGCCAGAGCTACTTAGCTAAAAACGATCACCTCTGATTTTTCTCCTGGTTTAGATTCAGAAAGTTTAAAGATATCCAGGATTTCAAAGAGGTAGCAGCTTGTGAGTCATGCTTCTCCAGCAGCAAAGAAATGACTATCATCAGCGTAAACATTAAAACCGTTTTCTCAAGATGGATCCAAGGGGGAGTATATACAGTGAGAACAATAAAGGGCCAAGGATTGACCCTTGAGGAACTCCAGATGTCAGGTATATATATAGTGAGAACTATAAAGGGTCAAATGAGCCCAAAGAGGAGACAAAATCTCCCAAACTGACCCAGAAATGTCTATCGGCCAGGTATGACCAGAACCACTGCAGAGCTGAACCATGGATCCCCATCCAGTGTTCCAGAGGAAGATCTCATGGTCCACAGTGTCGAAAGCGGCCGTCAAGTCAAGGCCTGGCGTCTTGAGCAGAGGATGCACAACTGCCTGCTTAAAATGAACAGGAACAACACTATAAAGTTAGTTGTGACTGTTATCCAGATTAATGAATCACAGTTACATGCACCATCTGAAATTAAAGAATGTAAACCCAATCATAATGCCAAGAAAGCAGCGGTTTACTGTATTACTAAAACACGTCAGATCTGTCCCATTTTTCCAGCATTGTGATTGTCTTGAAAATGTCACAGCGGAGAAGTGTTATGTAAGAGGTACCTTTTCCTGAAACTACTGAATATACACAGCATGAAAGGTCAAACAGTCACAATGATGCAACATTTTGGTCTATTCGGTTGGACATCGAATGCAATAATTTGTTTAGCTGTAAAACAATGGCGATACTAACAGAGCGATTACTTTCATGAAGGAGTTTGTCAATGAAACTATTGGTAGCAGGCTAACTTAAAGGGACTATACATAAGTTTAACCCCAAATAAATGCATACAAATTAAAAATGTCTTTCTCATACATGCTCCAGCAATGCCCTGGTGAGTAGAATGAGCCCTGGCCTTTTCACCGCAATTGCCTCTATATGCCTGTAAAGTCACTTAAATAGGCAAGGCAAGGCAAGTTTATTTGTAGAGCACAATTCATACACGAGGCAATTCAAAGTGCTTCACAGTTGCAGAAAAAATTACAAGAAAACAGTTAAAATCAATCAATAAAACAACAACACAAAGTTAATCAATTACAGTAAAAGGCAAGAGTGCAGATAAAATACTTTCAGTTTTCATATGCACGGGTAAAAAGAGCTGTTTTCAGCCTGGATTTGAACATTGTCAGAGTTGAGGCCTGTCTCACATCCTCATGAAGACTGTTCCAGATTTTAGCTGCATGAAACTGAAACGCAGCCTCACCGTGTTTATTATTGACTCTGGGAACCACCAGGAGACCCCTCCCTGAAGTTCTCAGGGCCCGAGATGGTTCATACAGCTCTAACATGTCAGAGATGTACTTTGGTGCTAAACCATGAAAAGACTTGTACACAAGCAGAGCTGTTTTAAATTCTATTCTCTGAGTGACAGGAAGCCAGTGCAGAGACCGGAGCACTGGACTAATGTGGTCGTATTTCCTGGTTTTTGTCAGGACTCGAGCAGCAGCGTTCTGGATGTACTGCAGCTGTCTAACAGCTCGTTTAGAAAGGCCAGTGAGCAGGCCGTTACAGTAGTCTAACCTGCTAGAGACAAATGCATGGATGAGTCTCTCTAAGTCTGGTTTTGACACTATTCCTCTGATCTTAGCAATGTTCTTCAGATGGTAAAAAGCTGATGATGTTATTGCTTTGATGTGGCTGTTTAAGTTCAGGTCTGAGTCCATGATTACTCCTAGATTTCTAACCTGATTTTTTGGTTTTAGAGCGAGAGACTCAAGGTGACTGATAACACTTTGTCTTTGTGTCTGTGGGCCAAAGACAGTGATCTCAGTTTTGTCTGAATTTAGTTGGAGAAAGTTGTTTTGCATCCACAAACTGATCTGTTCGATGCAGTGACAGAGAGTATCTACAGGCCCATGTTCACCTGCCGTCAGTGACACGTAGATCTGAGTGTCATCTGCGTAGTTGTGGTACGACACATTGTTGCTGTTTATTAGCTGACCCAATGGAAGCATGTACAGGTTGAATAAGAGGGGTCCCAAGATTGACCCCTGGGGACTCCACAGGTCATGGAAATTTTGTCTGAGACACAGTTGCCAATTTCGACAAAGTACGTCCTATCCTCGAGATAGGACTTGAACCAGTTTAGAGCAGTACCAGAGATTCCCACCCAGTTTTCTAACCTGTGAAGTAAGATCCCGTGGTCCACTGTGTCAAAGGCAGCGCTCAGGTCCAGCAGAACTAAAACTGAGACCTTACCTGCATTGGTGTTCATACGGATATCATTTGTCACCTTGATCAGAGCTGTCTCAGTGCTGTGGTGGGGCCTAAATCCTGACTGGAAAGTATCAAACACATTGTTAGATAGGAGAAAGTAAGTGAGCTGTTGATATATTACTTTCTCTAGGACTTTTCCTAAAAACGGTAGGTTTGATATGGGCCGGTAGTTGTTCAGTACCTTGGGATCAAGGCTGCTCTTCTTTAGAAGAGGCTTAATGACCGCGGTTTTCAAGGCCTTTGGAAATGCTCCAGTCTCAAATGAGATGTTAACTAACTGAACAAGTTGTGGTAACAAGCTGGTCAGCACAGACTTCAGAAATCTAGTGGGTAATTCATCAAGGCAGCATGTACATGAACTCAGACCGGAGATGACCTCTTCGATTGTTTTGTCAGTAACAGGAGTGAAATGTGTCAGCTCAAGGTGTCTAGCTGGTGGCAGGGTTGGTATTTGTGTTGTGGAAATTATGGCATTTTTTATGCCTTGGACTTTATCATAAAAAAATATTGCAAACTCATTGCACTTAGATGTAGAGATTAGTTCTAAGGGCAGTGAAACTGGAGGGTTAGTTAATCTGTTTACTGTGGAAAACAGAACACGAGAATTGTTTCTACAGTTTGCGATGATTTTAGAGAAGTATTTCTCCCTTTCTCCACGCAAAATCTGGTTGAACTCACAAAGCACTTCTTTGTATATCTCAAAATGAACCTGGAGCTTTGACTTGCGCCATTTCCTTTCGGCTTTTCGGCACTCCCTTTTCTGTGCCCTGACCGAATCTTCACTTCTCCAAGGTGCCTTTTGTCTATTGTTAACCATTTTTACCTTGACAGGAGCAATAGTATCCAAAACATTTAAGACGCTTGATGTATAAGAGTCCAACAGATTATCAACATTTGAACATGGGGGATTTTCAAATCTGATCATTTCCATAAACTGTGTCCTTGTTGTATCATTTATGTGTCTTCTTTGAATAACTCCAGGCCCAACCACTGGTTTTGGTGTAACAGACAAGTCAAAAAAGACACAAAAATGATCAGATAAAGCAACATCAACAACATTCACATTTGATATATTAACACCTTTTGTAATAACTAGATCTAGAGTGTGACCTTTGTTGTGGGTCGCCTCACTCACGTGCTGAGTTAAACCAAACATTTCAAGAACAGCATTAAGTTCTTTTGCATGCCTGTCATTGGTCACATCCACATGCACATTAAAATCACCTGAAATGACCAAACAATCAAAATCAGTGCATATAAATGAAAGTAATTCAGTGAAGTCTTCGATAAAACAATTCTGTGGTGGTTTGTAAATAGTCATATAAAGAATGGAAGATTGTTTTATCTCCATTTTGAAAGACACATACTCAAATGATAGAAAAACCCCAAATGACAATTTGTGGATGACTATATTGTCCCTGAATATTGCACAGACACCCCCGCCCCTCTGATTTTGGCGTGTTTCAGACACAAAATTGAAATTTGATGGACTACACTCAATCAAAACTGCGTTACCAGTGTTTTTGTCAAGCCATGTTTCAGTTAAAAACATAAAATCTAGATTATAAGAAGAAATGAAACTATTTATTAAAAAGGACTTGTTTTTTAACGATCTGGCATTGAGTACAGCATGTTTGAGATTTATCTGTGTTTGAGTGGATGGAATCTTTTTGCAAGGGATATGGATTAGAGTTCTTTGATTGGACGGTCTGACTGTTGCCCTCTTATCTAATCTATGTTGTTTGACTGTACTAATTGTTTCAGAAGAACACACTCCCTCTATGGACCTCTGGTTGGTTTTGAGTTTGCTATGCATGGTAGCAACGCAGAGGCCCTTAATGTCCTAGACAGCAGCAGTGAAGCTGCTGGAAATCGGAGGTGGGGGAGGGGCATGATACTTCTTCGGGGATAAAAGCCTTGGTCTTGACATGACTGGAGTGCGGGGAGTCATTTGAATCCCTTGTTTTATCAAGGCTTCAAAATGGCTGGGAAATCCCATAGGTGACTTTGGTGATGGGAATGATTCAGAAAAATCTCTGGAGGGTGTAGATGTACCAGTCGGGCTCAAGGCCTGTGGTGGAGTTGAAGAAAGTGCTCCTTCGGCTGAATCATTTACTATAGATGCAGGTGGTGCTGAAGCGGAGCTTTTCCCCGGAGATGCAGATGCAGGTGGCGCCGCTGCTATGGTTGAGATGTTTTCCGGCGCAGCTGATTCCTTAACTGTGGCTGGATCCTTAACTGTGGCTGAGTCCTCTACTGTAGGTGCTGCTGGTGCTGCTGTGGCTGGATCCTTAACTGTGGCTGGATCCTTAACTGTGGCCATTACTGTAGGTGCAGATGATGCAGCTGCGACTGAATCTTTTATTGGGGATGCAGGCGAAACCTTTGCTGGTGAGCCAGGAGCTCTTCTCATGCTCCTCTCTGCTCTCTCTTGTTGCTCAGGCCTCCACGGATTCTGCAGAGCGTGGAGGAGATTTTCCGTCAGTCGTCTCACTCCACCTCTGCTCAAATGTGGGCCATTTCCTTTAAACAGATCGTCGCGTTTCCAGAAAAGATTAAAGTTCTCTATGAAATACAGTCCTCTTGACTTACAGACTTTTGACAGCCATGTATTCAACTGAAACAGCCGGGAGAATTTGTTTATTCTCCCGTCGATGTTTGGGATAGGTCCACTGATGAAAATTTGTATCGCGTCTTTGTCCAGGCAATCAAGTCTCTCAAAAAGTTTATTAAACTTTTCTTTCAGGACTTCAGACTCTCCGTTTCTTGTGTCAACAGCACCAACATGTAAAACAAGTTTATTTATTCCAGGGTTGTTTGTAATTTCCTTGTTTAGAACATCTATGATGTCAGAAACTGTAGCAGACGGATAAGTGATTGTAGTCATTATCTCATTGTTTATATTAGATATGGCTCCGTCCCCAAGCAATAGGATATCTCTGGCCTTGACACTTGGCACAGTTTTTCTCTCCATCTTTGTTTTGACTTCTTGTTCCGTGTTTCTCTCTGACATTTTTTGCTTGTTATACACATCCTCTGAGAGAGGTGAAAATCTGTTTGTTAACTTTATTCCAGGTGCATTTTTACGAGCATGTTGTCTTTGCTTTGGCCTAGCACCAAGTTGTCTGTTTAGTTTCGGAAATGTTATGGTATCGTTTAGCTTCAGGTTGCAAGTATCAGTTTTTTCCGTCTTCTTACCGGGTTCCACAGGGAGCGTGTCATTAAGTCCTCTTTCCGTCTCTAGAGCATAAATCTTGTCCCGTAGCAGGGAAAATTTCTTGTTGATACATCCGACAGCTTTCACAAGGCGATGTTTGCCTTCCTCCCTCAGCCATGTTGACAAGATTGTCGTCGCTGGTTCGTCAAATGAGTTGTAAAAATGGCATCAAAATGAGTAAAAAGCCTTGGTTCACTTAAAAGAAGAGAATAAAATCATATCCAAGACATGTGCCCAAAAATAGAATGATTTAAAAAGCAAATAAAGAGGCAAGCGGCAGCAGCAAGCAGAGATACGTCTGCACTCTTGATAAGCAGGAAGCAGGAAATAGTTTATGCTCGGGTCGAACAAGCAAACAGCGTAATGCGTAATGCGCGTTCACGCTCAGCTGTAGCGTTAGCTGTATCTCCTCTATACTGACGCTGCAGTGATAACTTCGGAGGGATGGATTTAGCGGAGAATAAGAGGAGACCGGCTTCAAGCACCATCGAAACTCCAGCCCAGACCCCAAATAACGAAAAGAAACGAAGAGTTTATTCGAGTGTGACAAAAAAGGCGAAAGTCGAGTCTGATCTGCGTAGGCACAGAACCAGAGTGAACATCGGAAAATGTTGAGAGAATCTCTCAAAAGACCCGCAGCTTATATTTGCTTGAAAGGTAAGAAATTATTACTACATGGGGGGGAAAGTGTTGTTGATGCTTCAAAACAACGGTGTCCGACTGTCCGTGCATGTGGTACAAACTTCACTGAAACAAGTTACCAAAATAGTTGATCTAATAAGTCTTATACCTACAGAGAAGTTGTGTAGTATTAGTAGCTGACTAGTAGTGTCAGTAATAACAGTAATTGTGCTGTACCTACAAAACATTTGAGTAGTAACAGTGGTAATGGTGCTGTATTTACAATGGCAAAAATAATGTTGCTAATGTTAGCTTTTCTTGGCCGCAAAATAAGCATGACTGTTCACGGATTTATAAGCAGTGAAACGACTACAAAAAGTGAACATGTGCCGTTTACAATATAGTTTACGAGTTAGCTACGCTGACTTTGGGCCCAGGGAATTGAAGAGACGATTTTGGCTTTTCCTAGTAGCATTTCTACCGGTGGAATTATTTTATTATTTCAATTAGGTCTGCGTTTATGCATACAAAGTATACGAGTATTTTTTTTCTCTCCTTCAAACGTCAATTATTCGTATTACTTGGCTTCTTCACTCGATTCACTTTGCTGCATTTGCTTGCTGCGTTTCTTATCTCAGTTTAAGTCATGCCTGCAAATCTGTAAATTGACCAGGACGGGACTGTTATTTCTGGTGCTCCTAAAGCCTGAGCCCTCATGCACGAGCTTATCATCGAGGCTGCAGTTACGCGTTTGGCCTGAGGGGGCAATTGCGAGCACAAAACTGCTAAACTCCACAGGGCCCCTTTAACCGTGTCACTGGCATAGCCTTGTGTACTCTAAAAACGACTCACTTCCATGATTTAATGGGTGATATTTCCTTTAGCGGTTCTCCAGGTGAGATTGTGAATGACCAACTTTAAATCCTAAAAGTTATACGCAGTACTCATTTAAGTTTGGAAGTTTGCCTGTAAAGAATTTGAGTTTGGCTTGGAAACCCAAAAATCCATTTCTTTAGAATCTCATTTGAAATCTCATTGGTTGGTCAATAGCAACGGCACCGAGTTACTCAGCCCTCTCTACACCCCCTCCTGATCCCCCTGTGATCGATCGGTTGGGACATGTTACAGGAGATGATTTTCACAGCTAATGACCTGTTAGCATGATTAGCCTGGGACAGAAGCTCATGGGAGTGGCAGTGGGCTCATTAGCGCCCCCTTCGGTCCACTTACTTATTCATCAGGGTCAGGTTTGGGGTCTGGACCCAGCTGTGGACAGGAAATGAGCTCCTATACAGCACACCTGATGTATCTGCGGTGGGTAACATGGTTTGAGGAAAGGACAGGAAGCAACTCTGTCACTGGAAATGAGAAATGTTTTTTTAGAGGAGACAAAAATAAAGAGCTTCATGTCAGTGCTAGAGATAGAAAACATCATATAGTAACAATTAACAATTTAAGTAGGAGTTAGGAGTTTAAGTTAAAGACAGACAATAAAATACCCTGACGCTGTCTTTCCAAAAAACAGCTTTGAACAATCTCCTTCTGTGTCCGAAAGTTAAATTCTCACCAAAGGAACTTGTCCCATCGTCCATTAAAGCTGCTCAACCATGGCAGACGGAGATCATTGGACTGGTTTGAAAAGGCCTTGAGTCCACTTCACCTGACTAACCCTTTACACTTTGAAGGAAAGGACACCTTGTGAGTCTTAAGACATGAGAATGCTAAAAGTTACTGCACTTTCTGTGAACAAACATTACGAGGTTTTATTTGGATATGACAAATGCTTTTACCAATCATCATCATCATCATTACATTTTTTGAAGTCTTTCAGGAGCTCTTTCTTCTCAGGGATCATCTCAGGGTTATTTTACTGAGGATACGACACATGCTCATGTAGACTGTGTGCTTGAACTATAGTGACCATGAGGACTTAGAACATTGAACATTACTGCTATTGCCCTGTATTATTTTTTTTAAATATAGGAAATATTTGAATAGTCATTTCAGGGTGTCACTGACACATCAATAAAAAGGAAAAGAAAAAGTGTATTTTTTGTTGACATGGAAACACCACTAAAACGGCACAAATGAGTTTTTATCCAGATAAAACTCGATGTATGTCCTTCACTGAACACACTTCATAACAATGAAAACATTTCATTTCCAAACAGTAGTCACTGATGGAGAGCACAGTTTACTCTCCTCCCTCCCTCCCTACATAGGAGGATCTACAGATGGGGAATGCTGACTGTTTATTTGGACATGAAGCTTCAGCGCAAATTCAACCTGGAGACGTACCTGCAGCCTTCATTCATCGCCTCAACGGCAGCCTTCACCAATCACCCAATCACGGCCCCAGCGCAAGCCGCACCTTTGCGTCAGCATCATCGCAGCCGCCTATTCCGCTCAGCCATTCACCGTCCAGGATCCCCTTCTTAAGCTCCCCGGTCAATCACTCGGTGTTTCCCAGCTGTGCAGCGACCCTCCTCTGCCCCTCCTCCTCCTGGGCTCTACCCGTAGCATCGACGCATATCGGGTCCCGTCCTACCCCCACCAGTGTCCAGGCTCCGGGGGAAGATTCTGGCCATCATCATCAACACCATGCATTTCATATCGTTCGGCCATCTTCTGTCTGTCGGTCTGAGCCCCAATCACGATCCAAGTTCATTACAACTTTCTAATGCAGTCTGTCTCTGTGAGTCTTTTCAGGTTGAAATGACATTGGTTATTTGTTTCACTGTTTTGATGTTGAGGCAACTCCTGTTGTCATATTGGAGCGAAAACAACATGATTTGATTTAATGTAACGGCACACAGGGCTCAAAAAGTCAAAGATCACTGACAAAGCTATCTCAGTTGGTGAATGCAAATATATGATTTCACTTTAGACACGTTAAAAACTACTTTAATGCCCGGTGCCTAATTTTTTGGAACTGTCTACAGCTAGATATTCCTCCTGTGATTACGATGGGTTAGACACAATCAGAGGCACCGGGGTGGTTATCGTAGGATACATTTTAGAAATCTTGTACTTAATGAGGGTCAGACTGTTAGCATTGGAGCTGCGCGAGCTACACGTCACGCAAGGGCCGAGTCTACAGTGAAGATCCCGCCCTTATGCCCTTTTTAGGAACATGCTTCGTCAGAGCTGGGGAGGAGGAGTCTGTGAATCCGCCTTGATTTCCCCCTCGAACGTGGACATTATGGTAAACGGGGAGGAGTGAGGAGGAGTTGTCTATTCTTTTTAATGGTCTATGGTAAATACTCATCATGCTTTTCATGTTCATTATTTATCAAGCACAGTTAGAGGTATTAGATGATTTGTGCATTTGTCCAGGTTATTCCATGTTGGCTATAATTCTTAAGAAACTGTTTTGTGTGGGTTTGGTCAAGGTTTTTTTTTTTTCCTGTGTGAAAGATTATTTGAAAAAGAAGAAGGAAAAAACAACAACTCCAATACGTCTCCACAGTCTGTCACAGGGGAATTGTTGGAGTCCAATCAATTTACCATGCTTCAAAAAACAGCCTGACTTAAAAGCACTTGAGATATTGTGAACGAAAGTGTCCAAACTGTGAGGAATGCTTTTAGAGAGCAATATTAGAAAAGATTGGCTCGAGAATTTTGTTCTTCAGGTCTGGGAATAATAATAGAGGCGGTCTAAGTTCAGTGAGGATACAAACAGATACAACACAGAGAAAAGGGAGGACTTTGAGAGAATGTATGGTGAGCATTGATGACGCACTAATATAGCTTCTATCCCTATGTCCTCCTCACGCGCATGCTGCTGACTGCATGTCATGTTCATGTGTTGAGCTGCTGCCGGTGCTGCAGAGGCAGATGGCAACACAGATAGGAAGAGGCGAAAACGTGCTCAACATCAACCAAATGATGTTTATGAATGAAGCATGTCCCTCCACAGGAGCGCTCTGCTGACCCGAGGGAGAGGCAGGGCCTGTACTTAAAGGGACACGAGGTGATGACCACATAATGGAAACTGGGGAGGACACAGCCTGTGCCAAGTGGCTCTTACAGAGATTTGAAGCATTTTATTTGCCCAAGTTAATTCTATTTAGGTTGCTTTGCCATATGAATAATTTCACAATGTAAAAAACAAGGCTTAATAAGGCTTAGGCTTAACCTGTTAAATAAAAAAAATTAATTAAAAAAACGAAGAGAAATAGAATAGCTAATTGAGTGGAAAATCAACATATGACATGGCAGACTGTCTACTCAATTTGCTGCTGTTGCTGTGATGGAACACTAACTGCCATGTTATGACATCACACGCATAAACTCTATGAAAAGTAATTTTGTGAATAATCATGATTAACTGTGATTTATCCCAATGAATCGCGAATAATTTCTGTCTGGACACATGACCTCTTCTTGGACAGTTCCTCCTCCTCTGATTGAAAATGGCTTCCAACCAAACATCATTGTCAAATAAAGAAAGCATTGTTGAATGACATTTCAAAACTTGCTCTCATATTATTGTCTCTTCCAATCAGTACCGAGTCGAACAGACTGGGCGTGACAGTGGCTCTGAAAACAATAAATAAAAATGTCAAAAACATCCACTCCATTTTGAAGGAAGGAGAGGCTTTTGGGACAGCAAGCATGTCTCAAATCAAATATCGAGTGATTGCTGAAGAAAGATGAAGTTTTGTTCATAGCGAGGCCAATCATGCAAAATATATTTTAATTGTGTTGAGAAACTGTTACATTTTCAAGAGAATCCTAATTACTTTATCACCAATTCAAAACAACAGGCAATGAGAGGCATATGCAGTTCTTAAGCAGAATAGGGCGACAAAATGCAGGCTTAATCTATGACAAACTTTTTGTATTTGTAATGAGTTGTTTTATGTTCTTATTTTTCTTGTAGGTACCGGGCTATCGTGAACCCCATGGACATCCAGACCTCCGGCGCTGTGTTCTGGACCTGTCTCAAGGCTGTGTCCATCTGGGTTCTGTCGATGATGCTCGCTGTCCCTGAGGCCATCTTCTCTCAAGTGATCCACATGCCGGTAAGCACCAGAGTCACGTTGACCTGCATAAGGTCACTTTAAGAAATAATGATCAGTGAAGGTCCGCCACAATTACTCACAGTATGCCTTCACAATAATTGATGATAAACAACCTTAGTACAAGTCTCTGTGTTGATAAGTGAATGCACGGTTTACAAAGGTGGTTCTTCTGTAAAAAAAAAACTTTGACAGCGCTAAACGTCCCCATAAATTTAACCAACCAAACTGTTTGACTTTGGCTCGTCCGTGTGTAATGCACTTCATCATCACTTCAGAGCGCAGACTCCCATCGGACCACAGCAGCCCCAGCTATAAAACTGTATTTACTGACTTTATGAAGGATCGCTGCCCCCTCTCCTGCTCTTGATTCTGATTAATGCACAAGCGTTTCAGTTCTCTGTGGCGCTTAGTCTCTCCTCCATCTGCTCTCGCCTCCGTTGGCATCAACCAGCCACCCACAAAGTTTGGGCGCTTGGATGACAGTCAATAGGGACTGAGATAGAAAATGTGGCAAAATGACAAGAGGGTATGAGTGCTCCTCTTCTTGTCCACCAGCAAGGACACCAAATGTTTGTTGACTTCACGGGGTTAACCAAAAACAAAATGAGATGTTGTTAATAACGGTGACTAAATCTCCAAAAATATTTCCTGCAGCAAAATGAAAATTACACAATTGAAATGGAGAACATTTAATCAAAGATTCAATCAAAGAGCATTTTCAGTTCTGCTCCTGTGTGTGTAGAAAGAGATGGTTTTATGAAACTGTGAAGCACTTTGAATTGCCTCATGTACAGATGTGCTCTCCAAATACACTTGCTTGCCAAGGTTAATTCTTAGTTGAATAAACATATTTTTTTCACATAAAAAATGTTTACTAAAAGTACATTATTTATGTTGTTGTGTGGGTGGCACGGTAGCGCAGCGGTTATCGCTCGTGCTCCAGTTAGAAGGTTCCGGGTTCGATTCCCACCTGGACGGAGTCTTTCTGTGTGGGTTGTCTGTGTACAGTATGCGCTCAGTCGTACAGGTGTTGTCCATCTTCAGTGAAGGTTCTTGAGTCATCTTCTGTACTTGGTTGTTAAAGTGTCGAACGTTTCGGCTCTCATCTAAAAGGCTTTGTCAGCGCACTATGGTTTAGCTCAGCCCATAGCCCGGATATTGACCACAGGGAGGAGTTCAGCTTGGCTTACTCCCTCTCCCCTCAAGGTAAACATCTTTGTAATTGAAGTCTTTGTAATTGTGTGTCCTAATGACCTACTGTAACTCACTCTGAACGACCCTAATCTCAGCTGAACCCTGCTAGTACCTGCCTATTGATCTGACCTGGGCTCAGTTTCAGCCACATTAACATGACAAAGCCCTCGACATCTGGGCTTTAAGAAGTTTCTGTACACTGGAGAAAGATGAAATCTAAGTCCTCAATTCCTGTTCATCTGTGTGGGGTTTGCATGTTTTCCCCGCGTCTGCATGTCGAGGTTTCCTTCGGGACCTCCGGTTTCCCCTAACACTATAAACATGACCAATAGGTTAATCCTCCGGCCAGGTGTTTCTGACCATAAGCCTGGTTCCACATCTGGAGATGGGTCCCCGAGCACTGGCCCACGCTCCTACAGGTCGCCCCAGCGGCATTGAGAATGGGTCAAATGCAAAGACTGAATTTTTTCTACACTTTTCCCACGTTTTGTTATGTTACAGCCTCATTCCGAAAATGATTAAATGTGTTTTTCCCCTCATAAATCTACACACAATACACCATAATGATAAAGTGAAAACATTTTTTAGAATGTTTTGCAAATGTATTAAAAATAAACCTTGGAAATATTGCATACTGACGCCTCATCATTCTTGAGATGTTTCTACAACAGTCTACCTGTGCTAAATTAAATGGATTGGACTTGATTTGGAAAGGCACATACACACTGTTTATATAAGGCCCCACAGCTGACAGTGCATGTCAGAGCAGAAACTAACCCGGGAAATCAAAGGAGCTGTCTTTATACCTCCGAGACAGGATTGTATTGAGGCACAGATCTTGTTGCAGTATTGAAGAGCACAGTGGCATCCATCATTCATCAATGAAAGCTGTTCAAAACCACCCGGACTCTTCCTGACATGCGCTGTCACTGTAAAGATGACCTCTCTCCTTTAACACACTATCCCTCGTTCCTCTCCAGGTGCAGACTGAGACGGGCACCAACATCACTTTTGCCAACTGCGTGCCGTACCCCATGTCCAACGAGATGCACCCAAAGATCCACTCCGTCATGATCTTCCTGGTGTACTTCCTCATTCCCCTGGCCATCATCTCCATCTACTACTACCACATAGCGCGCACCTTGATCAAGAGCGCGGACGACATGCCAGGGGAGCTCAGCGACCACACCAAGAGACAGGTAACACAGGCGTAACTAAAGTATCATGTGTAGAAATACTATACAGTATATCGCATTGTTTGTTTACAGTATATTTTACATGAATAACCTCAGCCAATCAAGGCATAACAGTTAGTAGACATGGTAGGATGGATTGATGCTCTTCAGACTCGTAGAGAGACTAAACTGAAAGGTAGTGCAATGATCTGTTGGGAAGAAATTAGTTTATTAAGCTTGTGTCTCCATAACTTAAAAACTATACAGGTATATGGTTGGCCACAAAAGTTGGAACGAAGGAGTTTTTAAAGCGGTTTGTGTTTTGCCTGATGGCTCTGACTTCCTGACGGCAACACTTCGTATTCTCAATGCAAGACACGTTGTGGGTCACAGGTGATTTTCTTGGACAGTACCAAGACTGTCTTTTCATAAATCATTTGGAGTGACGACATCTCTACAGTTCCAACTATTTTCATTGCTAGGCACACAAGTCTCTGTATTTTTGATTGATCTTTTACAGAGAGCGCTCCGAACCAGCCAGGGATGCCATATCTTAGACAGCTCTCGAAGATGGCACTGTAGAACATCGTCATAATCCTAGTACTGACTCCAAACAGTCACAGGCGTCTAAGTAGGTGTAGCCTTTGAGCTTGGTTTGAATTGGTCGCGTCAGCCTCGAATGTGCATTTAGAAATGAGAATGTTATGAAGTTCGCTGAGGGTTTTAAACATCATCATTTTCTAATCAATGTCCACTCCTATAGTCGGTTACTAAACATTAGTCAAGTTGAGTGATGTGTCTCTTTGTAAAAGTTTACCAAATACACTATGTGCGAACCTTTAGGGGTTTACACTCTGTTTAGTGATTTGGGACATGATGCTTTTTGCACTCCCCTAGCGTCTTCTCTCTCTCTCTCTCTCGCTCTTGCTCTCACTGTTAGGTCTCACACTTTTAGATGAGACTGGGGAACCCCTTTTCTGTTCACTTTGCACGAGCAGGGATCTCTAGGTTGAATTTACACTTAAGTTCTTAAACTATTTCAGATTGTGTTAAATGTTTTCATAACTATGACAAAAAAACATCTAAAACAGTGATTCGAAATGTGATATGTCAGTTATCATTTCATATGTCAGTTATCAGCTCAGTTTTCACTTGTAGCTGCCACACCCCCCTCCACCTTTATAGCTACATGTATCTGAGCTCAGAGGAGGCTGGCAAAAGTAAAAAAGAAAAAGAGTGAAAGAGTGAAAGTGTGCAGCCATAGCAATGATAGCAGAAGCAACAGCCATAAAGACAAATGTTTTTTTTAAATTACACAGCTCCATTTGCAGTCTCTGACCTTTTCCTCTGCTGCAATAAGGATATTGTTTTTATGGAGTGGTGGTCTTCTTAAAGGGCAGACTCTGTAAGGATTGAAGGAGAAATCATAAACCGGGGAAAAAGCTAATTATTTAGCAATTTTGCTCCATTCTTTGTTTAGGGTTTAAGATGGGTTTATACCTATTCCGGCGCTGGTAGACCTGGATATGGGTCCACAGGCACAACATCATGGTCAATCACTGCCTTCTCCAAGTGACATATGTGGCATTGAGGGATGGGCCAAATGCAGAGACTGGATTTCCATATTGCTATAGCTATTGCTACCTCACAAACTAAAGTTTGAGCCCCAACAGTAACTTGAGCGGCTGAATTTGAGTCTAGCCCCTGTCGTGAGACTATATTTGGTGCAGTCACTGTTGTTTTGGCGTGCAAACTCAGGTGAACACTGATTTGTCTGACAGGGCAGTGACAGGTGACTGACAGCTGTGGACTCAACACTTCAACACAATCTGAGCAGTGACGCCCGGAGGTTTTCTTAGGTCAGGGACCGGATGCAATCCAGGTTCAAGTAATCACACATTCATTCACACAGACAGCCTTTCCAGGTACATTTGAACAACAGTAAATCTGAGCTTTAAAAACGTAATATCTGTCGGATGAGCTCTTTGTGGTTGATCTAATGAGTACTAGCACCAGTTAGGAATTTATTTAGGACAAGTGCTGTACATCATTTTGGAACTGGAGCTTTATACTTACACACATTAAAATAATCTCACTCACACTCATTCAGTGGGGAATATTTAAGGCACATGCACAACACCTTTTTTTCTGTCTTATTTTCCCCTTTTGATGCGTTTGTCCCTGTCCTGGCTATTCTCCTTCAATAATCAGACCCATTCATCATAGTGGCATTGTGCACCAGTATATTCAAACCATTGGCCAGATAGTTTAATAACATATTTCCTTTAGAGACCTCGACACAGGGTGAGCTTCCTTTGTGCATTTACACCATTAGAACTGTGTTGTATCCTCCTTGCTTTCATGGGTCAATTAGACCTGTCCTTTTCTTATCTCCACAAGTGCAGAACTCTTTCTAATACAGATAAACCATAATGAGACGGACACATAATGATACAGATTCAATTGTGAAGTTGCTCTTGCATGTAGTTCTGAGACTGGACTAACATTTTGCAAAGACTGCGTGTTCCCATGAATAGGAATCACTGGTCTTAACTTGTGAAAACTTAAATGTATCGGTTTTTATATTCCCTTCTTAAGACCGAAGTCTGAATGAAACAATGTGTGGGAATTTGCTCCCATTTGATTTTATTCAAGATGCTAGAAAGAGAATAGTTTAACTTTATTACAAAATGATTCCACATAAATATGGAATTTGGTTATCATTCTGCTCATAAATAGCTGTCATAGTCCATGGTTTTCTCATCTTTTATTCACATGACAGACCGCTTGACAGAGATGCTTCGTGTCAGCTGAACCTCCTTATGCAGCCCTCTCCGGTGAATTTTGCTGTCAGGTTCAACCCAGAGTTGAGGAACATTCCCATCCTCAAAATACATGCTATGACCTGGCAAAAGCTCCCAAGGCAGAGTGCTCGGCCATGTACTTATTTATTATCTGTCGAACAGCACTGACCTATATGGACTGAAAATACATACAAAAAACACACAGTGGAACTTCTATCTCTAGAACCGTATAATGATGTGAATTTTTTTCACAGCTGCAGCAGTTGCCAAGAGGCACTATTAGAAATGTTTGCTGTCAATGTGCTGCTATTATATTGTACTGGTAGACTCTGTCAAAACTATTAAATTGACTGAACCATTACATTTAGTCAGGCTCAAATGGGTAACAGTTGGGGGGGGGTTTGTTGGAAAAATACCAAAAGCATCATGTCCATTATTATTAACGGTCTGACTTTGAACCACTGTCGATAAATAGGAGCGCCTCACAAAATGGCGCCAAATGGTCAAACTCACACAAATCCTCACATCAGCTACAGAATGAACACTACCTGAGCGAGTCATTGATTTGGAGCAGAACATGTCAATGAACACACAGGAGACACGTGCCAGATTGTGTGGCCGTGAGCTCATTTGCACAACTGTCCTGCTGCCATCAGACTTTTATTCATACACCAGTGTGCGCAGACACCGGAGGCAAAGCGGGTGAAGTGTTTTGCCCAAGGACACTGCTCCATCAGGCCCAAGAGTGGGTCATTTTTCTATCAGGTCTGAGGTGTTGTGATGTCTGTGCTATATCTGTGTCTTTATGTGTCAGTGTTAGTGTGAGTAAATTGAGATATATTTTTTCAGAAAAAGGCCAATAAAGTCGTATTAGAGAGAGAGAGAATTCTTCCCTGGGGCTGGGAATAAGACTGACCCTTTGAGATCAGAAGTATGACACATCAACGAAGTGGACACTGAAGGGATATTTTCTTCTTCTTGCTTTATATGTGCGGAAAGAAACCATGGCCTTCCTGGTAACATACGTTTAAATGAATAATGGGTATTCAAGACTGGGTTTGACTGGGCTGAATGTTAGAAAGAAGACCAAATCATTAATGACATTTTAAAAGAAAAAAAAAGAAAGAAAAATGTCTTATTACCAAATGCCCGAATCAAGGATACAGCTTTCTGATTCATGATGAGTAAATATTTGTGCACTGAGTTTTTCAGTTCAAACAAACCTTTCTTTGGATTAAACCCTGAAGAATTACATGTTATTCAGGGTCGGCTTTGGCTTTTTGAATTTCAGAACAATTTGCTTGTTTATGTAGCCATCACAGTTTTCATAAAATGTATTTGAATGCAATTGATAAAAATGTACAACTATTTATGAGATCATAAGAACATGTCTTTTTTCACCAATCTACAGTCTTCATTAACAGCTTCACTTTCCTTCCTCCTTGGAGTCAGAAACTCTTCTGACTTTTTGCCCATTCTACAGTCTGCATGTAGGCTGGCTCATTGTTCTCAGTTACAAAAAAAAGAAGAAAAAAAACAAAACGATTTGGCAAAGTTTGTAAATGCCAATTTATTGTGATTGACAGCACCTAAAGAATGCAATTAACTTTCACTTGGACTGTGGAGAAAAGATACAAAGAGAGAGTTTTTGTTGTGTCACAATGTGGTTCATATTTATTCATAAGCAGGGAGCGCTGACAGTAGCAAATGGTGTGTGTGTGTGTGTGTGTGTTTTTCCCCCTCCATCTGTGTGGCGTAACAATGGGACAATGGAGTCGTGCCACGAGCCAGGTTTACACAGAGCAATTGGATTCTTTCAATGAATGTGTGTCACCAAATATGTCACTACAAAAACCCCTCCTGGAACCGCCAACTTAAGGTGGTGGAGGGGTTTGAGCGCCCGAATGATCCTGTGAGCTCTGTTGTCCGGGGCTTTGTGCTCCTGGTAGGGTCTTCCATGGCAAACAGGTCCTAGGTGACGGGTCAGACAAAGAGTGGTTCAGAAGCCCCTTATGAGAGACCAACAGGCCCGGTTAGAACCATGAGGCCGTCCTTCTGTGGACCCACCACCTGCAGGAGGAGCCATAGGGGCTGGTGCAATGTGATGCACATGCCCACGACCCAGCAACGGACAAGTGGAAGAAAATGGATGGATGGATGGAAGGAAGCACTTTGTGGCTTTTTGTCTGTGAAAGGTGCTATACAAATAAAGCTTACTTACTTACTTACGGATGGATGTTGTTTGTGATAAGATGATGATGGATGACGTTGTGCCGTCTATTTGTTTTGACCGTTTGAGGTCACTTTGCAGCAAGTGGTTTGCAAATATCAGTGTTCATGAACCCCCACTTAAACCAAGTACATTTTTTCCAGTTTGGTCTGACTCAAATCTAAAAGCTTCTTGAAGAAAGTGTCAAAAAGGAGACGAAAACACGACAAGGAGCGAGACAAAAAAGTGATGAATATGCGGAAAAGAAAGAGATGAAAATGTGATGAATATATGAGAAAAAAGAGATGAAAATGTGATGAATATATGAGAAAAAAGAGACGAACAAGTGATGAATATGCCACAAGAAAAACATGACAACAAAGAGACAAAAAAATGACGAATACGCGACCAGAATGAGACAAAAAAAAAGCACCAATTAAACACGACAAAAATGTGACAAAAACATACCGGAAAAGCAACGAAGACGCGATAAAAAAGCAACAAAAACTCGATTAAAAAGTGATACCAAAAAAAAGCCACAAAAATGCGACTAATTCAATTTCAGTTTTGTAGGTCTTAGCTTTCAAATGAGGCGTGGCACTGGCCTATAGGTTGTAAGCTCCACTGAAGAATCTTTTAGATTTGGGTAAAACCAAACGGGAGGAAATGTGCTCGGTTAAGGTGGGGGTAAAGCGGTTAAATTGAAGAGCTCTCCTGTTCCTCTTGTCTTCAGGCAGAAAGGCCATTGGTTTTTATCATTATTCTGTTATTTAGAGAGATGGAAGGAATTACAGTTTTTTTTTTTGAGCCTCATTCTAAACATAGGGTTTAACCAGAGTATGGATTGCTCTGTAAACACATTTAATATAAGGTGGCCATTTTTATTCTTTATCTTTTGAGTATAACATCCACGTGGCCTTCCTTCATTCGGCTTTTTAAAGCTGTAGCCGTCACTTCAAAGCTGACACACATGTCTCTCAGCAGCATGTCATTGTCAGAGCTTTCAGAGAGACAGAGAGAGAGGGGAAGATGAAGGCCGCGGTGGACCAAAGGTGTTTGTGATTGAGCTGTACCAGATGTGGATTTCAAAACTCACCATTATCCACAGATGGGTCCTGTTAAGAGCTATAGGGCTCCGCACCAGGCAGGGGGCAGCGACAAATTGTAGTCTTTGGAAAAAAAAGAAAAGGGTACCATGTACCTGTAAAAGGTGTTTACAAGATGAGACATAGAGCATCTGATCTTATTCTTCTAAATCAAAATCTCAACAGTGGAATAAAATAGCTAGAAAAGTGTGGTTATCAACTCTTTTTGTCCAAGTATTGAAATTACGATGGTAGAACCGGTCTTTGAGATTTTCAGACACGCTGGCGATAACCGTACAAAGAGATGAGCGAGTGTGTTTTGTCAGCTTCTTTGGTGTTCTTAAATGTGAGAGTGCGTTGTCACTTCAGGTGTTGCTGTGTCTCTGTTGATTCTAATGTGATCTGGCAGCTCCCAACTCCCATGAGCCTTTGCAAGTGCCCAGAGTGTGCGGGTCTGCAGGTTTTTATTAATTTTTTATTGACAGAGCGAGATGGCGAGGAATGGTGCTGAGACACTGGGCAGCTGGGGGCCAGAAAGTGGACACGTCAGACGCTAAACAAGATTCATTATGGCATGTGTGTTGCCACTTTTGCTCTTGGCTGGTTCTATAGTAAAAAAGAAATCTAATTTTATCCCCGTATAGATTTTGGGGGACTATATTTTAATTTAACATAAAATAATCAACTACAGATGACGGATGAGTTGCAGATTTGTTGTTTGTTTGAGTTTTTTCTTTTTTGAAATCAACTATTAAGTATTAATTCAAATGCACAAAATTACAATGCAGCTATTTCATTCAACTTTGGTAAATGTTGAATAAGAATGAAGTTTTTTAAAGTTTGTTCCAGAAAACTTCTTGCCTTAGAACTTTAAGTACGATCACAACTTATTTTGTTATTATTATTTTATCTCAGTGGTTAGAGCTCGTGCTTCACAGCAAGAAGGTCCGGGGTTCGATTCCCACCTGGATGGGGCCTTTCTGTGTGGAGTTTGCATGTTCTCCCTGTTTCCTCCGGGTGCTCCGGTTTCCCCTACCACTAAAAACATGAACAATAGGTCAGGATGAATGAGAGTGTGTTTTAGAGTGCGCATGGGGGACGACGGATGGAAATTATCCCAAGGCTACAATCCGGTGTGGCTTGTTTACATGCATGAGACCCATATGTTCATTAACATGCACTGTCCCGACCAAATAAACCAATAAATAAATGTTGCCATATCTTGTGCTTCCGTTGATACTATATAGGACAGGGGTTTCCAACAGGCGGCCCACGGGTCACTCGCCACCGGCCTGCGACTTGTAGAGCACAAATTCCTAGTATGTCCAAAAAAAGAGTCTCTAGTCCATTCCTTTGCTGAGTTATGCAGCCACTAGGGGGCATCTTAAATTTAAAAATAGATCAAATTTACACACGTGTCCAGCAGAGGGCACTGACATAATAAGAGAACAGGATATAAACAACATATTATAGCCACGTGGTAAATGCAAGAGGGTCTAAATGCTGCCAATGGAGAGTCACGTGATCCAGACCTCTACAGGAAATGACAGTACCTCCACTTTTTTCTTAAGGTTAGGATTAGGGTTAGGTTTAGGGTTACTTTGGATTAGATTAAGATAGCGCTGTGCTGCTGAGGTGACGACGAAAACGTGGAGCTCCACTGATCACGTGCCCCCCCATCGGCTGCGTTCAGACCCTATTCGGTAAATGGACAGTCTTCCCCAGAGCAGCTGTGGCTACAATAGCAGCTTATCACTATCGAGTGTGGAGTGAATAAATAATCACGACAGTGTAGCAGAAACAGTGACAGAGGCTTCTAAAGTGCAATACAAGTGTAAGCCGTTTCTACGAGGCTACAGTACGGCTCATTATTATTCATTTATTGACAAAAATTTCCTCAATAGTATTTTCTCAATTAAGACATATTTTGCTGGAGCTCTTGTTTATGGACCCTGGCAGTACACTTTGGAAATATCTTTTCCTCGTCACTGACTACGAGCGGTGTTCAAGAATATCCATTGGTGAATTGTCCGAATCGACAAATTCCCCTGAATGTGGGGGTAAAGGTTAATAATAAATAAAAATAATAAAAATAACTTCATGCAGAGTAATTGAGACTCCAGGTCATACAACGTCCACTTGACCACTCTTTGTTGTTAGTACCTGTGTGACAGACAAAAAAGTGCTAGCTGTTCTAACCTGCCAGTCTTCACAACAGCATTGATGAACGTTCACAGAGGAAATAAGAAGAAAAACAAAACACAAAATATTATCAAAAGGAGCCATTAAAATATATTCAAATATCATTTTCTGTACAATCTTTGTGCCTTTTGCAGATTGAGACGAGGAAGCGTCTGGCGAAGATTGTGCTTGTGTTCGTGGGCCTGTTCGCTCTGTGCTGGTTTCCGAATCACGTGCTGTACATGTACCGCTCGTTCCATTACCACCAGACGGATCTGTCCCTGGCTCACTTGGTCATCACGCTCCTGGCCCGAGTGCTCAGCTTCTCCTCCTCCTGCGTCAACCCCTTCGCCCTGTACCTGCTGAGCGAGAGCTTCAGACGGCACTTTAACAGGTGGGCTCACCCGCTACACGGACGACTGACAATTACAAGGGAGTAAGTGATATTTGGAAGCGTTTGGAGGGGGACATACATCAAGGTTGGGGGGGGACAAGGGACAAGGTCAGGGCAAAAATAGGACAACGTTAGGGCTTTAGCGGGACTACATCCAAATCGGGCCAAAGAAGTACCCTACTTCAGGTAAACATGAGACTCGAGAGCACCTCCTCCTCGCAGCTGGGTGGACTTATAGGGATAACCAAACACCTGTGGAGCCGCTGTTCTCCTGTCAGCGGCTCCACACTATGAGACGGCGCGCTCGTGTTTGCATCCACATTTATTCAGTTTCAGCCACACCCGTTAATTCCTGCCGTCACAAAAAACAAACAAACATCTCAACGCTTGTATCTTCACATTTCCCACAAACGCAGATACAATTGAGTCAAATTAATAATTCAGATATTATTTGGTTAAGTTAGAGTCCAGACAGCGAGGTTTAACAAGCGTAATGACCGGTTGAACACTCGTGCTAGCCCGGCGAACTCACGCTACATCAGTTTCCTCACTCGCTTTACAAACGCATCCAAAACTGATGTTCCTTACCTTAAAGTTACTGGTCAGGCCCTTTGTAATGATGAAGACAGGGAAACACGCTATCCACCTGCCGAGGACCGCGAAAAGTCCTGCTCCTCCATGTGATAATCCGAGCAAAACTAAGAAAACACGATGCACGAGTGTCCTTGTGCTTTGGTTTGGTCAAATCTGTCAGTCCAACGATAAGCCTCCAGTATTCTCACTTTAGCCGTTTGTCTGCAGTTTTCAAAGCCATGTTTACATTTCAGCCACTCTGAGGTGATGGTAGTGGAGCCGCATAAACACAGATGCGCAAAGCAGTGCGGATGCGCCACAGAGCGATATGATACTGGCTCGGATAATGCCAAAAATATTATTTTTTTATGGAAAATAAGGCACGGGTCAGATTTGAAAAGGTCCAGTCTAAACTTTAAGTAAATGTAAAGTCAATGAAAATTCTGTTGTGAAAGTGGAGGGGACCAAACAACCACTTTTCAAAAGTGGGGGGGACACGTCCCCCTCACAATGAATAGTTCCGACGCCCACTTTTAGGGTGATTGATTGATTTATACAATACAAGCCTTTGAGACAAAGTCAGTTCGAAAAGTCAATACTGTATTTGCTGCCTGCTCTCCTTCGCCTGCTTGTCTCACAAAATAATATACTTTACATCTTTTTTTCTTTTTCTTTTTTTACCTTTAAACTACTCTGACTTTCACATTCACTGGCTAATACATGCATTATGGTATCCCCTGAGAAATAAGAGTACAAAATAAATCATGAGTGGATAACTCAAATGGCAAAGCTTATCTCACTCACCACCTTGTTTTTGCCTTGCAGTCAGTTGAAGTGCGGTCGTGGATCCCGTCCCGAACGCCAGCCCAGTTACCTCCACAGCACGTCCCACATCAGACTCACCTCCATCAAGAAGACTGCCCCCACGCCCGCAGGTACCGCCACGGCAGCTAACGGGACGCACAGGCAGGAAGTGGCACTATAGAAACTACTGTCATCCGAAAATTTGACGACAGCTGCCATTGTTGCTGCATGGCTAACAAAGACCCAGAGTGGAAACTTACATAGCGTTTACTTTTATGTCCTCTGTGTGGATCTTTCTCCATATCTGAGCCAGGATCCCATTTGGAGAAACTGAATGGCGGATTATTGTGCATGTTTATCTGATGGGAAACCAGACATACTGTAGGGACAATGTTCAAGCACCACACAGCAGGATCAATGTGCGAGTTTTACTGTTGCTCGTGCTAAACGTCTCTGCCAACGGCTCGGATAAAACTTCTGTATCACTCAAAAGACTAACTATGTTAACAGCAACATCAGGTCAGATTTCAACAAACTCAAAGTGCCTGACAGCATTCACACAAAGCAGCGACTTAACTACAAATAGGAAACACTTGGAGGTGTCATCGACTGAAGGCAAGGAGGCCTGGCTGAGCTTTCAAACATTTCCACAAATTGCAGAACAAATTATTTTCATTTTGTGGCACCATGGATCCACAGAGAAGTGTGAGAACAAGAACTAAGGTTGAAAGCCGTTGTGTCAGAGGTTGTTGGTGCATATTCATTGTGGCTCTGTTGAAAAGATATGCTGTTTTTTTTTGGTTGAGTATACTTTGAGTATAATTTTTCCGTAAACACTTAGGCCCAATCTCAATTCTCCCCCTTAGCCTCCGCTTAGCCCTTTCCCTTCGTTGTGCGCGTTCACGAGAGACGAAGGGGTGTCCCAATTCTATTTTGCGGTGAGGGGTAGGGGTGAGGGAGAGGGCCACATAGCCCTTCCAGCGAGGGTTTTTCAGATGCACACTTCAGACGAAGGGGTAGGAGGAGTTTGATAAAACACGGAAATAAGCAGCGAAATGAATTCACGAGTATCATCATTAAGCACTCTTACAACATTTATAAAGTTGCAGAACGCTTCGTTCATGACTTTATTCGCTTTGTGCAACAATTAGAACAGTCCATTGCTATAAACGTGTGAGTTCTACGTTTTCGCTTTGCTGCTGCGAACGCTCCCAAACTTTCGATACGTCGCTATTGACATGACACACGGGGTTCAGTGCCTCGCTGCTGCGCTCGATTTCTCCCCGCGCCGCTGTGCTCTGAGCCCGGGTCCGAGGCGGTCTGTCCCCGGTCTGAGCGCACCTCGGCAGCCTCCGCTCAGGCCCGGGGCTCAGAGCGGAGGCTGCGGGTGCCTATCCCCGCCCTGTGCGCAGTGCGAGCGGGTCTACCTCTGACTGTCCCCGCTGAGTGCGCTACAGGAGCGGATGGGCTGATCTCTCGCAGCTCTGGCTGCAGCCACAGCGACCCGCGGTAGAAGCAGCAACACACGGACAGGGGGAAGGAGAATGTAGCAGAAATAGATGAAAATCTGTGGGGTTTGGGCTGAGACCGAGTCCTGTTGTTTAGGTGTTACAAAACAGCATCAGTCAAGTGATGAACTGGTTCAGTAGACACATGCTCTATAGACAAGTAGGCTTGCTTTTATTTTGTTTATTATTATTATTTGTTTACATAACCTTAATCATCTGTGTTAATAGTAAATGCAGTCAAATGGAGGGCTGTCCCATTTCTTAGGGTGGTATTTTCAACCCTCACCCTTAGCCCTTGGTTTCAGGGTGTAGGGAAAGGGCAAGGGCTAGGGCTAGGGGAAGGGGTAGGGGTAGAAAAGAGAATTGAGATTGGGCCTTAATGTGCAACTGGCAACTGCTGAAAAGACTTTTGTTTCAAAAGCCCTCTTGGAAGTTAGAAAATAAAGATGAGTCCTTCTCATTGAAAATAACTTGACATAAATGTAGAGGCATATTGAATGAGTACAGTTGAGAAAAACCTTCACAAAGTTAGAGGCCATTCAAACACGTGTCGATTTAAGTGAATATTCCTGAAAGCCACACTGTTTCATTCAACATACTCAAGCATTCATTTCATAATGGACTGAATTGAGCTTTTACAGGCAGCGGGACGTAACCAGTTTGATCCCATGGTGATGATGTCATGCTTTGACTACAAGTAGCCAAACATTAAGGTTAAGGTAAACTTTATTGTTTCCGTAGTGAAATTTGTCCTCCGCGTTTGACCCCTCCTTTGATGCCGCCAGGGCAACCCGTCAGGAGCAGTGGGCAACAGCAGTGCAGCGCCCGGGGACCCATCTCCAGATGTCGAGCCAGGCTGATGGTCAGAATCACCTATTGAGCGAACTCGGGACCTTCTTGTTATGAGGCAAGATCGTAACCGCTCCACAACCTCTTTTCAAATGTTTTATTTTGATTACCCATTGAAAAAACAGCCTCCTCAGTATCTGATCATTTATGACAGTTCAGTGGCTCTTGTGACATAGCAAATATATAACTTAAAAGGTTCCGCACTCACTTACCTCTCTAATTTCAAAGTAGAATGGTCAGAATATGACTACAGTCTATCTACGCAGCTATGGGGCTTTGGTGGTATTTGTTGTTGTTGCAGCATGGCGAACAGGACTTCAACCCGCAACCACTTTACCAAAAGGTAGTGAAAAGAACAACCTCTCTGCCGCTGTGCACTCCCACCTCTTGAGATGAGAACTCTGGAACTTCCCTCCAGAGTGCTTGACATACTGAAATCAATTTGTGGCAGTGCTCTCTTAGTTTTGAGGAGTAAAACACACACTTTGTTGAAGCTGTATCCTCACAGGCCTAAGTGTTGAGTGCTGTTTTGTTCAGGTCTTGAATTATTTGTAACATATTTACCCTCCTACTCAGTCAGTTAAATCCTCAAATACTGTAAGTGGCTTTCGGACAACCCTCGATGATTTTGCTGTTTATTCGCAACAACAGATTAACATTGTGTTTTATGTTAAGTGGCACTTAATACAAACCGTCTCTGTGGATTGCCACATTGGCAAAATTCAAAAGGATTATGTGGTCTGAAGGTAAGAGGCTTTAAGAAACGGTCAATCTACCAATGGGGATAAAAGCCTATTTTGTCTGCATAATGTCCCCTGTACTCAATGGATGATGTGCTTTGATAAAGGGTAAAATTGTATATTTTAATATTTGGATGAGAGAGGTAAGGGTATGGGTGGGATACTAAGGGTGGGAGGGTTTCTCTATACTTAATTTTATTGCAAACTCTTTTGGCACCTTATGTCACTTAAAGAAGAACTAAGTAACTTGTTTACCTTAATAAATCCTTTTCGTAGTCCCTCTACGTATAATGGGATGATTGGGGGGTCTTTCATGTCCCCCTGTTGTCTCTGGCCAGAAAACCACAATTGCAACTTTCCTGCCACACTAATGGAATCACGAAGAAGAAGCTAACAGGCTAACGGGCAAAGCTAACTCTGGGCTAGCGCCACTTAAACAGTATTTACTACAGCCAAGTTTGAGTGAAAAATAAAAAATGATCTCCATTATGTAATTGGATGTACAATATCCCTCTCTCCCGTTGTCTTTTCTGTCGGCGTAGTATTTACTCTCACGGACAATTAATGAGTAAAAAAATGTTAAATGCTATGACACCTGCAGTGGCGCTTATGGCCTCTAGGGGCACGAGTTACTTAGTTCTGCTTTAAAGTAACCGGAAATATTGTAAAACACTGATTTGGCTTGATGAAGCGTGAACATTATCGCTTCAAATGGTATATATCCTCTTTGAAAATGAATTTGAAATGTTCTTGTTGTTGGTTGTAATGATATATATAATTATCATAATACATTTAATTTTATTTTTTGTGAACCAATTCAGAATATTTTTTTAAAGAAAAATATCGGTGCATCCACTACAACTGTTTTTGTAGTGGAAGAGAGAGAGAAGTACTGTATTCAACACACTAGAGCCAAGACCCTAACTCATGACTCTTGCAATGAGCCATCTGTGCTGTGATCTAACCCCTAGGCCATTGCCTGGCTGCTCCTGACACAATTCTCTATTACTTTTCCTCAATCTCCTTATTGCAACATATTACAAGCAATGAACTAACAAAGCATGAAATACTATACAATGTGGCAGTTTTATATGTTACTCTAAACCAATGGTTCTCAACTGGTGGGTCGGGTCCCAAAAGGTCGCGGAGCCATTATCAGTGGGTCGCCAGTCTTTCCCAGGAGCATTTCTTTCAACATTTTCCTTCTGAAAATATAGAAATACTACCTGAGTCTGTTACAATGACTGTTATCAAATTGTTTCGGTCATTTTCATCTTTAAACGCTTATCTAATGCTTATTCTATACTATTTTGTGAGGAAAATACTGTACTTTGCATTATGTATAAAAGATTCTATTGGTATTTGGGTTGCAGCTTGCCGAGTCGGAGTCGGCCATATATGGACATCTTTGAAGCAGGGGGAAAACAAAGAGGAGAAAAATATTAACTTTCTATAGTTACTCCAAAACTACTGTAACAAATGCTGAATTATGAATTTAGTTTTCTACCCAATGAAGATACAAAGACATGGTGAGAAGTTTAGTAGTTCAACAATCCATAAATACATAAATAACAGAGAATGCTAGGTTAGCTGCTGTAGGTTAGCATCATGCTACATGCTAACGCTAGCTACGACTGCTGTTTTTTCGCCTCTACTGAACAATCTGCTGAAGAAAAATCCATATGGAACCGATTTAGACTTGACTTTATGTGTGTGTGATCAATACGTTTGTATTCTGCCAGAAAACGGGTAAAAAGAGTGAAAAATTGTGTTTCTCAAAACATACTTCCTTCCCCCTCGGCGATGCCACGCCCCTTTGTTTGACGCAATGCTGACTGTATCTATTGGGTCCCGAAGCCACACCAATTGAGAATCACTGCTCTAAACAAACATGTCGCAAGCCTCTTCTTCAGTAATCATCATACACCAGCATCTGCCGTTCCAACCTACTGCTGCTCCTTTGAATAAGCAGTGAGTTATTCTTGCCAGAAGTCTTTATGTATTGCTATCAGAGGAAGAATATTGTTTGTCATTGAATTGCTGCTTTTGCATGACAAGAAGATTGCTGTAAATTAACATGTAAAAGATGTTATAATTTTTTTGCGTAATTTTGTTATTTTGTGTTTCTTTTGAAAGACCGATAATGTCCCCTCTGTCTGTCACCTATTCCCATGCACTGGCACTGTCAATGCTTTTTTTCTTTTTTCCTCCCCACAAGGTAATGACCATTCATTTTCCTCCCGAGCTCCGGTTGTCAGTCGTCTTGGCAGTTCAAATGCCCAGACGATTATGTAAAATTGCAAGTGGGAGCAAGGTGTCAATAAAGTGAAAGGGTTTTCTATATATACTAGCATACAGATGGGGGAAACAGCGGGGGCTTCAACAGGTGCTGGCAGTTCAGAATAGCCTCCGTAGGTCATTGCAAAAGACTAATGCTTATGTTATCGTGATATCGTGGTACTGACACATAAAAATACTTCTGTAGTTTAATAAGTGTCTCTTGAGAAGTAATAGATCATGACCGCACTCTTTTACTATAATGTAACGTTAATGAGAGCAATTTAGGCTAAACTTGCGTAGCTTCTCATCTACTGAAAGTGAACAAGTTTTGTGAATTTCAGAAAAATGCAAAGTACAAAATGAGGTTTACACGGGATTCTTTTTGATTATATACAAGCATGCGCTCTATTGCTTAACAGTATTGACCCAAGATTATTAACCCAACTCATTATCCATTATCAATTATGTTTGATTACAAAACAACCAAGAGGTCACTTGTCATTTGAAACTGTGTCATACCCCCGTTATCTGCCAGCGTTGTTTAGTAAATGTTGTCTATTAATAATTTTAGTCTTTTCACAGATGGCAAGACAGTGGTTCCACTTTGTATCCAATTATATCAACATGTCACTCATTGTCTAATTAAAACTATTGTCGGTCAGCATTTCTTTGTTTGCCAGTGCAGCAGATACAAAGGGCAAAGACATGGGACTAATGCCAATGTAATTTTCTGTTTTGTAATTAGCCTGGATGAAAAAGCCCTACTCATCACAAAGAAAACTCAAGGACTCAAGTGTCACGACTTGGTTCTGTAAAGCATTGGAAAATCTGAGCAACAGGAAACTACCTACGCTGCTAAAAAGTTACAGGATTGTTGTTGACTCCACTGCTGTGGTCACATATCACTGTAATATTTCGTGTGCTCTTTCTGTTGGTATTGCAGTCTGTGTAATTATGCTTTTCTCAAGATGATTTATGCATTCTCTATGCTTTGACGCTGAATATTCTGAATGTGAAATAGACACTATGATGTTTATTGTACTGTGCCCTTAATAAAAACATCCACAAGTGAATGGATATTGGCTGTTGAGAATACATAGAAATCTTTTTTTTTCCTGATAGAAAAATATCTGCAGATGTTTCCTTATTGCTATGGGTCGTGTCCTTCTATAGTTCTATGCCATGTTAATTGGAATATAAAGTACTGCTGCTATAGGCTTTAAGTTTTTTTCCTGTCCTTACCGTTCTCAAACAGCATCTTTCTACAATGTCTCTCTTCTATTCATGTCCAAATCATCTCCTATGGGTTTCTATAGCAACCAGAAATAATAAGATCCTTACGAGCAAACTTAATAATAAATCTGTGTTGTGACTCATATGTGGCATTTGAGAGCTGCCATTAATCAATCAGAATACAGACCGCAGTTTGTGATTCACTCTGTGTGAGGTCTGGAGTGTCATAGCGTGAGAGGCACTAAGTTCAGGACAAATTTAGATAGTTTTAATCTAATTTTCTGTCGAGCTCAGAGACATATACAGATACAGTATATATATATATATACACAGTAATTATTCATAAGATAGACAGCGGCCGCCAGTCTCTGTCCACAATGGCAGATGCTTGATGAGGTGGTTCAGGGCACACTAAGGGTCCTGCAAATCTTAGCTCACTTTCAGCTGTCCAGTCAGCTTGCCATCCCATTTCACAGTTCGACTGAGAGGGTTGTTTTTGTGCAGACACATTTCTAAAGTAGTAAAGAAAGAAAAAAAGGAGCAAATATATTTAGTAAAAGCATGACAGAACATGATGGTTTTGTAAACATTATAGTCATTCTTCTAAGGAAGTGCAGGCGCTGGTGTCCCCTCTTACAGACTTTTTCTTTTGTTTCCCCACAGTATGACCAAATATTTTCTCTGAGTACAATGAGCCGTGGATTGAAAGAACGAATCATTGGAACTTTAACTTTCTTTGATCAAACATAATGAGCTTATATTTGCCATACGTGTTGCAGAGGCGCCACTGGAACCCTTCTCGAACTGTAAAGGCTGGACCACAGACGACAAGTGTGAAAGCTGCGTCGACGCCAAAGCGAAGGATCCAGTGACGAGGTTCGAACGTGCAGCGGGGGACTTTTTAATGAGCAACGCATCAGTCACCTCAAGATGTAGGCCTAAGAATATGTATTAATAACTGCGAGACAAACTTCTCAAAATGCTACAGGTGTAAGGGCACACAGATGAATGAGTGTCAACATTGAGCTATGAAATGTGTTATCTGTTTTTACACTCAGGTTCTGTAGTAAAATAAAATAAAGTAAATAAAGTAATACCATTGTAGATAATTTCTCCTTGATAAATGCCCGCTAATATCCCTTTCGTGTTGACTAAATTTGTTGTCAGATTTATGTAACAGCAGCAGATGCCCCTCCCTCTTCTCCCAGCCCCCATAGGAAGTGTCTTGCTAATTGCCTCCTTCTAATGAGCTGTGTAAGTAGACCATGTATCAACCCCGGCGTTTACTTCACATTATTGACTCGCAGTAAAAGTGGGAGCGTCTGTCAGTGCACCTTTAAAGTGCATTGGCCCGTATCTATCTGGATCTGAAATGGCGATAATTGATGGACCTGCCTTCCTCTTCGGCAGTACTTTATAGAACTTACATCAGGACGGTTATAGCTTATATAGGTAAAATTATATTGCTTAGTTGATCTTCCACGTACCATGAGGCCTAGATCCAGATCGATTCGGGTCGGGACTGAACCAGATCTCATAAAAGGTCTACAATGGATCTAAACTGGACAAATGTATGTCTAAATTGGATGTGAACCATGCCTAAACCGTAAAAAACACAGCACCACACTTAAATGTGATACAAAAGCATAATTTTAATAAAGCCAGATGCAGTACCTCTTGCGGCTCTTTGGTGATAACAGGTCTGGTAAAGTCCTGATTTACGGATTTGGAAGTTATTTAATTTGGTTCTAGACTTTGACCAAGTTTACCCTATTGCTTAGTTCTGGTGTGTCCTCACATTAAGATAAACATGCTGATTACATGAATGAGATTTTAATATTTATGGGGAAACTGGCTTTATCATAAAGGTTGCAGACCTGTCTTTAGGAGATGCCTTTGCACATTTCATACACAAGGCAACTCAATGTGCCTGAGGATGACCATAAATAACAAAGTTCCAGTCTGCTCATATTTGAAAGAGTTTTTCATAATTATCCATAACTGACAGTAAAATGGTCACAAATACTTGTGTTGACTGTGTTTATGTTGCTTCAAATTGTTTGTCCGTGTCACCGTGACCTGTTAGAAGTGTGACATCCACCAGCCGCCTGTCAGCCCTGACCTGACTGGAGTGAACGTCTGTGACGCTAATGCCTTTAATGAGGGGCTGAAAAGGCCAACACTCAAAGACACAACACAAAAAGCCACACACTTGACTGATTCAAGAGTAAAAGCAACAAATGGAGAGAGGTGCCTGGGTGCGGCGCTATATGATTCCCCACTGTTTCTAGAAGTGTAGAATGGATTTCCATACAGAAAATATCAATACATTAAATATTCAGTGCACAATTTGCAGCTCTTTGACACAGGAAACTAATGAAATAATGAAATGTGGGAGCAACATGTGCTCTGTACATTTTCTGACCTATAGACTTGTCAGAGGGCCCCTAGATGACGATTTCCACTAAAGATTTATTGATCCACTATGTGTAATCTCTGCCTGTGTTAAAACAAACATATACTTCAGTCCATCTCAGCTGCTGTCAGTGAATGTGCTGGTCACGTGGTTCTGCTCATCGCAGGTTCATAATGTCAAAATGAAAATAGTGGGTAAGGCTGCTGTGGCTTGACATGGAACACACTTTCTCTTTCATCCTGGGCAGTCCTATCCAGTATGGGCCGAAAAATAAATAAACAAATGAATTAATTAATGATTATTAAATAAATCAACAGGAGGCTCTGAAAATAAGTTCACTTGGGAGAACATAATGATACATTTCACACAACACAGTTTGTAATTGAAACATAAATGAAACACCCGAGAAAGCAACTCGGCATAATTATTTGGAGTTGTAGTAATGCATTGCTCTTCGAAGGTATATGGTCCGAATCCTGCATTAGCCATGCTGTTTTGTGCTCTTATGTTTCAGACGTCGTTTGCAACAGGAAGAGCTTAAAATCTGACATAACCTCAAGCAACTGGTTCTCTGTGTTGACCTCTAAAAAGCTGCTGAAATATATATTTCTGTTACATAATAGTGCACAATTGAAACAAAATAGATCCAAATTGACATGAGACAGCAGCAATATCATCCATCGAAGATTTCCCTGCTTTTTAAAATGCACATTTTAACTTTAAAGTATTTTGCTAAATGGTTCCTGTGGTGTAAATTTGGGATTCATCCTCAGCGTATTACGCAAAGCACGACTACAAATACACTTTATAATAATGGTACATGAGTTTATGCATGATTTTCATGAATTTGTACATGAATTAATGCATGATTTCATGATACATTCATGCATTACTAAATCATGACTTCTCAGGAACATACATAGTTACATGTTGGTTCATAGATACCTTAATCCCTGAATTAAAAGTCTAACTACTGTAATGAATGTACATGAAAATCTTAATAATTCATCATGATCATGAGGATCACATAAGAATACCATGAATTCACAAAAGCGGCAATGAAATGACAATAAAATGATCAACCAATCATGATCATGAGGATCATGCATGAACATCATGATATGGCGGAAATCTCCTTGCAAATTATGGAAGAACACAAAGTATAGCTTTATAGGATAAAATTTACGGCAGTCATGAACTTATCACTTGCTAATCCTTAAAACATCATGATTTCATTATGATTATGTCCCCTCGACTAAACTGGTGCATTATCCTAAACTTTTTAACTTTTAAGGACCAGACCTGGAGATCTTATTGGGTTGTGATGTATTTGTAATAATTTGTAATAAAAGTTTTTAAAAACATTCCAATTGAGAAAACAATCCAGAAATCATTGCTTCTTCTTCAGGACTAGTGGTCTTTAACAGGTTAAAACATTTAGGGTAATGCACCACTTTAGTTCAGGGGACATAATTTGCAAGTAGATTTCCGCCATATGAGTCATGATGTTTATGCATGAATGTATCATGAAATCATGCATTAATTCATGTACCATTATTATAAAGTGTTACCAATTATTCTAACTTCAACTATCTTAGTATATCTAATATCCAGGTTGTCACTGAGATCAGTCATTTTAAAGTCCGACCACCCACTGAAAATGGTCACACAACTGACTTTTGGGTCCCGGCGGAGTTTAAAACAACTGATATAAAGGTTGTTTCATTAAATCCAATATACAAACACCTTCATCCTTTACATCTCAGATCCTATTTCTCAGACGCTCAAAACATGGCCCAAAGCTTCTCTTCATTATCGCTGGTATTAGCTCCGATGTTTATGAGGATACATGAACATGATATGAGGGATCAGACCTGACTCTTATTGTTGTTGACATTCCAACTCAACGAGGTAAGATTAAAGGCTTTGAGCACTATTCTCTATCACTGCATCATCCAGACATTGGTTCAGTGGATTGAAACATCAAATGGGAATATCAATCTCGAGTTATACAAGGCATGACTCACTGTCGGTTGCACACAATACAAGAACTGCATGAGAGCATTTCAAGTCCCACTTTGAGATTCAAAAGACTATCTCCGGAAATACACAGACATCAACCGGCTTGCGACACTCTTCCTTAGGGACCACAGAATAAACAAATGATGCTCCTTCAGAAACAGAGTAACGTTGAAATTTGCCTAAAACCATACAGTCCAGATTTCTCTAATAGCGTTATCATCATTGGCCAAAACATGCAAGCATAATACCCCAGGACCTGTTGTGCACGGATCTGAACTGACTGTCCAAATTCATCATTAAAACAGGGCTGGCAGATTAGCATTTGGAGAGGACTGCACTGTCTGCCTGACTCCTCTTCAGTTCGGAGTGGATTAGAGCACAACATAAATAATGAGGCGAAGGGCCGTAGAAATAAAACAATAGAGGGTAAACAAAAGGGACGGTGCGCAATGGAGGCCAGAGCAGAAACAAACTCTCCACTGCATTTGGCGATGAAGCAATGAAGGACCCAGGAGCTGTATGCCACCTTCAATACATGAACTTCGCCGGAGTCTCTGTGTTGGTTATGCAACGCTGATGAGGCGTCAGCACGAAGCAGGGGCGTCCTTCGGGGTGATCGGTCCACCCAAGAGGGTCAGTAAAAAAAGTCAATTTAACTTTACCTTCAATATTATGACCAAACTAAAACAAATGGGGGTACTGGCCACAAATAAGCACAATAACACCTAAACTAAATATAAGATCAAGTCTGTTAAAATGGGTAAATTAAGTTTAAAAAAAAAACAACAAAAAAATGCATCTTGCTTTTACCTCTTGGTTGAGGTTAAAATCCCATTACGTTTGATCTGATTGGTTCCTGCCTGGAAATGCAACTATACAGCTATAGTCCTTGTACATGGTAAAGGTGGCGGGGTTACACGATTGTAAATGCTACAATGGCATGCTAAAGGACTGTATGCAGTTTTAAACGCTTGGCTCATTTTCCAAGTTGTGAAACGTAATGCCAAGTTCAGAAGATGTCCTCGCTGTGAGTTTCTAACCACACTGTTAGCAGAAATTGAATGTTTGTATACACCGTTTTATTCCCACCACTGCCTGCAGAGGGAGCTCTATGCTAAATCTTGACCCACTCTGTCCCCCGCGCCTTATTATCCTTACATAAAACATGAAACTACTACTTGCTTCGGTACCCAAAACAAGTTTTAAGCCTCAGAAAGTATGCCTGATCTGAAACAATCTTTCCAATCTTTTCAACAGGCATAAACAAATCAATATTGTATTAGCACAACAATACAGTTTTGCTTTCAATGAATTCCCAGTGGTAGAGTAGACACCTTTGTACAATGGGTATTTGCCGGGGTAAATTGTCTTTATTCATGTCTTTTGATAGAAGAGAGAAGACAGCCTTGTACCCTGATTGTCTGGTGGATCCATCAAGTTTAGCGTCTACAGAGATCACACAGGTCATTTTCTCCTCTGTAATGGCTGCGCTCAGGCACAACCACCCTCTTTCCATCGCCATCTTTTGTCATAGTTTGTGAGATAGCCAGTAGATTTTGCTCCGTTCTCCCCTTTCTAGTGCTGTAAGTCATGCTGTGTACCGTGAACAGAATCTTTATTTTAGCGTATGCGTCACAAATCTAAGACATAATGCTTGTGGGGGGAAAAAAATGCAATTAGATCTATTAAAAAAAAAAAAAAACTTTATAAATACAAATGTACAGGCACCTAGGAAGCAGATGTATAGCACTTTGCAATAGATGAACATATCATGCACTGCATACAATGTCAGTTTTCAGTGCTATATTTTACAATTTACAATTTATAATGAAATCAATGCTGCTCACATCTGAGTATAAAGACAGGTGGTTTTCATTGTTTCTAACCACATTAAAGTTGAATAGGCAGACAGCACTATTCATCATCAGTCCATGCCAACAACCATTTTCTACAGTATGTATAATAACCTTAATTGAAATGACTGTGATTGCCTTTCGATTCGCATAGCACACGTATTATCTTACAGGTGCCATTGTTAGATGTGCATTCACTCTTGCAAAACAAGCTTTGTCTTTTTTACCTCACTAGTCCCTAAACTCTGAGCGATAATTATGCTGGTAATTATATCTAGGATTTCAGTATGGCATTATCTCTCATTATGAACTCTTTGTTACAGAGACACTCGAGCTGCTTACACTCAAATCAAATCTCAGGCAAATGGTTTTAAGATTAGCAGTCAATGATTTGTGTTGCTTTGTAATGGATCTTGTTGAAATATGGTTGTCTAATTGCATGTATTCAATTAAAAGCAAAATATCTCCACTTTCATGGTTCAGCAAGTGATTCGGCATTAAAGGCAAGCTCAATTTTCATTTTAAGCCGTGACAAAAGAAAACGTCCCAAAACAAGATTCCGTCCGCTTTGGTCTTTTACTTATCATTGCACTGATAATACTGTTGTGTATTACAAACTTTATAAACTAAACATTACATTTGAACCTCTTCCGCACGTGTTTAGTGTTTAAGAAATCAAATCTCAGGTGCTTCAAGCGGCTCGTCATGGAACACATCAAGTCTGTTCTCCCTCCCATCCTGGACCCATACCAGTTTGCTTATTGGTCCAATCGCTCAACTGAAGATGCTATCTCCACTGCGCTTCATTCAGCCCTCACTCACCTTCAAACAAAGGACTCTTATGTTAGAATGCTGTTTTAGACTTTACCTCAGCATTCAACACTATAATCCCACAGCAGCTAATATACAAACTGCTCCACCTGGGGTTCAACACATCATTGTGCAACTGGCTGCTGGACTTTCTGACGGGGAGACCACAGGCTGTACGTGTCAGCGGAGTGTCCTTCAGAACCATCACACTGAACACGGGGGCTCCACAAGGCTGTGTCCTGAGCCCCCTCCTGTTCACTCTGCTGACCCATGACTGCACTCCAAAGTACGACTCAAACCTCTTCATTAAGTTTGCAGACAACACAACAGTGGTGGGTCTCATCAGCAACAGAGACGAGTCAAACTACAGGAGTGAGGTGAGCAGTCTGGCCATGTGGTGCACACAGAACAATCTCTCTCTAAATGTGGAGAAGACAAAAGAGATTGTTGTGGACTTTCGAAGAGCGCGGGTCCAGCATGCTCCTCTAACAATCAACGGTGCTGCAGTGGAGAGGGTGACCAGCACTAAGGTCCTGGGTGTGCACATCACATAGAACCTTTCCTGGACCATGCACACTACATCACTGGTCAAGAAAAGTAATCAGTTTAGAGTTAAGAAGAGCTAGAGTCCCAGCCTCTGCTATGTGCAACTTCTACAGAAGGACTATAGAGAGCATCCTGAACAGCTCCATCACTGTGTGACATGGCGCCAGCACTGCCTCCTGCCGAAGAAGCCTCCAGCACATCGTGAGAGCAAATGAGGGGATCTGTGAAGGCCCTCTCCCCACCATTAAGGACACGTACTCAACCCGCAAAGCCGTCAGAATCACCAGGGACCCTACGCACCCATCACACAGTCTCTTCAAGGTAACAGTTTCATACACAAGGCCATCGGGAAGCTGAACTCCCTGCCCTCCCTCCCACCCTCTTCCCCCACCCTCCCACTCCACAATCAAGGATGAGAGAAATATAATTTCAAATCATTCACATGGTTTGACAAATTAAAAATATTGAATCCTGAAAAAAAAAAACTCTGTCCTCTGGGAGACACTTTGAGGTTTTCAAACTATGATACGGGTCCCATATCATTTATCTCATTTCTTCTGTAACTGCTCTGTCAACAGTCGGTGGAGTGAACACTTTTATTTCTATGGTGAACACAATCTACTGAATATTCAAGAGAAAACACCCCATGTTGAAACATATTGAAATTACCCCGACTAACCGACTTTAGCCCTAAGTAGCACCACTGTCTGCAAGGCAATCGGTACAAAAAGGAAAACCACAGTAGGCACAGTGTGGTATTAAGGTATTTTCTGCTTTGAACCATTTATGTCTGGTTGAAGTGGAATATTCAAGTAATATGTACATTGTCATACTATCCTCATATATTCATGTTCATATATTAAAATATGTCAATTTGATTGACTGCCATGATTTCCCCAATGTGTAACAAGTTTAATTTTTCAGAAATAATCTCCATCATCTCCGTCCATTTCTTTACTGCAGGTTCCTCTGCCTTCACGGCGTCATACCATTTAGGTGTTATTGTTTTTCTTTTTCTGTGGTTGCCCTCCCACAGTGAAACCCAATATCCAGTCAACACAGTGTGAATAGAAGCGTTCACAGCACCAGCGACTTCCCCTCCTCATCACAAAGTAGACACACATATTCAGGCCTGGTTGTTGGAGCCTGAGAGGTGAGAGGGTATAATAAAGACGCCATGAGGAAACGATACACCTGACTGCGTTTCCATTCTGCTGTGCACGCTCCACTGTCTGTCTTGAAATCAAGTCTTTTAACCAGAATGAAAAAAGGGAGTAGGCGGGCCAGTTATCAGATGTGGGAGAAAGTGGTCTGGAGTGAAATCTCTTTCATGTCTGAGAGAGATTTGGGATGCACTGTGCTTTTGACACATCAATGTATGCTGTGCAGTGTGTGGAAAAATATATAGTGAGGGGCAACGTAAAGTTATTGAATCTGCTCAAAACGAATCTCTACGATACTTTATACAATTAAAATCGGTGGTTGACTGTTATTCTGGGGGAAGAGTTCATCCCTTGCAGTTTGTGAACACCAGTTTTTCATATACAAAAATGCATAGGATCATGAAGTTGTAGTCTCGTCTTTAGGGTTGCAAGGAGGGTGATTTCAACAAACTATTCCAAATATACGGAAATGGTCATAAATACCGTAAACTCAGATTTATGCCAGTATACCGAAATGTAATGAGGGTTTGGAGGTTACGTTATTGAAGGAATGAATTTTTGACCCAGGCCGAGAAATGTATAAGTCTCAAATATTGCAATCTGGTGAGTGTGAGAGCATGAGTATAGGTGCGGCCAATAAAACAAGGATAAAAAGGTCTTTTTGTAATTTACTAAATTCTAAAAACAGTTAAAAATGATAATTAGGCAAATCTTCTTAAAACAGGGCTTATCGAAACACCACTAAATCAAATATAAAATAAAGTAAAGCGGCCGTTTATCCATGATGATCTTCTCCTCCGGCTACAGGGCTGAACAGGGCGGCCAGGGCTCGAACGTCCGCACCAGCAGGTCTCCCTCACTCGCTCCCTTCGCACCAGGTCCAGGCCTGGCAAGCGAGGCTCGTCATCTCGTTGCCCCCCTTTGCGATCTACGCCACGGTACGTCCGCTCCTTCCTCGGGCTGCACTCCTCCGTCCAGGACGGTCAGAGCCGCTTCGTCCTCCTGCACCAAAAAGCACACAGGCCAGCACATCCCCAGACATACACGGCCCACAGGCCATAAGCCTCGTCACGAACACCGCTGCTGTAGATACAAAGTATGCTACTTACACCTCAGGGAGGACTCCTCGTCCTCCCGCTGCTGGTGTTCGACCTCGCGGTGTTCTCCTTCCAGACCGTGTTGTCGGTGCCTCTCGATGCGCTTGGTGCGGACTGGCTTCCTTCTCCGCCTCCGCGCTTCGTCCCGTGCCCTGCAGTCCACTCGCCCATATTCGCTACGCCATTGGCCTTGGCCCTGGCCTTGGCCTTGGCCCTGGCCCTGGCCTTGGCCTTGGCCCTGGCCCTGGCCCTGGCCGCCGGTGTTCACCCTGTACCTCCTGCGTCCGCGTCACTCAGGCCCCTCCAGTTCACGTCCAGTTCCCATTTCCCCTGACTTAAACTCTCCATTTCCGCGCCACTGTCCAGGTGCACTGATTACACACAGTTGGGATTGGGAGGGTGGAGACATGTGATCCCGCAGTCATGGCAACAAGCATAAGGGTGGAACAAAAGTTAATTCACAAAAACCAAATGCATGCAACACAAAAAACAAAACCACAGATTTAACTCTTGTGCCAGATCACCCCATCACAAAAATGCTAAAATAATTGACCATTACAATTGTGCCGAAAGCCTTTAAAACATGTGGTCAATCCTGCGTTTAAGGATTATATTACAGAAGCCTTCATCTTATATCTTGCGCCATCTTGCGTCAATATTAAGTCAGCTTAAAGAGATGGCTTATGCTGTTGTGACATGGAAGAAGATTTTTCTTATCCTGAATGCTTTTTCATGTCTTGGTATTAACTACAAGGTACGTCTAATCCCAATCAAAACAACACTCTCACGAGGGATCAACAGCCTTACTGCCAGAGAATTGCTGAAAGTAAAGGTGATTTTTTTTGTTGAGTGCTCCTGGGCATTAGCCAGAAACCACTACCGTATCAGTGATGGACAGGCACCGTGCTTTTCTCTTCTTAACGGAAAATTCACCTTCTAGAGTTTAAACGTGGCCACTACAAATGACTCCAAGCAAGCCATCCGCTGTTTGGTTCACGAGCAGGGAAGAACAATTTGATAGGTTCATTTGGTCTTCAAACACATCGTCCCCTTAGAATTATAAGATTCTATCCATAACACAAGTATTTTACAAAAGCAAGGTGCAGACAATTTATCTACATAACATAGACATGTCACCATTTTTATTACTAATGATCATATTTTACTCCCTTTTCTGAGGTGAATGAATGCCACCAGATGGCTATTGCAGTTTTCCATTATGGCCTGACGTCGCAAATTCACGACGTACCTAAATCTTCAAATAACAAAAAAAATATCCATCACACGAAGTTCATTCCGATAAATGATCTAAAGATGGAAACGATGAGCAGCTACATATTTTTTTTTTAACACAACTCAACTTACATTTGAAGATTTCCTCGAAGTTGCAGCCTCGATTTGCAGAAATGCTATTTCCGCAAAGTAGCTACCATAACCCGGATGTGGTTCCCTCTCTAACCATTCCTACGAGAAACTAGTGCTTGCAAAAGGTTCCTAGGTACGGCATGGATGTGGGCAAACAGGCATCAAGGGAAAACATGCATTATTTTAGCCACAGTCTTGCAAGAAGAGGTATGTCATAAATTTGAGACAATAGGCGTTAAGGGGTTAACTTTATTCATGATTACTGACCATACTGAAAGCGACCACATGATTTTTTTTTTATTCCAAAAATGTCAGCCATCTTTATCAAACTTTACATTCAGCGAAAGGTCTGCGCTTGACCTAAAATAACTCCTGTCATTGTCAGCTCGTCTGTAATTCCTGCAGCTGCCTTTGTGTCTCAGCTGTCTGCGGCTTTATCGATATGAGACCCGTCCCCTATAGAGAACACAGTCGAATCAGAGTGGAGCAGGTGTGGCGCTCAAATTGCACTGTTAAACACAATCCAGTCAATAAGAGGCGAGATGCAATTAGGCCGCTGTCTTTTCTTTATCAGTGCCAAGGTGTCAACGCTATAGGACTTTGCTTAAAGGAATAGGCCACCGTTTTTTTACATACTGAGATATGTTCTTACCTTAGCTTAGACGAGTTGATGCGTAGCTGTCTGGTCTTTACGAGTGCCCTCAGTCACGTAAACAGAGCACAGACGGCGTTATAGCTTCCCCTCCTCTCCACTATGGACCCAAAGCTCTTCCACGTTTTCCCTATTTAAATATGGTTACATGAGCCATTACACGATCCAAGTATAGTCGCACAAAATTAAATATGTCAATATTCTAAGCGGATAAAAAGGGGAACTATATTGCAAGTTTTCACTATACTACTATAGTTCCCCTTTCTATGCACTTAGAAAATCAACATGTTTAATTTTGTGTGACTATACATGCAACTATATTTAAATAGGTAAAACGTGGAAGAGCTTGGTTGCTTCTAACTTCATTCCCATTTGGAACCATAGAGGGGAGAAGGAGAGGCACATGCTAACGCTGTCTGTAAGAACATATCTCAGTATTTAAAAACAGTGGCCTATTCCTTTGAGGTACCTGAGGAGAAAGCCATGGAGGCTGAACAGTAACAGAAGGAGTTTGATCTGAGTGCCATGGATGGACATTCCTCTCCTTCTGTTTGACCGCACATCTGTACACTACACTGCAGAACCCTCGAGCGCACGCACAGAAAATTTCATTATTAATCTTTTTAATTAAGGGTTACAATACTGCTATGTTTTTGAAAATGTGTAGAGGCAGGAGGTATTCCATCTTCCCAGCCAGAATTGCATTGTTTTGGGGTCCTGAGGAAAGGGATGCTACAGATGTGCTAGTTTAATTTAGTTTCATTTCGTACTATTGTGTGAAATGACCTGTCACAAACGGGGTCTACTTTACCCATTACTTGCAAACACCATATGCCTGTGTATTACTTGACAGTTAGTGTGTGCTCTTTCTTCCTCCCGTATTCCCCTCCGAGTGGTGTCTAGTGACGTGGTTAGGATTAGAAGACACAGCTCTTGATGAATATGAATTGACTGTGGCTGGCACGCTGGAAGGTCAGGGCCGGTGTCTGAGGACTCCAGAGAATCAGAAAAAGTGCTTCGTTTGGGGCTGTCACCTCTACGCCCTGCTCCTTGGAGGTGAATGAGACTGGACTATACAGCCATGAGCAAACATTGCCTCACACAAAACAAAGACAGGAATAAAATAATAAAAAGAAAGCACAGCAAGATTAAAAGGGAATATACACTGGAAAAAATGAAATCTTATCTTAGACAAAAATGACTTAAAAGTGCTTGAATTATCGGAGTTTGTTCTGATTTTGAGTAGGTTTGGACTATTGACTTGCCAATGGAACTAGACAGAGTTTTCTTGTCTTTGACTTTTTTGTCCTGTTTCAAGATTATTTTGTTTATTTTAAGCGTTCAAGTTAATTTCTCTTATTTTAAGCAAATGAATGCTTGTTCCATTGGCAATCTTATTTCAAGACAAGTCCAAACCTACTCAGAATCAGCAATAAAAGTCTTATTTCAAGCACATTTCAAGTCATTGTTCTAAGATAATATAGCATTTTTGCAGTGTATATATTAGGGACGAGACTTTTTTAGATTAATTGCGATTAATTACTTACATGAGGTTTAGTGCGATTAAAAATATTTATCGAAATTAATCACACTTTGCTTTCCACACTTCAGTTTCCTTTTTTCCTGCAGACGCACAATTAATGGCAATATTGCACTGGTCTGTTGGACTTGGTTGGACAAAAATAAACAATATTTTGTTGCTTACGCTTATGTATTCAGTCATTATTCAATGGTATACTAAAAATCCTTATGAAAAAACTTACTTCTCACTGTTCTCAGGTCAAATATTTATATGTGATTAATTTCGATTAATTAATTATAAAGCCTCTAATTAATTAGATTAATTTTTTTAATCGAGTCCCGGCCCTAATATATATATATATATATATACACTCACCTAAAGGATTATTAGGAACGCCTGTTCAATTTCACATTAATGCAATTATCTAAACAACCAATCACATGGCAGTTACTTCAATGCATTGAGGGGTGTGGTCCTGGTCAAGACAATCTCTGGAACTCCAAACTGAATGTCAGAATGGGAAAGAAAGGTGATTTAAGCAATTTTGAGCATGACATGGTTGTTGGTGCCAGACGGGCCGGTCTGAGTATTTCACAATCTGCTCAGTTACTGGGATTTTCACGCACAACCATTTCTAGGGTTTACAAAGAATGGTGTGAAAAGGGAAAAACATCCAGTATGCGGCAGTCCTGTGGGCGAAAATGCCTTGTTGATGCTAGAGGTCAGAGGAGAATGGGCCGACTGATTCAAGCTGATAGAAGAGCGACTTTGACTGAAATAACCACTCGTTACAACTGAGGTATGGAGCAAAGCATTTGTGAAGCCACAACACGCACAACCTTGAGGCGGATGGGCTACAACAGCAGAAGACCCCACCGGGTACCACTCATCTCCACTACAAATAGGAAAAAGAGGCTACAATTTGCACGAGCTCACCAAAATTGGACAGTTGAAGACTGGAAAAATGTTGCCTCGTCTGATGAGTCTCGATTTCTGTTGAGACATTCAGATGGTAGAGTCAGAATTTGGCGTAAACAGAATGAGAACATGGATCCATCATGCCTTGTTACCACTGTGCAGGCTGGTGGTGGTGGTGTAATGTTTTCTTGGCACACTTTGGCACACTTGAACATGACAATGAGTTTACTGTACTACAATGGCCCCCACAGTCACCAGATCTCAACCCAATAGAGCATCTTTGGGATGTGGTGGAACGGGAGCTTCGTGCCCTGGATGTGCATCCCACAAATCTCCATCAACTGCAAGATGCTATCCTATCAATATGGGCCAACATTTCTAAAGAATGCTTTCAGCACCTTGTTGAATCAATGCAACGTAGAATTAAGGAAGTTCTGAAGGCGAAAGGGGGTCAAACACAGTATTAGTATGGTGTTCCTAATAATCCTTTAGGTGAGTGTATATATATATATATATATGGTCGCCTCTGTCGAAGGAAGACCCAGGACACGCTGGTGGGACTATGTCTCCGAGCTGGCCTGGTGTCGCGTGGATCGGGAAGTCTGGGCATCTCTGCTGAGACTGCTGCCCCCGCGACCCGACCCCGGATAAAGCGGAAGAAAATGGATGGATGGAAGTTACAAATGCATTTAAATGTATGAATGAAAAAATGCCAAACTCCCCTCAAATAAAGTGCAGCACCAAATCAAGCTGAAAGTTGTTGTATAAGAACTGCAGTTGCGTGAAGTTAATGTTGTCAGAACAAAACACAAGAGATTGGGGAAAGCGAAGAAAAAGGAAATATTTGACTGCACTTTTGCTCTGTGGCATTATTACTATTTTAATTTTATGTTTTGCCAAAAGTAACTCAAAAGTAACTCAAAGTAGTGTAACTCAGTGTAACTACATTTTTGAAACAGTAATATGTAATACTGTAATCGCTAATATAGAATATATTACATTTTTAAGTAAGTAAAGTTAAGTAAGTAAAGTTTATTTATATAGCGCCTTTCACAGACCAGGGTCACAAAGCGCTTCCCATAAAAACATACTGTAAAAACAATACAAATACAAGTCACATTACATTACGTCGGGGAAATACACGAAAGAAAAGGAACACTACACATAGGCCTAAGTATGGTGAGGCATGAAAGCCTGTCTAAACACGTGCGTCTTAAGTTGACACTTGAAAATGTCCACAGAATCCAACATGCGCAGAGACAGGGGCAGCTCATTCCAAAGGCGAGGAGCGACAGCCTTGAATGATCTGTCTCCTCGGGTTTTAAAACAAGTGCGAGGGACCATCAACAGGTTCTGGGTGGAGGACCTCAGGATCCTGTTGGAGACATAAGGCTGGATCAGGCCCTTAATGTATTCAGGCGCCTGACAATGAAAGTAACTTGCCCAGCACTGCCAAGGACGCAGCTAAAACAAGACCACTTCTATCATCTGCCATTGTTGCCCTTTGTCCACCTATGAACTTTAAACTTTTTGTAAATATGGATTAAAATAGATACTTTTCCCTTTTATAAATTGCAAACTGCTATTGGGGTTGTGGGTAAATAGTTAAACGTAGAAAATATTTTTTTCTGGTGCTTAGGTACCGTAAAGTGTATGTTCAATGGGTACTGTATGTGTCCCTCGAGGCAGTTATGTTGCATAAATCCTGCTATAGACAGTAGTAGCAGTCCCTCTGAGAAAACGTGTGTGTGTGTACAGATCACACTTCACACATGCTTATAAAAAGGCTGAAATACTACCGCTCCATGTGGATGTGCTCTTATGAAGAACCCAAGTAAGTGTTGAACAGGTGGATTCAAACATAACCAGAACCTCTGCTAGCACTCGAAGGTTGTTATGCAAGGTAATGCATTCAGTACAACATTAGCATTGTATTCTACTACACAACTGAGTTCTGAATCATTGAGCCAGACCCATCCATCCTCTTTCTCCTTATTTTAATTTCTAGGAGCTAAAATCTAATTTTTTAGAGCATATTTTGTTTTACCATACTATTTTCCCCTTTCATTCTTTATTATAAATTATAGTTGACATTTGTATCAATAAATGCTTCAGCTAGATTTCTTCATATTGGTTTGTACCAAACCTATTCCTAACTTTCTCTCTTCGTTTTGTCGCTGTAATGTAAACAACAAATAGCCTTCTGGTTTATAATAAAAAAAAGTGTTTCAGAAAAGTTTTTTTTATTTTTTTTTTACGATGCATAGAGTACAAAGGTCTGTTTCACAAATGTCTGCTTTTGCGTTATACTGAAAGACGAAACAAAAGTTATTCCACTAGAAAAAGCACATATTAACATTATAATATACTGTATATGCGCGTAATATATGTCATTCATATTAAAATGTTTCAATGCATCTGTAGGGTGGGCCTACTGTAAAATCGACTAGTAGCATTGTGATTATCACATAATCTCTGTTACTGCTCCAGTCATGTAATTACACCATGACTGAAAAGAGTAGAGACCTGTCATAAAGAACCACCGTGTACCGCCAAGTCATTTTTTCTTCACATTCAATGAAAGGAGCACCCAGCGGGAAAAGTGTCCCGGAACCGCAGCAGGGACAGAGCTGTGAAAACTGTCTCTGAGAATTAATGTTATAAAAGTCGCGACCGGAAGCACATGGGTATGATGGCTTTAGTGACGAGAACAAGAAGACATGGTGAGAGAGTAAGAGACAGAGATGTTTTCAGATCTAAAATACATTGATACTGTGCTGGTAATTACACTTTAGTGCTGGAAATTGCACTGTTGACAAGCAGGAAGAACAATCATCACATAATCAATAAGGTCCGACATGATCGTTATATAAACAGGTTGTCATTTTGTTCCATTATTATTGTATCTAAAACACCAAGGTTCAATCAATTTATTTGTGTTTAAAGGCCCTACACTTGATTTTGTTTATCTACTAGTGAAAGTATATTAGCGCATATTACTATACTGTAAAAGCAGACATTTGTGAAAAATGAAATGTGTGCGGTTTCATTGATTGTGAACTGGCAGGCTAAGCAGGCTTGTTTACATTACATTGAAATGTGTTAGGAAATTCAGGAATGAGTTTGTAAACTTTAAAATAATGTAAAGAGTATAGTTTTCAGTAGTTCCGATCTAGTGCAGTGGAAAAATTGTAATCCAGATTGTGTCTTGTATAATGGAATCAAAAATCTTCTTGCCGCGAGGCAAGACTGCTAGCCGCTAAGACACCATGCAGTCCAGTTGGGTCACCCTTCATTGTGAGACTGTGCAGGAACTACAGCAAATCTTTGAGAATGGACATTGCTGTGTGCGTACGTTTTTCATATATGCTCTGTTTACATAAATAAGTTCCTTTCTTTGGGTCTGAGTTTCTGAGCTGTTGGCATTTGAAAAGAAGAAACTCATTAACTACATATTTAAATGCTTAAGTCATGAACAAAGTTTTGCAGTCAATCCCATTGTACTTAAGTGCTGATGAACTCCCTAAGCTTGTCAGAATGAGACTTGAGATCAAGCCCATTATTTGAGACGTAATGTTTCTACCCAGTCAATTAGTTGGAAAAAATTAAATGAAATACCTCCTGAAAAGAGCTTACCTGTATTACAAGGAAAAAAGTGCAAAAATGCTAAATTCTTCATGAGAGAAATGACCCATGTGTAATAAAGACTAATATAAAGGACTGTTAAATTGTCTTAATGCTCAGGTAATATTCAGTTTGACCGATGTGTCGGTGAAAGGAGCTGTGATAACTGGCCAAAAAGTATTGCAAGGTAAAGCATTTGCTATAAAGTATGTTTTATAAATCTATCCAATTCATTGTTTTAGACCAGTGTGTGTTGTAAACAAAACAAAAGTTTCAGTTAATCAAGATATTTTAAGAATTTTTGGCCACTTAAAGCCTTTAACGGCACAGTGGCACAGTGGCACAGTGGTTAGCGCTTATGCTTTACAGCAAGAAGGTCCGGGGATGTATCCCTGGGTCGGACGGGGCCTTTCTATGTGGAGTCCGTTTTCCCCTACCACTAAAAACATGTACAATATGCCTTAATGAATATGTGTGCATGTATGAATGGTGAGGGTCGAAGGGTCATTGGCTGCAAACACCCGCGCTTCAGTCGGTTTGCCGATTGGCCATAGGTAGCTTTCCACCAACATTTGGATGTACTTTGATACAGAGTAATGTCATATGGGTTGTAATGGTGATGGTGAACAACGATAATGCCAACATGGTAATGAATTCTGTATGGGAGACAGAAATAATACACTGGTTGTAGCGTGTGAGATACTGTGTATGTTGAGCGTGTGAGATACTGTGAATGTTGACCTGGTATAATGCAGTGTCGCATTTGTTAATATGTAACCAACTCGGTTGATAGTTGTTTGTAAAATGGTAAGAAATATGCACTGTTGTCAGTTGTCAGTCATTGTTATAGTTATTGTTATTGAAGTTTATGAACAGGGGTGGGAGTCAATAAGCTTGTCTTCTTCCCACTCCTTTTCGAGCTGTAATGTAAATTATTTTTTCTTTTTTCTTTTATTATGTATATATATATTTCTGTTTTTTCTTTTCTTCTTTAGCTCGAAATAAAATATTCAAATCAAATCAAAAATATTCAAATCAAATCAAAATTGTTCCATGGAGCCATACAAATAAATTCCTTTCTTCGTTCCTTTTAATCTGCAGAATTTGTGTTCTGCCTGGAGCTATTAACAAAGTGAAACCAAGCTTTTTAGGAGAACAAGGATGAGCACCCTTGTTCTCAGGAGAAGTGAGCCAGTGCTTTATTTCTCATTGTACAATTGTACAACGAAATTGCTTTCAGGTGTTGGGTTTATCTAGAATCTAGAGTACAGGCCAGTGGGACCACATAAGTTGAATAAATGTTTCAGATGAGATACAAAATGTCTTTTAATCCAAACAACCAGTACAGATGACGACCTGAACAACTAGAATCAACCATTGCCTTTGATAAAAATGTCGAGAATGTATGATCTTCACGTGTGATGTATGTATGATCCTTCCTTGTAGAAACTCCTAATGGAGGTGATTGTGGGGCTTATCGGACTGTGACTTCAGGGAAACACTTGAAGTCTGATGACAAAAAGCATAGAGGTCAGGTTCTGAAGAGGATTGAGCTGATTGGTCTCTCTTCAAACGCACTACTCTCAGTTTACACAAGGCAGAAACACAGTGCAACATGTGTCCACAGCAGACGGACGTTAGTTATAACTGTTGGACAATGTTCTGCACACAGGATGATAAAAAGCACTGATAAATAAGTCTTTTTAGATCAAGTCTCAAAGAGAATGTTTTGAGTCTACAGCCACAATAGTCTGGCTGTTGAATGTTAAAGATGTTAAAAAGTGTTTTATGCTTACTGACAAACGTAGTTAATGATTTCTTGTAGACATTGGACATATCATATTTGACAGTGGAATACTAATGGGTATTCAACATTCCCATCCGTGTATATTTGTTTATGCATAATTCATTCTCTAACTTGTGTACACCACTCAGCCGGTCATGTCATTATGTCTCTGTCTGTCAGTGGGACTCCTCGCTTCTGAGTTTGTCCCTGTGCTTATGTCCCTAAAGACATGCAATGTCGTGGCGAGACAAGATGGAACCGTCGCGGTGCAAACCAAAGTGTGTTTTCTTGAAACATGGAGGTAACAGGAGGTCCGAGTAGAAGTACAGCAGAATAATACATAAAATATCTGAATTATTTAAATATGTTGTGCTGTTTTCTCAATGTATGGAGAAATCCCAAGTCAAGATGCTAAGAAAAAACAGAAGTAAAGCATCTAGTTGTGGAAATATAATGGTCGAAAGCTACTCACGCTTCGAGCATTACCGCCCCACCCAAGATCACGATCTGGAGATGGATGCCCGGGCTCTTGCATTGACCCCCATGTTTTGACTTCATTGAGTATACACTTCATGAAAAGCTTTTCTCCATTTCTGTTCCTTTGAATAAACGAAAGCACTCAAGGAAAATAAAATGAACTTCAAACTCTAAACAGAGGTGGACATCAGTGCTCTGTGTCCATTTCCTGGTTTGTTATGTTTCAAAAAGTTTCCAAAGTCAGTAAACATTGATTTTCTTTTCTTCCTCTGACACTATTTCTGCTTTTAGCTTAAAGTAGTTTCCTGCATTTGAAGCCATTTAGCTGGCTGTGTGGTTCACGGACCAGACAAGGCCCTTCTGTGCTCTGCTGTGAATGGAAGATACAATAACAGATGTCTGCAAAGGCTGGAGTGGGGTTCATAGCATAGGTTTAAAGGGCAATCATCTCCTGACTGTCACTGCAGCCCTTATTGTCATTACTGCTACATTACATTAGCAATCTTGCATGAGACATCTGAGCAAAACAACTTTCAACTTCGAAAGCAATTTCCCACTAAATACGAGTAGAGCTCGAGGACATAATTTTCCCCATGTGCCTCGTATGTGAACGGAAAAGCCATGGATATGTTGAGAGACTGGGGGCCGGAGTTGACAGGTGATTAATGTGGCCCATTATCTTTGCGACATAGGTATATAGTACTTTATATGACGCGCAGAACATATAGTATAATTAATATAGGTGTGTGGAGAGTGAACATGATTGTGGACATTTATATATATATATATATATATATATATATATATATACAGTATATATATATATATATATATATATATATATATATATAAAATCTTTTTTTCTATAAATCTTGAAATGTCACTGTTTCTCCTCAGTTACAAACTGGATTCTCGGAACCCCTGGGGATCGCTAAATCATGAAGGTAGTAGGAGATATTTGCAATTACGTAAAGGTGTAAAACCAACCATGGGGAATAACATGGCTCATATAGGCTAGAGATCTTCCTAGACAACTGCTTATACAAAGAGCTTCCTTTTCACCCTTTTCCGCAGATCCTCAGGATGTTGGCCATCGTGTTTGTATGCTATTTTAGATTGACATGTGATGGAGCAGCAGTGTGGGGAAGCTTTGAACTCAACCTCTTCATGTCATATGGACCCATTATTAATGCACCGCTCAATGTCACTGCAGAGAGGTTGTCATCTTTTTGATAAGTCTGACGGAGTGGTGGAGAAAGCCTCTTCATATCCTCCTTAAGACTAATGTTTTCCCACCAAGTGGTACGGCTTTTGTTACTATTCTCCATGTTGTTTATAGTTAGTGTGACCGCATGGGGGCGCCAGTAGTTCTCCAATTATTTGTTTACATTTGTTACAACCCAGCTCTGCTAGAGTAGAGGGAATTAACAAAAGAACAAGATGTAAAAGGTTAAATATAGTTGTAATTTAATAAAAGGAGTGTAAAAGGAACCCCTGGGGATCGCAAAAAAGAGTAACAAAAATTACCAAACTAAGGCTATTTACAATATTTACAAAGGACAAAAAAAAAGTTACTCTAACTAAAAAATCAAAGTACACAAAAGTAAACAAGACTAACAAAATTAGTCCTAACAAATACAAAACAAAGTTACAGTCATTAACGGCCATAAAGGCACACAGACACAACACGAAATGGCATACTGGCCACAAAGACCACACAAAGACCAGCAGCTGCAACAGGTGGTTGATTAGGAGCCAGATGTACAGTTGCTGCACCAATCAGAACCAGGGACGAGCAGCCAACCAGAACCGAGCTGGAAACCAGTCCTCCAATCGCAGGCCAGAGCTCGCACAGCTAGGTTTCCATGGAGGAAAAGGGGAAATTAGCCACACACACACAAACTAATACAACAAGGAGGGAGACTGGAGGCCTGGGCCGTAACACATTAATATGGCACAGATACACCAGCGGTCCAGTACTTTAGGCACCATTATCTCAACCCACTTAAAGTTCTTTTACCATCGAAATGACAGAGACATGGATTAGGAAAATAGCTTTTACATGCATAAATTTATATTAAAAAAATGTAATTTCAATAGCCTGTGCTTGTTGGTACATAAGTTGGCAGAACAAATCTGTGCTTTTGCGTTCCTTTCGCAGTTGTTTGCATTGAGCATTGTTTCCATCGAGCCACTGCTTGCACCACGGGATCAAATTTAACCAAGCTATAACATTATTTTTTGAGCGATACAAAAAATTAGATGGGAGAAAAAGGCCATCATATTAATAAAATCCATCAAATCTGACCTTTATGAAAGCTGTCGGTGCTCTATCAGCCGAAAACGAGCAGTTTATTTTAACACACTATACCGAAATCCTTTCTGGGCCTGTTTGGATTTTCTGCTGCAGTACCACAGAGCAACCAACTGAAGCGTGTTCTTCGGGGCCTGTACCTGATCCAATAATATAATACACTTCACCCACCTTGCCTCCAGTGTCTGCGTGCTGTATGAATGAGAGTGTGAATGGGTGACTGGTTCCTTCTGTAAAGCGCTTTGGGCCTAATGAAGGTAGAAAAGCGCTATATGACCATTTACTGTAGACAAGGGGGCAACAACATCGGTTATAGAAGTCTAAATAGGTGAATTTGCATAACACAATCTCTTTATTTATTGTGTGAAATTAATCAAAGTACGAATTTGCCATCACGAGGCCAAGGATAACTGAATGGTTGGACCAAGAAACTCCTTAACTTTTGACGAAATGCCACTAACCAACTGTAGTGATTGCTCCACCAATAACAGAACTACAGAGCTATGTCAAACAACTAAAACGTTACGTGTCTTCTGTCTGTTCCGTCCTCAGGGTGTTGTCATGGGCGTAGATATTAACACTGTGAGCGCTTTTACCACCGGGAGCCACACCGCCTGCTGTTCTTCATGTCTCTCTCTGTCTTCCTCAGACGAACGCAGCATGCCCACAGGAAACACGGCTAAAAAAAGCGCTCATCATTACACCCCATAATGTATGCACAGCTAATGCTAAGGCACTCAACACGTTGCGTAAGAAGTCATTTGTATAAAAATTAAATGTGTTTCCAGCTCAAAATTAATTGTCTGGTAAAATTAATACAGTTTCTAAATCCCCTCTGACCTACATACTGTGGGTGAGAATAATCACAATTTGCACTTGAAAAATGAACATTTGCAGGAGAAACGAAAAGTGTAACAAAAAAAAGTTCAAGTCGACTAAATTACAGGTAAACGATCTTGCTGTGTAGGAATTCACTCATGTTCATGGATCAAGAAGGAACAAGAGTCTTCTTTCTCTTGACACAAAGTAAAATGCACAAATCAGACATATTCAGAATCATTAAAAAAAACAACGTTTTGTTTCCACTACAATCCGTAAATGACAATGCATCACGATTTTATACTCTAAGAGCCTATAACCCTACTCAAAAGTTATCTGAAGATGTCTTGCATTAAATGTATGTTACCTATAGGATCCAAATGGTCAGATGCAGAGGTGGACTCAGTTACACTTACGTAGGTACTTAAAGTGCATCGTGAGTAACTATTTTAGTAACTTTTCTTCTTGAATCATGAATTACTTTCTACTTTTACTTGAATAGCTCCTTACAGTAAGGCAAGGGCAAGTTTGTAGAGCACAATTCATATACAAGGCAAAGTGCTTAAAATGACAAGAAAGCAGAAGACAAATCAGATCACTTTTCATACTTGAGTGAAATAATTTTAAAGTTGCATTTCTCTTGAGCAGAGTTAAATTTGACATAATATTTGAATTTAGTCTCAGAGCCCTATCTTGTGTGTCTTCAACTTCTGGATTTGACAGTTTTTGCCCGTTGCTTGAACACCATAGACCCATGTTTAGACTAAAGTAACTCAACTTGAAGCTTTTGTTACCATACCTCAAACACATGTACCCATACCTTAAACAAAGGCGCTGCTTCATTTACCACTTTTACTTTTAGTTTACTTTTAGTCAGCAAAATTATCACTTGAGTACATATTTTGTCTACTTTACCCGCCTCATGTCAGTCCGTTCAGGGGAAGAAAAAAAGTCCTACAGTTGCAATCACAGCTGTGCACCTGGTCATCAGCTGGTGAAGAGTACTGTAGTTCCACTGACAAGGAGACAAACGGAGCAGATAAGAGGGGTCAGACCTGTCCCTCTCTGATTGGTCTGTCCCTGCTGACTCCTGGACCACTCTGTCATTTACACTGATGGACAAGTTAAATATAGGTCTCTGGATCCAACTTGATTGGTCTGAGCGGCTTTAGATGTAGTTTATTGCTTCATGGCAGCAGGTGATCTCATGTCTTGACTCTTGATAACAATAATTAAAAATAAATATGGTCCTTATATTTCTGCTGCTCGCTGACATTGATCAGTTGTTTTTGTGCTGCAGCTGCACAGTACAGTCATTTTTCAGTCACAAGGATATAAAGCAGTGTCTTTGATATTAAACAGCATATCTTTATTACTTCTTTGGTACCAACACAATAATCTAGAGCCACGCCACAGACATAGTTTTGTCCTTTCCTGCTTCGTCCTGTTACCTTTTAGTTTGCCATTACTTAGTTTGTGCATTCCTCACACCTCCCTGGAGTTCTACCCAAGGATGCCGTCATGAAACTTTTTCCCTTCAAGCAAGTTTTTGAGAGATGCCATACTTTCCCCAACTGGAATATATGGCTTGAATAAAACATTTTCACAAGCCATTCCACGGACAGCAGTAAACAATAGACAATCGTGTAATCGACGTCATCTCTTGCGATCTTGTTAGGGCCCTATGCAAGAGGTTGTGGTGAACAGCCATTGTTTGGCCTCATTTTAAATTATTAATAGTGAGATAAGACAGGTCCATGCCACAGCCACATCCCCAAATCCACACAATATGCAGCCCTCATTATGCTTCCACGGCACGGTGGCGCAGCGGTTGGCGCTCGTGCTTCACAGCTAGAAGGTCCCGGGTTTAATTCCCACCTGGACGGCGCCTTTCTGTGTGGAGTTTGCATGTTCTCCCCGTGTCTGCGTAGGTTTCCTCCGGGTACTCTGGTTTCCCCTACTGTACCACTAAAACGGATGCACGACGGATGCAAATTAGCCCAAGGGTACAATCCGGTGTGGTGTGTTTACATGCATGTTAATGAACATACATGATGTTCATTAACATGCACTGTCCTGACCAAATAAATAAATATCATAGAGCCCTTTGTGGACCAGAGTATGCCTTTGCATTCTTATGCCACGAAACACTAATGACCTGAAGCCATTAAAAGCAACCTAAACCAAAGGAGGGAATATTTGAACATTGGCTCTCCCAACTTACTGGAATAGACGACTCACACTCTTATTTGGCACACCTCACTGTGTGGACCAGGTGCCCAGGCATGCTCCACTCTAAAGCCCATAAAACACATCGACTAACATGTACTGTATAGAGAAAATGTACACTTTTTGGCCCATAGTCTGTGAGAACTTAAAAATTGTGTGGCCTATATATTGAATGAAGTATGAGACTAGAGCGATTAAAAAAAACAAAAAAACTCTTTATTACACAGGACACAAGAGTGTAAGGGTCAGATCGAGAAGAGACATTCAGCCGAATATCCGGCACTCGAGCCCAACACACTGAGGTTGAAACAGAAGCCTTAACCACTTAACCACCTCCCATGCCAGAGGAGAAATTATGAACTGAAGATAAATGCCATTTACAAATGGAACATTTGACCGGACATAAAAATGAGATAGGCAGTAGTGACTGTAGGTTGTACTCATTTATATTTCAGTGTACATACACTTATATGAAGAACACAGTTTTACTGTTTCATTATACACTCTGCAGAAAGTTCAGAGTTTCAGCTTTGAAAATGCTAATGCTCTACAGATAGTACCATAAGAATAAAACAAAAATGCAAGTAGTGTGATACATTATGTAAAAAAAGAAACACAGGAGTCTGCTTTGGCTCAGATGCATACTGTAGGCATCGTCCATATAAAGCAAGTTTCATAATAATACATAGTACAGTAAACTTTGGATAATGTTTTTGCATATTTCCTTGGACAATTATTTACTATGTGATGAGTCACCGGCCAAATAATTGTGTTGAACAAAATTATAAGAACGCAGTAACTGTAATTAAGACTGTATAATTACAGTTTCTTATATTAGTTTGATAGGAAGCATGGTGCTCTTTAAAATCCAATCTCACATCTTGTGGTTAGTTGCTCAACACTCTACAGATGTAGATATTTCCTGAGGGAAATGTTGAAGTCTGATAAAAACAAGTGCATGGTCCTCTCACAGGCCTAAATATTTAATGGGGCTACAGGTATTTCTGTAGAAAATCCTGTGGAAGTTTTGGATGAAGGTGATGCAATGCATTACAAACACCAAAGACATTATTAAAGTGGCTGGCCAAAGTCAGCCTCAGGTAAAAAAGAAAAGAAAAAACATTTTGGGAACTCCCAGACAGTGATGCAACAGTTATAAAGAGCTATATAAAATTGTGTTAGGGATGGTCACGAAATTGGCAGTGAACTTCTAAGAAAATACATCCAGTTTCAGGACAAGGTAATATGCAAATTAAAGGCAGGGGTTGTGATGCCGTGTCAGCCAGATTGGACGCTTCTCTTTACAAAAAACAAAAACAAAACAGACTCCGCAAATTCCGATGGATGACGGGGGAACGCGGACGAGGTTCACTTTAGATCCTAAAGGTTGAAAAATAATAATAATAATAATAAAACAAAAACAAAGGAAAAGAATAGAATGGCTGCAGTGGCGGAACAAAAACTTATTGTGGCAGGAAGAGACTCAAAAGTAGTGGTACAAACTTTCATCAGCTCCCATTACTGCTGAAAGAACTCCATAGTTCTGAATTCACTCTGTGACACAAACCAGAGGACGTGTCTGCAGACGTTATCGTAATGGTACAGGAGCTTCAGTAAAATGTACAAGCCACTGTGCTCACACATTTGGCACTAACAGTAAGGAGCAAGCCAAGAGGACGCCCTCTGGCCGCAGGCCCTGGTGCAGCAGGTGCAACAGATTCACATGGAACAATGAATACTAAAGGCTCATTGGACCAGCACTAAAAGATGCAAAAGTCCCAGTAGAGTTAGACACAGCCAGACAACCCAAATCCATCTTCGTGGAGTGATTTTAAAAAGAACTTACATCCTCAAAGCGCTCTTCAAACAATCATTTAAACACTGACCCTTTGAGGACTGAAGCTAAACGAAATCGAACACAGTCCAATCAATGGCCTTCCATAGATAAAGCTTCAAATAAACAATCGTTCTCTACGAACTACAAACAGATGATTATATTCACCATCAACAACCACAAAATTGTCCATTGACTATTCGGATGGAGAAACTATTTAGTTCAAAAATATTGATGTTTTTTTCTGCTTAATGATGCATTCGGTTCACTCTAAAGGTATTTCTTGACAGGAATTTGATCAAAAATGAACTGTGTGAAGAGTTTCCCTTTCTCAAAATGAAAATTGGAACATCCTGACATTGTGAAAAAGATATAGGTGATATCTCCAACAGGGCTTTGCTTTCAGCTTGGATAAAAATGTCATATGATACATTCACAGAGAACTGAATTGAAAATAAAGCTAACGCATTAGTAAGATTACTTTGACCAGTATAAAAAGGTACTTCTTCACACAGAGGGGATTAAGGTTCTACCTGTTGCTTCTATGATGACATAAAGGTAACATGACATGTAATTCCATCTCCTTCAAGTCCCATTCATAAATACCAGCTGAGGTAGGCGTGGTTAAGAGGCTTCGGAGGATTGATAGGATTTGTCATATAGTGCACATGGACAAGAACAGAGCCAGGAACCTGATATTTTCAATGAGTAAAGCTTATACAGAGCGAACCGGTGTAAGGTGTGTCTCTGCTGCCACCAACTGGACATTGTAAAAAACAAAAACAAAAAAAACAAGGTTTAATCAGGAATAAACCACGTCTAGATTGAATCAAAACCGGACTAAATCTGCATGTTAATAAAAAAAGGCTGTAAAATGGTCATAAAAATGGACTTGAACTGTGAAAGTAGAGCGTGGATTGTAGGATTGTATTCATCTACTTATGTATTTAACATATTTTGTTCTTGTTTTGTTCACTAGTTTCCGTGTAAGCATATGTCCTAATTTAATACTAAAGTCACCAATACGATACCACAGCAAATAAAAGTATGCAAAATACGTAATCATATACAATATTTTACATAATGGACAACAGCATGACTTTTTGTGTTGTCGCCAGACCTGGTAGGCTATTTAACAGCTTCTCCGTTAAGGGGTCCTGCTGTCTCCTTATATCTCAGTGCTCCTCTGCTGAGACTCAGAACTAAAGCTGTGTCGGCAACTTAGTCTGATCTACCGCTGTGAGGTCTGCCCCGCTTCCTCCAGTGGTGACTTCACCGTTGAGACACCCGTTTTCCAGCGATGATCACCCCGGTCCCGTCGGTCGTAGCTGCTTGGCGGGTGTCTGGTTGTGATTTTGTCAGAAAAACCTTTTAGTAGTCAGGGGGCCAAAGTCTCAAAAATGGATTGAACCTGACATGGTCTGCCATACTTTTTATTTGTGTTTTTTCTGTTAACTTTAACCCTAAGGACCAATAATTGGAGGGTCTGCTCTGCTGGAAATATCGCGAAAAAAAAATTGTGGCCATTTTAGTGTATGCACCCCCATGTCGAAAAAGTTGCTTTTGACACTGGTCCAAAGTTTGGTTTAGGCCATTTACAGCCCATTAGAAAATGATTTACACCATTGTATTTGGTATCATTTTAAAGAATATATTGTCATGTTTCATTTCATTCAGGTTGGAACAGCTGGTGGACCTTCTGCCCAGGACAGGCCCAACTTGAAATGACATTTATAGAGAACAACAGTTCTGTATTTTCAAAAAAACATTTCAAAAAAAAGTTCTTCCTCTATTTTGTATTATATAGCTCTTTATCATTACGCCTATACTATGCCATACACACAATGTCACTCTGTTGCTTTCACTACTACAATATACATATCCCTCTAAATCTGTCTAAAATGTCTCGATAATACAAGATAATCCTAACAGTTTGGCTTTGAAGACACCACATGTATGCCTAAAATACCATATGTATTGGTTGTACACTTGGGGTGCGATTTGGGGGGGCACAAGCATCTTGGGGGACGGGCACGGCCCCCTATGGCCTGCCCATAGCGATGGGTATGCCTAACCTTAAGGACCTATTGTCGGAATAGCGGTGTCAAAAAGTGTCGGATTGGCGGTGTGTCGCAATGGAGGGGTGTTGGCAGGGTGCGATTTGTCAAAAAACAGAAGGGGGGGAGAGTTACTCAATCACTTTATTGCATAAAAAGCACATACATTTCATGCTGTTGAACTTTAAACCCAGTGTTGTAAGATGTGTTCTACCTGTCTAAGCGTGCACAGCCCAATTCAGTGCGTAATGATCCAGCCTATAGCCTACTCCGAGGCAGATATTTATATATGAGACGCATAGGCCTATGTTACGTGTTCCTCTGTATAGTTCTGGATTACATTCAGCGAGAAGCAGCGAGGGAGACAGGAGAGGAGAGACTTCAGATGGCCTGTGCATAGACGACAGAAGTAAGGGGGCGACTCCTAGAGCGCGTGTTGCTCAGGGAGTTGGGCCGTTTTGGAAAACTCTTGATGATCAAACTTTAAGTAACCAATGTAGTGTGACCAGGACGACGGGTGTCTTTCTTTATTGAGGCACAGAGCTGGAAATGTTACAGCATGCACATGTATGCGCACTGATGGCACTTCTCAGAACCGAATCAGAACCGTGTGTAACTGTCGTAAACTGTTGTAAAATGCGCTGGGTGTCACACGTGGCTGTGGGCATTAACACACGGGTTGCGCGGGTTACGGGATCCCCCGCGGTCCCCGCAGGCTGCCCGCGGATCGGGGTCCGGTCATAAAATTCTCCTATGATCGTGGGCCGGGTTGCCACCATGCGCGCATTCATAGTTCAGCCACGATTCATTCTATCATCTTTACAGCAGGTTTTTTGATGTAAAATAAGCAGCGTTTTGCTGCTTGTGATCCAGAGAACGCTTTTGTGGAGCTCAAAGTCTCCTATTTTCCACGGCATGTGCGTCTGTGCGTCAGCTTTCAGGCATTCATAAGAAAAAAGAAAAGAAAAAAAACACCTATTTGCAAAGTTGCTGGTGACGAGACATGCGATCCATGAGTGTTTGTGACTCCGCAGACCCTCGCTCTCTGCAGCCGTCATCTGCAGAGTATAGACCTTGTGCACATCAAAGCCCGCTAAAGCAGAGATCACCCGCGTCTCATGTAAAATGAAATCAATTGGCCAGCAGGTGCACGGATCTTGAACACACAGCCAATTTTCCAATTCTATCCCCTCTACGTTTAATACAATAATACAGCAGAAGTAGGGATAGGGATAAAAGAAACAGAGACAGGGACAAGAAAACCAGAAGGGGGGAAAATCCCCCCATCCCCCCCACCAAATCGCACCCTGTGTACACTAGATACTAACTTACTGTAGTTAATGTATTTGCTGTAGAAAACGGCACTGTTCTGAAGGTGGATTTGCCATAAACCACAGGTTTACTACGAACAACACCCTTTTTTACTCCATCCATCAATTTCCTTCCGCTTTATCCGGGGCCGGGTCGCGGGGGCAGCAGTCTCAGCAGAGATGCCCAGATTTCTCGATCCACGCACACCTCCTCCAGCTGTTCTGGGGGACCCCGAGGCGACACCAGGTCAGAGACCTGGCCAGGTGTCCTGGGTCTTCCACGAGGCCTCCTCCTATTAGGACATCCCTGGAGCACCTCCCGAGGGAGGCGGCCAGGAGGCTCCGAAACTGATACCCGAGCCACCTCAGCTGGCTCCTTTAGACCGCCCCAGTGCGCGCTGAAGGTCCTGAGGCCAACAGAACAACATCGTCTGCAAACAGCAGAGATGAGATCCTGAGGTTCCCAAACTGGACACCCTCAGACCCCTGGCTGCGCCTAGAAATTCTGTCCATAAAGGTAATGAACAGAACCGGTGACAAAGGGCAGCCCTGGCGGAGACTAACACGCACAGGGAACAGGTCTGACTTACTGCCGGCAATGCGAACCAAGCTCCTGCTGCGGTCATACAGGGAACGGACAGCCCATAGTAGAGGGCCCCGGACCCAATCCTCCCGGAGCACCCCCCTACAGGGCACCACGAGGAACACGGTCGAACCCTTTCTCCAGATCCACAAAGCACATGTGGACTGGTTGGGCGAACTCCCACAAACCCTCGAGCATCCGATGAAGGGTATAGAGCTGGTCCAGTGTGCCACGACCAGGACGAAAACCGCATTGTTCCTCCTGAATCCGAAGGTCGACTATCAGCCGGATCCTCCTCTCCAGCACCCTGGAGTAGACCTTACCGGGGAGGCTGAGGAGTGTGATCCCTCTGTAATTGGAGCACACGATCCCCCTTCTTAAAGAGAGGGACCACCACCCCGGTCTGCCAATCCAGGGGCACTGTCCCCGACTGCCACGCGATGTTGCAGAGACGTGTCAACTAATACAGTCCTACTTTTTTACTGATTAGTAAATTGTTATAGTTTTATAAGGTCCTTTCAATAAAGTTTTTTTTTTCATCACTAATAAGTCAAATAGTGAGGTGTTATAGAGTATAACCAGGACATGAAGAGTCAACACAAAATAACTACAGTCTAGTCCTGGACCAAATCACAGTGGCAGTCTAAACAAGACAGGTTTAACTATTTATCTAGCCTTTCTGAAGTTATTCTAAGTTCTTTGTACATGTTAAAATTGTCACACTGCCTAACAGAATGAGCATTAACTAACCTAAGGTTAGTACGTTTGACTAAAACAACAGAAACAAACCTCAGGAGGATGGCCTGAAGGCCATATGTTTTCTCATGTCACCAGTGGTTACAGCCTTGCTGCACTGTGGAGTGTGGCATTTGTCATTGAACACCAGAATTGTCACTTCAGTCTTGGGCTCTGTACACGGCACCAATGATCTACTGCATTACTGAATCTAATCAACATCCGCAAATCTGAGATCTGGATTTTGACCATCCATCCTTTATCTTCCAATTTACCCATGGTCAGGTCATGGATGCAGCATCAAAGCAGGGATTCACAGACATCCCTCTCCACGCACACTTCCTCCAGCTCTCCTGAAGCAATCCCCAGGCGTTCCCAGGCCACAGGGAGACATAGTCCCTCCAATGTGCCCCCCAAGCCACCTCAGCAGACTCCTCTCGATAGGAAAGAGCGGCGGTTCTACACCAAGCTCCTCCCAGGTGACTGAGCTCACCTAGGAGGAAACTCATTTCGGCCGCTTGTATCCGCGATCTTGTCCTTTCGGTCATTACACAGATCTCATGACCATAGGTGAGGGTAAGGACGTAGATTGACTCAGCTTCCTCTTCACCAGAACAGTCCGATACAGCGACCGCATCACTGCTGACGCCGCACCAATCCGTCTATCGATCTCACGCTCCATCCGTCCCTCACTCGTGAACAAGACCCCGAGATACTTTAACTCTCCACTTGAGGCAAGGACTCTCCACCGACCTGAAGAGGAGAAACCACCTTTTTCCGGTGGAGAACCATGACCTCGGATTTGGAGGTGCTGATCCTCATCTCGACCGCTTCACACTCGGCTGCAAACCAGAGCACGCTGAAGGTCCTGATTTGATGAAGCTCACAGAACAATATCATCTGCAAATAGCAGAGATGAGATCCTGGACACCCTCCAGTCCCTGTACCTCGAAATTCTGTCCATAAAAGTAATAAGTAACTTTTTGTTTATTCATTTATAAAACACATTTCATGTGGCCAGGACAGACTCAATGTGCCTAGAAAGAAAATAAATACATTATGTAACATTAAAAACAAAAATCAAATATATTAAAATATCAAAGAGAAATCCAGTGTGACAAATTTAACATGTACAAAAAACTTGAAATAACTTCAGAAAAGCTAGATAAATAGTTAAACCTGTCTTGTTCAGACTGCCTCTGTGATTTGGTCCTGGACTGTTACTAGACTGTAGTTATTTTGTGTTGACTCTTCCTGTCCTGGTTATACTCTAACACCTCACTATCATTACACAACTATATTTGACTTATTAGTGATGAAATAAAACAACTTTAATGAAAGGATCTTATACAACTATTTACATGATCAATTTACTAATTGATAAAAAAGGGTGTTGTTCGTAGTAAACCTGTGGTTTATGGCAAATCCACCTACAGAACAGTGCAGTTTTCTACAGCAAATACATTAAGTTAGTATCTAGTGTACAACCAATACATTGGGTATATTAGGCATACCCATGTGGTGTCTTCAAAGCCAAACTGTTGGTTGTATTATCGAGACATTTTAGACAGATTTAGAGGGTTATGTATATTGTAGTAGTGAAAGCAACAGAGTGACATTGTGTGTATGGCATATAGGCGTAATGATAAAGAGCTATATAATACAAAAAAGAACTTTTTTTGAAATGTTTTTTTTGAAAATACAGAACTGTTGTTCTCTATAAATGTCATTTCAAGTTGGGCCTGTCCTGGGCAGAAGGTCCACCAGCTGTTCCAACCTCAGAATGGCCGATATAGGCTTATTTCTGTTGAAGAGGCTCATATGTGTCACGGTTATACTAGGACCCAAAAACAGAACACAGCAGGTGAGAGAGTAGTGTTTTATTCGCACAGCAGGTAGGTATAATTCTTTAAGGATGGTAAGTTGTGGCTGGCAGGCAGGCTAGTGAGTAGTGATGTTACGTTCGTATCGAGGCGTCGAAGCGTGTGTCGAGCAATAAGGGGAGGCAGAGGCGGCGCGTGGTTCGGAGCGTGTGTTGGTGACGTACACAATGACGATTTGAACCTTCCTGAAGCACCGTACCACGTGCCTGATTCAGGAACTGGTGTGCGGGTTTGAGCATGGTTTTGAGGGCTTGGTGGTGTCCATAAAAAAACAAAAAACATTTTTGAATAAAAATCAATAAAGACCCCTGTCTCGTCACATTACTTCAAATAACACGAGAATATTCCACTCCTAATTACAATGACACTGTGTATATGGTGCATGTGCATAATGGTAACTTAAGTTGAAGTACATTATGTTGTCCACTTGATGGAGCAGTAGAGCAGATGAACCACTCTGAAGCTTTGGTACATGTGTCGACCCACTTCGGTGACTGCTTCAAAGGCCTCATAGGGCTTCATCTCACCATCACTACTAGTGAGTAGACAGGCTGGCAGGCAGGCAGGGAGGCAGACAGGCTGGCAGGTAAGTAGGCTGGCAGGTACCTGGACAAACAGTGCTAACGTAAGTATCCACAAATGAGACAACAATAGTTGAGCCAAAGTCACTAACTGGGTTGTGTTAACAACGAACTGGCGCCGAGGGATTGAAGATCCAGGCTTATATACACCGCAGGTTGACGAGGTCTGGATGCGAATCAGGTGTGCCAGCAGCCAAGCCAGGAAGGCCACGCCCAGGTAGGGAGGAACAAACAAACACACACAGAGGGAGGGGGAGAGGCAAGGTATGGATCCTGACAATATGAGGTGGACATTCTTCTACTTTGTGGCTCACAAAGAGAGAAAGTGCTGACATGTTATACATTTCCTGAATCCTCAGAGTATAGAGAGTTGTCCAGTATCAAACATTTGTGTCTGTGATGTTCCTGGAAGAAACAGCGTTAAACGTTGTAAAACTGTTTTGGCGAAAATAGTGAAAAAACGTCCTCAGGCTTGAGTTAGAGGAGTGATGGTTACCACAGTAATTGTCACAGAGTAGTACATTTGGGCTCAAATGAAACATGACAATGTCTTCTTTAAACTGATACCAAATACAATGGTGTAAATTATTTTCTAATGGGCTGTAAATGGCCTAAACCAAACTTTGGACCAGTGTCAAAAGCGACTTTTTCGACATGGGGGTGCATACACTAAAATGGCCATAATTTTTTTCCGCGGTATTTCCAGCAGAGCAGACCCTCCAATTATTGGTCCTTAGGGTTAAAGTTAACAGAAAAAACACAAAATAAAAAGTATGGCAGACCATGTCATGTTCCATCCATTTTAAAGAGCTTTTGAGACTTTGGCCCCCCCGAACTATAGTGGCCTGATCTGGCTCCCGGGACATAACGTTTAGGTGGAATGGACAGGCCCGGATCTACGGGGGTGCAAGAGGGTGCATTGCAACCTCATTTTGCATTCGAGTTTTGAAACCAATTCTAAGAATTTGAGGGAACTCATTTTAGGGAAATCATTTTAGGGAACTCATTTCACAATCAAAAGACACTTTCCCCAAAAATGACATGAGACAGAGTTTAAATTAAGATTTGGTTATTTAATGCAGGAAAATAGTAAAGTATCAACAATTAACATAATATAAATAATTATACTAAACTAATGTGAGAAAGGACCTATGACTAGATAAGTCATAGGTCAAGAGGGGGAAGAGACTAAACCTATATATACTATATAAAGTGCCAGCACTTTAAAGCCTGACTGAGGTATGCGATGGCATTTCTATAACTCTTAACCGTCTCTGCTCTTTGTCCATTCTTCTTCTTCAGAGCCGGCGTCGGGGTGCTTTCTTTGTCTTTGTAAGATTTAGCGGTGGTGCTCAGGGGCCAGTGTGACAGCCTATCACACCGATCCAGCGACCCTCTCATCGGTCTCTCCGGGAGTAGGGGAAGCCTGGGGGTGAGTACTGTTGTTTCCTTTCACCTGTGTAGGCTGGTTTTATTGCCATGGTTATGAACAGGTTCACAACTAGGATTTATTTTTCAATCGATCGTGCAACAAGAAACTTAAAACATATAACACATAACTTAGTTAAATAATAAACTATAACAACTTTAAACTATAAGACTATAAGGGCATGCGTAAGAAGATTACATTTAAACTATGATAAAGACAACAACTATTTGTTTAGTTTAGTTTAGTTTATTAGTTTATTTGAGCAGTTAAAAATTCTGCTCAAAAGGAGTGGGCCGAAGCAAAAGCTTATAAGCGCCCACCCCCGACATCATTGAAATAAAAACAATTGATCAAATCACACTAGTACAGGGAGCATGTTACAAAGTACAAGACACAAGAGCAGGAACACAGCATGCACACACACAACGTACCCCTCCGTGACCCAACTTTGACAGAGAGCAACAACATGAGTGTATAAAACAGATGTGCAAGTGCATTGAGTCATGTATCCGCTTGGTCATTACCATTTAAGGTCTCGAAGAGAAGGGTATATTATCTGAAAATAGTCAGAAGGCGCTCATCCTTTTTGACAGAGTGTGATTGTTTTCACATATCCGATACTAAAAAGGAAGTTTAGTTTAGTTTAGTGGTGACAATACGAGACGAGGCACAAATCTCCCAAAGCTCAGTGTTATACCAACAATGTTTCAGCTGGTTCTACCCGCGGTTCTGCTCCTGAGTCTGCAGCTGGCAGGTACGTCTTCACTATGATATATCACAGAAAAATAAGTCATGCATGGACTTACATTTGTTGACGCAATAACTTCATGTTGAATAGAATTAATAAATGTAAGGTTTCATCTCACGAAAAATGATTACTTACTGACTAAACAAAGCTAAATTATTCTAAAAAATTAATAAAACAAATGAATGCATTTGAACTTATTATGGTTTAGGTTATTAGAATGAGCACTTGGGTGTTTGCAGTGGATCTCAACCTGGGGTAAGACAAATTTGGGGGGGGTCCAAAATATCACAACAGCAGTTGCCGCAAAAGGCTTCCCAAATATTGCTGATTTGATCAAACAGCAGAATAATTTGGAAATAAAAAAGATGGAACAGATAGCAAACAGTGAAAAATATGAAATAAAAAATAAATAAATAAATTGCGGTGTCCATTTGAACAGTCAACAGAAAAGCACCCTCTTTAAAAAGGATCTAGTTCTGATCCTGGTGATGCTTGAATATTTTATTTCTCATATTTCATGAGATTGGTGTGAACATTTTTGGGGACCACTGTTCCCATCCCTGACATGTCATTTTGTATTTTTCCAGATTCTGATGATGTCAGACTGGTGGGCGGGGCCAGTCACTGTGAAGGAGAACTTCAGGTGAAACATTTAAACAGATGGAGAGAGGTGAATTCCAGCAGGAATTCCTGCTGCTCACAGCGGCCGGTGTTTGTCGACGTTTGCATTGTGGCTCTGCAATTTCTCATAAGCGTGAAGACAGATCTTCTCACTCTGCAGTGAAGCTCGACGCCCGTTGTGTCAGATCTTCATCTTCATTGAGTCTGTGTGTGAGAGATGAGGATTTCTTTAGTGACCGCTACTACAGCATTATCTGCTCAGGTACACTACACCTACAGTATATGACAGGATGTACTTTATTCATGGAACATGAATATAAGAAAATAAACTCTTCCTAATAACAAACGAGGCAAATCCACAAAATATTCAGTTTTTAAAACATATTTATGTTTTAAGAGAGCATCATACCTTGTTAAATAATATGAGTGATTTTTATTCAATTGTTGATCAAATGTGTGCAGACTCTGAGGCTGCTCCATGGATCCAGTCAGTGCTCTGGGTCACTGGAGGTCGTGGACCCTGGTCTGTGAGGAGGACTTTGACCTGAAGGATGCAGAGGTGGTGTGCAGGGAACTTGGCTGTGGAGATCCTTCTTTCCTCCAGAGGACGTTCTATGGAGAGGGGTTTGCTCCAGTGAGGCAGATGTTCCAGTGTGAGGGCCATGAGTCTGCTCTGATGGACTGTCCAAGATCCAGCGTTATCCAGAACAACTGTACATCTTTTAAAGCTGTGGTGCTCTCCTGTTTAGGTATAGTACTCAAACAATTCTATCTAATGTTAAAGAAGAACTACGTAACTTGTTTACCTTAATAAATCCTTTTTGTAGTCCCTCTGGGGGTAATGCAAGTGTTAATGGGATGATTGGGGGGTCTTTCATCTCCCCCTGGTGTCTCTGGCCAGAAAACCACAATTGCAACTTCCCTGCCACCAAAGCGGTGGCCCCAATACACACTAGAATCACGAAGAAAAATTAACAGGCTAACGGGCAAAGCTAACTGTGGGCTAGTGTCACTTAAACAGTATTTACAGCCAAGTTTGAGTGAAAAAAATGATCTCCATTGTGTAATTGGATGTTCAATATCCCTCTCTCCCTTTGTCTTTTCTGTCAGCGTAGTATTTACTCTCACGGACAATTAATGATTAAAAAACAGAAGTAAGTAATGACACCTGCAGTGGCGCTTATGCATGAGTTCTGCTTTAAAAGTTTATCAGTTTATTAATGGTTAGTAAATAAGCAGGTTATAAGAGACTTTCTAGATATCAACTATACTATCAATCAATCAATCAAACTTTATTTATAAAGCGCTTTTCATACCGAAGGCATCACAAAGTGCTTTACAGATTACAACATTTAAATCAAGTATCCAGGCAAACATAATGTCCAAATGAGCGTCAGCAGTGGCGACGAGCGGCGCGGGTGTCCCCTGTCCTTAGACTCTCCAGCACGGCAAGGAAAAACTCAAAAACCCGGTGGGAGAAACGAGAAACCTCGGGGAGAACCACAGGCTGGAAAGATCCACTCCCATGGACGGACAGGCTATAGAGACCCAGGCCGATGGGATCCCCTCAGCAGAAGGGCCAGGATCGAGACCATCCAGTCCCTGTTGTCAATCCAGTGGGCAGGGTCCCTCCGTTCAGCCGGGTTCCTCCGTTCAGCCGGGTTCCTCCATTCGATCTAGACAGACACTCCCAAGGGGGAGTGGGACAGGAGACACCATGTGAATAGTAATGAACAGACTACAGATAAGATAAGTATTGTATCATAATAAGACAAGTTTGCAGTAAGAAGAAGAAGAGGATAGCGCTCAGTGTACCGTACTTCCCACAGCAGTGTTTCTCCTAGGGCAGCTTTACTTCAGGCTGAGGGTTAGTGCTTTACCTAACTGACCTGATCATAAGCTAATTCAAAGAGGTACGTTTTGAGCCTAGTCTTAAATGTAGGGACTGTGTCTGCTTCTTTAACGTGAGCTGGAAGTTTATTCCATAAAACCGGAGCTTGGTAGCTAAAGGCTCTTCCACCTACAGTGATTTTGGAGACCCGAGGAATCACTAGTAGCCCTGAGTTTTGAGAGCGGAGTGCTCTGGTTGGCTGATATGGAACGATAGCGTCTTGGAGATAAAGCGGAGCCATACCTTTTATGGCTTTAAATGTGAGGAGCAGGATTTTAAATTTGATTCTAAATTCTACAGGAAGCCAATGGAGAGACTTTAGCACAGGTGTAATGTGTTCTCTTCTTTTGTACGCATTAACAATCTTGCAGCTGCATTTTGAACTAATTGAAAACTTTTTAGGGAACTTTTAGGACACGCTGCTAGCAGGGAGTTACAGTAGTCCAGCCTTGATGAAACAAAGGCATGGATAAGTTTTTCTGCATCACTCTTAGGTAGGATATTTCGTATTTTAGCAATGTTGCGCAGGTGAAAGAACGCAATTTTACAAGCCTGGTTTATATGTGTTTTAAAAGAGAGGTCTTGGTCAAACAGAACTCCAAGGTTTTTTACTGTAGAGCTCGTTGATACGCTAACATTATCCAGGGAGATGATCTGCTGAGATAGAGACTCTCTCAGTTTTTGAGGACCTAATATAATAACCTCGGTTTTATCAGGGTTAAGGAGGAGGTAATTTACAGTCATCCAGGTGTTAATGGCTTTTACGCAGGAACTAAGCGTATCTAATTTATCTGTCTGACCTGGTTTCATTGATAAGTACAGCTGTGTGTCGTCCGCGTAGCAGTGGAAATTTATATTGTGATTTCGGATTATGTTACCTAATGGAAGCATGTATAATATAAATAAAATTGGCCCGAGAACTGAACCCTGTGGCACCCCACAGCACACTTTGGAACACGGTGAGGACTGTTGGTTTACATTAACAAATTGGTGCCTATCAGATAAGTAAGATTTAAACCAAGAGAGGGCTGTTCCCCTAATGCCTACGTCAGTTTCTAACCTCTGCAGGAGAATATTGTGGTCGATTGTGTCAAAGGCGGCACTAAGGTCTAACAGAACTAGGATTGAAGCTAATCCGGCGTCAGCTGCTAATAACAGGTCGTTGGTAACTTTGACTAAGGCGGTCTCTGTGCTATGATAAGTTCTGTATCCTGACTGAAATTTTTCAAATAAACTATTGTCCTGTAGGTGGCTGCAAAGCTGCTTAGCCACGACTTTTTCAAGGACTTTAGAAATGAAAGGCAAATTAGATATGGGCCTATAGTTTGCTAAAATATCAGGATCGAGATTGGGTTTTTTCAAAAGTGGTTTGATAACAGCATATTTAAAGGACTTTGGCACATACCCATTTTCTAAAGACGAGTTAATTATTTTCAATATGGTATCTGAGATTTCAGGAGTAATTTCTTTGAGGAGTTTAATTGGGATTGGATCTAGAAGACAAGTTGACGGTTTTGAAGACATAATGATTGATAATACCTCAGCCTCATCTACAGTTATGAACCTGTCTAAGACTTCAAAAGGAGACAACGATTCTACAGCTGGATTTAGATTAGAATAAGATAAGGGAAGCTTATTATTTATTTTATTTCTAATGGTTGTGATTTTATCATTAAAGAATTTAAGGAAGTCATCGCAGCTAAGGGTATCAGGAATGGAAGGCACTACTGCACTGTGACTGTTTGTTAGCCGGGCTACCGTGTTAAAAAGAAACCTAGGGTTATTTTATTTACTTCAATTAATGAAGAGTAGTAATTAGTTTTTGCTTTCCTCATGGCTTGCTTATAGGCGAGTAGGCTATTTCTCCAAGATCTAAGAGATTGCTCAGTGCTAGACTTGCGCCATACCCGTTCTAATTTGCGAGTCTTTTGCTTAAGCGCGCGTGTTTCTGCGTTATACCAGGGAGTGACGCACCTAGGCCGAACAACTTTCTGTTTCAGTGGGGCCGCAACATCAAGGGCTGTTTTTAGTGTGCGCATAACGCTGTCGACAAACTGATCACTTTCATTTAAATCAATAAGCGAGCTATTCTCTATAGACATGATATTAAAGACTGGCTGGATCATTTCTTTAAATTTTAACACAGCTTTTTCAGATAGTGTACGTTTTAATTGAATTTTATCCTGTGGATTAGTATAATCTTCGATTAGGAACTTGAATGTAATTAGAAAATGGTCAGAAAGCGCGGGATTCTGAGGGAGAATGTTTAGGTCGCTAATTTCAATCCCATATGTTAAAACCAGATCAAGAGTGTGTTTATGAGAGTGAGTAGGTTGATTCACATTTTGTGTAAAGCCAACCCCGTCTAGTAGGGCACTAAATGCCTTGCTCAGACAATCACTATTATTATCAACATGAATGTTAAAATCACCTACTATTATAATTTTATTCCAATCCAACACTATACTAGCTAAAAACTCAGAGAACTCTGCTAAGAAGTTTGAATAGGGTCCAGGAGGTCGATAAATAATAGCAAGTAGTAAAGCTTTTTGTTTTTTCCATTTGGGACAGGTAAGAGACAGTGTTAGACTTTCAAACGAATTAAACTTTAGGTTATTTTTGGGATTTAGAACAAGATTAGAGTGTGATATCACTGCAACCCCACCACCTCGGCCTGTGGTTCTAGCAGCCTGAAAATTAACATAACTGGGAGGGGTAGATTCATTAAGCCTAACATAGTCATCCTGCTGAAGCCATGTTTCAGTCAGGGCGAGAAGGTCAAAGTTGTTATCGCAAATTAAGTCATTTACTAAAAGGATTTTGATGAGATTGATCTAATATTCAACAACCCACACGTTATGTGCTTAACACTTTGTTTATTGTTTTGTTTAATGTTAAGTTTACTCTTGGGTATTTGTATTAAGTTATTTGGTCGCACGCCAGCGTTTGTTATGTGAGCTTTTAATGTTTTAGTGCTTGGTATACGGGGGACTGACACGGTCTTTATTTGTTCTGGTATTTGTGTTAAGTTATTTGGTCGCACACCAGCGTTTATTATGTGAGCTTTTGATATTTTAGTTTTTGGTTTACGGGGGACAGACACAGTCTTTATTTGTTCTGGAGAATCTACACACTTGATTTGTGACAATCCGGGAGCAGGGTCGGTGGTTACAGAGGAGTGTTCTACACGACTGCTCTGCGCCCGGGGCTCATATCTGGACCGTCAATTTGGGCCGCGACTAAGACTATCGGCCATATTTGTAGATAAAAGGGATGCACCATCCAAATTTGGATGTATGCCATCCCTGCGCATGAGCTTGGGCTTTCCCCAAAAGGCGCTCCAATTATTGACATATCCAACGTCATTTTGCTTGCACCATCTAGACAACCAGCAGTTAAATGATAAATGTCTGCTATACATTTCATCATTGACCAAATTGGGCAGAGGACCAGAGTATATTACGGTATCTGACATCGTTTTAGCCAATTCACACACCGCGCCTACTTGCAATTTGAGAACCTCTGACTGTCTCCGCCGGACATCGTTACCACCCGCGTGGATCACGATCCGACGGAACCGCCTCCCTCCCTGCTTTAAGCGCCTAAGGTTACCTTCGATGTCACCAACTCTGGCCCCCGGATAACACCTAACCAAAGCTGCTGGGATCTTCACGTCCCTAACTATGGAGCTTCCAATCACCAGAGTATCAGGTTCAGCCGGTGTGGCGCTGAGGGGAGAAAACCTGTTCTGGACGTGAAGAGTTTGGTGCGCTACGGGTGTGCGCTTAGCACTTCCCCCTCCCCGAACAGTCACAAATCCGTCCTGGTCTTGTCCCGGCTGCACGAGACCCGCTGCGGGGCTAGCCTCAGCCTGACTAACCTCTCTAGCGCTGTTGGAGCGGACTGCGGTCCCTGCCACTATCTGACTGTAGCTAACACTAGCCTTCACTACATCTCCGGACAGCCGCTCCTCTAACTCGGACACCCTGGCCTCCAAAGCTACCACTACACTACACTTAACGCAACTACTCCTATCATCTGTGAAGGAGGCAGGGTTCTGACTCGACATACGGCAAACTGAGCAGGACAGCGCGAAAGAGGCAGAAGTAGACGGGGTAGCCATGGCTAAGCTAGCCAGAGAGCTAACGCGCTACGGAGAAGAGAGAGAAGGGATTTAATCCACGCAGAAGTGTTGGTTCAAGCGGAGGAAAAAAGTCTCCGTGGAGATAATGGGCCAAATTAGATCTACAATAAGCTAGAGTGGACTCTAAAGCTACGTTTAATACGTGGATTAACAATAGTAACACAGAGAGAGCTAAAACCTTGGCTTGCCCACAACGAGCGTTTCAACACAGAATGTACTCACCGGATGTGACGACACACTAGCTTCTTGATGTATGTATGATGTATGTTCTTTCATTCAGATACAGTATCTCTAAAAAGAAAGACTATACTAACCATTTACCACAAGGCTGCATTTCCTTAGTTGTGTTGTATCTATTTTTTGTCTTGTACTTAATCAGGCTGTTCTTTCACTTTATATTGTGTGTGCAGAGCCACTCAGGTTGACGGGAGGATCTGATGCTTGTGCTGGGACACTGGAGCTAAGACACAGAGCACAATGGAGACCTGTGTTTGTTAGATACGAGCCCAAAGAAGTGGCTGCTAAAGCGTGTCATCTTCTGAACTGTGGCACTCCACTTTCAGCCAACTTTACCTATTCCCTTCTAGATAGACCTGTATGGGACCCGTCACCAATTTGTATGAAAAAGCTGTTTCGTTTCAGAGACTGTCCCTATATAGCAGAGTTCACTGAGACAACAGCTCTAGAAGTGAAATGTTCAGGTAATCCTTACTGGTATTACTGGTTAAGTAAATGATTCCCAAATATTTCTGATTTGATCACACAGCAGAACAATTTGAAAATAATAAAAGATGGAACAGATAGCGAACAGTGAAAAATATTTAAAAAGAAAAACAATGCAGTGTCCATTTGAACAGTCAACAGAAAAGTGCCACATGTATCATGGCCTCGCGTGCCCTCTGTCCTGACCTCCTTAAAAAGAGGATCTAGTTCTGATCCTGGTGATAGTTGAATATTTTATTTCTCATATTTCATGAGATTGGTGTGAACATTTTAACATGTCATTTTGTATTTTTCCAGATTCTGATGATGTCAGACTGGTGGGCGGGGCCAGTCACTGTGAAGGAGAACTTCAGGTGAAACATTTAAACAGATGGAGAGAGGTGTATATTGAGGACTTCCTGCTGCTCACAGCAGCCGGTGTTTGTCAACGTTTGCATTGTGGCTCTGCAATTTCTCATGAACGGAAAGACAGATCTTCTCACTCTGCAGTGAAGCTCGACGCCGATTGTCTCCAATCTTCATCTTCATTGAGTCTGTGTGTGAGAGATGAGGATTTCTCTAGTGACCGCTACTACAGCATTATCTGCTCAGGTACACTACACTTACAGTATATGACAGGATGTACTTTATTGATGGAACATGAATATAAGAAAATAAACTCTTCCTAATAACAAACAAGGCAAATCCACAAAATATTCAGTTTTTAAAACATATTTATGTTTTAAGAGAGCATCATACCTTGTTAAATAATATGAGTTATTTTTATTCAATTGTTGATCAAATGTGTGCAGACTCTGTGAGGCTGCTTCATGGATCCAGTCAGTGCTCTGGGTCACTGGAGGTCAAAATGAACCAGTCGTGGACCCTGGTCTGTGCGGAGGACTTTGACCTGAAGGATGTAGAGGTGGTGTGCAGGGAACTGGGCTGTGGAGATCCTTCTCTCCTCCAGGGGACATTCTATGGAGAGGGGTTTGCTCCAGTGAGGCAGATGTTCCAGTGTGAGGGCCATGAGTCTGCTCTGATGGACTGTCCAAGATCCAGCGTTATCCAGAACAACTGTACATCTTTTAAAGCTGTCGTGCTCTCCTGTTTAGGTATAGTACTCAAACAATTCTATCTAATGTTAAAGAAGAACTAAGTAACTTGTTTACCTTAATAAATCCTTTTTGTAGTCCCTCTGGGGGTAATACAAGTGTTAATGGGATGATTGGGGGGTCTTTCACCTCCCCATGGTGTCTCTGGCCAGAAAACCACAATTGCAACTTCCCTGCCACCAAAGCGGTGGCCCCAATACACACTAGAATCACAAAGAAAAAGCTAACAGGCTAACGGGCAAAGCTAACTGTGGGCTAGTGTCACTTAAACAGTTTTTACAGCCAAGTTTGAGTGAAAAAATGATCTCCATTGTGTCTGGACTGTGGCACTCCACTTTCAGCACACTTCACCTATTACTCTAGAGATAGACCTATATGGTCCCTGTCACCCATTTGTATGAAAATGCCATCTCTTTTCAGAGACTGTCTCTATATAGGAGAGATCACTGAGACAACAGCTCTAGAAGTGAAATGTTCAGGTAATCCTTAACCAAAACATGACCTTTTTAAGATTACCAGGGTTCTGTCTTGGGGATGGCCAGGAGTAGAACAGGCCATCCTTGAAATCCTGGTGCCCTCTCAGTTGATATGATGTTCAAGTCCATTTACTCAACAAATCACCACATAAAAGCAGATTTTGTTTGTTTGTTTGTTTTTCAGGGAAACCCAATTACTTAATGTTGTTGTGGCTGGTCCCTGCTGTCACAGTCATCATTGTTGCAGTAATTGTACTGATTGTCTGCAAAAGAAAGAAATCCTCATCGAATGGTTGAAAAATAACTCAGTATAGTCAAATAATATACAACTTACTGTTTGCTTCAATGTCTGAATTTGTTATTTGATTTTTTTTTAGCTCAAGGAACCACAAGACGTTTTGAACCATGCAACCCAGAGGTGACTACACAGTATAACTTTTATTCCAACATGAAGCTTGTAGAAAATAGTCTGACCATAGCACTATCTTTTGTCAGAATGTGGAGTATGACAACGCTTCTATGTTTGAAGACCACATCTATCAGGGCCTCAGTCCAGGCACTATGGACCCGGAGTACGTCGAGCTCCATCAAGCTCCACCCAGAACCACTTAGCTCAAAACAAGATGCAATCATTTAAAAGCATTTGCTCTTCATTACTTCATTCAGTAGTAATGGTGAATCATTTGTAAATTTTTCTTTACTTATTGTTATTTTTCATATATTTGTTTTCTTGGATAATGTTTTAAAAAAAAATCCAGTAAACTTTCTTTTGTATGTCTGTCTCACTGTAACACTTCTTGTATCAACAGATTTAACCTGTTGCACAATGATGAAGCTAATGTTGTACTTTTGGGTCATAAAAGTTGACATTAAAGATGACATATCGTGCAAAATTGAGATTTAAACCTATTCTTTTGGGTAACTCAGCATTTGATATATTATGTTTTAAAAATATCTATCAAAGGATAATGACTAAGATACAGGGACCATGGCTTTCAGTGTTACATAGTGAACAACAAATTGTCATTAGCACATCCTTGGTGCCACGGTGAACCCTCTTTGAGTGCAGATTACAGAACGGCTAAGAACAGGACGGACAGCAGTAACTTATTGGTAAAGCTTTTGCCAACTGATTCAAAGGCTGGCGGATGGATCCTGGCTCGCCCACCATTGAATAGTGTCAATGCGTCCTGGGGCAAGACACATAAGGGCTCATTTACCAAGCGTTTGCTCATGTGCAAATTAAGAAGCACTTGCAAAAGTAGATCAGCGGAAAAGTCATTTGAGCATTTATTTTACCCACACAACATTCTCTCATTTACACATCAGATTTGGGGCCTTGATACTATAACACAGGCCATTTCAAATTATAAATTAGCTGCAACATGCCCACAAAATAGCCTATTTTACTTTTCAGCTTCCACTCGATATTTGGCACCTGTTTTGATAAAGTGCTTAGTGCTTTGAGTGGATTGTGCAAGACAAGAAGTATTTAATGGTGAATATGGGTTTACAGGAAATATATTTAGAAACACAAGTTAACGTGTTTGTGTTGCATTGAATTTGTATTGTATTTGTATTTGAAAGGTTTATCATAATGTTTATATATTTGTTCTTTTGATTGTGATATAAATGTAATTTTATGTTTTAAGTGGGGTTCAGGGACATCATAGTTTGGTGCCTAAATAGATATTCAATGTGTGATAACATCTAGTGCTGATGTTCTGACCGCAGACTTCCTGTGCCTTATGAAATAGCATATCTTACAGAAATAAAGTGTGTTTGGGCCATTACTTCAAGAAATTAAATTAAGATCATCAGCAAAATTTATTCTGTTAACACATTTTCAAATGCAGAATGAGGGGCATTGAATACACATGATGTACTGGATGTAGACCTCCAAATTTAGCCTTTGGGGATTACAACTAAAAAGTAAGATTGCTCAATATTTTATTTTCTTCTTTTCTCTTTCCTGTTGCGCAGCTACCCAGTAACGAGATAAAATAATGCTTGAATAAATCTCACAATATTGTTGGTCCATTTTGGGCAATTGGGACCAGAGCGTTTCCCACGCCACTACCACTAGCATACGCACATGCACAATATCAGATAAAGAGGAAGTGGTGGTTTGGAAATTAAGATATCAGGCGGTTCTTACAAGCATAAACCTCATGAAGCCCATTTTACAAACCAATAATGGTCCAGCTGGTTCTACCTGTGGTGCTGCTCCTGAGTCTGCAGCTGGCAGGTACGTCTTCACTATGATATATCTCAGAAAAGTAAGTAATGCATGGACTTAAATTTGTCTACGCAATTATTTCATGTTGATTTAAATGAATACATGTAAGGTTTCATCTCACGAAAAATGATAACTGACTAAACATGAACATTTTTATAAAATAAAGTGAAAAACTAATAATGAGAAATGTGAACTTTTTTCTCTAGCTAAATATTACCAGATTACCAGGGCTCTGTCTTGGGGATGGCCAGCAGTAGAACAGACCATCCATTGATTTTTTTTTCTCTAGCTAAGTTGTTCTGAAAAAAGTGAAAAGAGTTTAATAAATATAACAAATGAATGCATTTGAACTTATTATGGTTTTGGTTAGTAGAGTGAGCATGTTACTTGGGTGTTTAGTACAGGAATCTTTAGATAAGGCAAATGCGAGTGCTTATTGAATGCATGGGTACTCTTAAACGAAGTATGATAGTGGACATACTTGGTCTACTTGTACTTCCTGTGATGGCTACTTTAGTCATCTACTTCCATTACATACAATTTTGTTTATGCTATTCCGGGTTTAGACACGTATTACTGGTTAAGTACAATATATATATATATATATATATATATTGTGTGTGTGTGTTTTGAGAACAAGTCTCATGAAGTCCTTTTACAACCAGGTTTTGCGGCTCCCAGTCAAAACATGTAAAATTATAATATAATTTTATGCATACCCTAATATCACAACAGCAGTTGGCTCAAAAGGCTTCCCAAATATTTCTGATTTGATCAAACAGCAGAACAATTTGGAAATAATAAAAGATGGAACAGATAGCGAACAGTGAAAATATTTAAAAAGAAAAACAATGCAGTGTCCATTTGAACAGTCAACAGAAAAGTGCCACATGGATCATGGCCCTGCGTGCCCTCTGTCCTGACCCTCTTTAAAAAAGGAGGACCTCGTTCTGATCCTGGTGGATTGGTGTGAACATTTTTGGGAGCCACTGTTCCCATCCCTGACATGTCATTTTGTATTTTCCAGATTCTGATGATGTCAGACTGGTGGGCGGGGCCAGTCACTGTGAAGGAGAACTTCAGGTGAAACATTTAAACAGATGGAGAGAGGTGTATATTGAGGACTTCCTGCTGCTCACAGCAGCCGGTGTTTGTCGACGTTTGCATTGTGGCTCTGCAATTTCTCATGAACGCAAAGACAGATCTTCTCACTCTGCAGTGAAGCTCGACGCCGATTGTGTCCGATCTTCATCTTCATTGAGTCTGTGTGTGAGAGATGAGGATTTCTTTAGTGACCGCTACTACAGCATTATCTGCTCAGGTACACTACACTTACAGTATATGACAGGATGTACTTTATTCATGGAACATGAATATAAGAAAATAAACTCTTCCTAATAACAAACGAAGCAAATCCACAAAATATTCAGTTTTAAAACATATTTATGTTTTAAGAGAGCATCATACCTTGTTAAATAATATGAGTTATTTTTATTCAATTGTTGATCAAATGTGTGCAGACTCTGTGAGGCTGCTTCATGGATCCAGTCAGTGCTCTGGGTCACTGGAGGTCAAAATGAACCAGTCATGGACCCTGGTCTGTGAGGAGGACTTTGACCTGAAGGATGTAGAGGTGGTGTGCAGGGAACTGGGCTGTGGAGATCCTTCTTTCCTCCAGGGGACGTTCTATGGAGAGGGGTTTGCTCCAGTGAGGCAGATGTTCCAGTGTGAGGGCCATGAGTCTGCTCTGATGGACTGTCCAAGATCCAGCGTTATCCAGAACAACTGTACATCTTTTAAAGCTGTGGTGCTCTCCTGTTTAGGTATAGTACTCAAACAATTCTATCTAATGTTAAAGAAGAACTAAGTAACTTCTTTACCTTAATAAATCCTTTTTGTAGCCCCTCTGGGGATAATACAAGTGTTAATGGGATGATTGGGGGGTCTTTCACCTCCCCTTGGTGTCTCTGGCCAGAAAACCACGATTGCAACTTCCCTGCCACCAAAGCGGTGGCCCAATAGACACTGGTATTTACAGCCAAGTTTGAGTGAAAAAAAGTATCTCTATTGCGTGATTGGATGTTCAATATCCCTCTCTCCCTTTGTCTTTTCTGTCAGCGTAGTATTTGCTCTCACGGACAATTAATGAGTAAAAACCGAAGTGAGTAATGACACCTGCAGTGGCGCTTATGCATGAGTTCTGCTTTAAAAGTTTATCAGTTTATTAATGGTTAGTAAATAAGCAGGTTAAAAGAGACTTTTTAGTTATCAACTATACTATACTAACCATTTACCACAAGGCTGCATTTCCTTTGTTTTGTTGTATCTATTTCTTCTTTTGTACTTAATCCGACTGTTCTTTCACTTTATGTTGTGTGTGCAGAGCCACTCAGGTTGACGGGAGGATCTGAAGCTTGTGCTGGACACTGGAGCTAAGACACAGAGCACAATGGAGACCTGTGTTTGTTAGATACGAGCCCAAAAAAGTGGCAGCTAAAGCGTGTCATCTTCTGGACTGTGGCACTCCACTTTCAGCCAAGTTTACCTATTCTCTTCTAGATAGACCTATATGGTCCCTGTCACCCACTTGTATGAAAATGCCATCTCTTTTCAGAGACTGTCTCAATATAGCAGAGATCACTGAGACAACAGCTCTAGAAGTGAAATGTTCAGGTAATCCTTAACCACAACATGACCTTTTTAAGATTACCAGGGCTCTGTCTTGGGGATGGCCAGGAGTAGAACAGGCCATCCTTGAAATCCTGGTGCCCTCTCAGTTGATATGATGTTCAAGTCAATTTACTCAACAAATCACCACATAAAAGCAGATTTTGTTTGTTTGTTTGTTTGTTTGTTTTTCAGGGAAACCCAATTACTTAATCTTGTTGTGGCTGGTCCCTGCTGTCACAGTCATCATTGTTGCAGTAATTGTACTGATCGTCTGCGAAAGAAAGACATCCTCATCGAATGGTTGAAAAATAACTCAGTATAGTCAAATAATATACAACTTACTGTATGCTTCAATGTCTGAATTTGTTATTTGATTTTTTTTTTTAGCTCAAGGAACCACAAGTCGTTCTGAACCATGCAACCCAGAGGTGACTACACAGTATAACTTTCATTCCAACATGAAGCTTGTAGAAAAAAGTCTGACCATATCACTATCTTTTGTCAGAATGTGGAGTATAACAACGCTTCTATGTTTGAAGACCACATCTATCAGGGCCTCAGTCCAGACGCTATGGACGTCGAGCTCCACCCAGAACCGCTTAGCTCAAAACAAGATGCAATCAATTAAAAGCATTTGCTCTTGAAAGCATCAGTAGTAACTTTTGCATATTTTTGTTTCCATATACTTACTGCTCATACGCGTATTTGTTTCCTTGAATTAACTTTTTGAAGTTGCACGGGGTCGTACTGATCTTGAAGTTGCAGTACGACCCCGTGAACTGCTACCTTAACGTGGTGGGGTTGTTTGAGTGCCCGAATGATCCTTGGAGCTATGTTGTCTGGGGCTTCATGCCCCTGGTAGGGTCTCCCATGGCAAACAGGTCTTAGGTGACGGGTCAGACTAAGAGCAGTTCAGAAGACTCAGAAGACTCATATGGACGTACAACATTCAAGGACCGTGACGTCGCCCGGTATGGCGCAGCCGGGGCCCCACCCTGGAGCCAGGCCTGGGGTTGGGGCTCGAATGCGAGCGCCTGGTGGTCGGGCCTTTGCCCACGGGGCCCGGCCGGGCACAGCCCGAAGGGATGACGTGGGCCCGCCCTCCTGTGGACTCACCACCCGCAGAGGGATCCGTAGGGGTCGGGTGCAGAGAGGACTAGGTGGCAGTCAAAGGCGGGTGCCTCGACGACCTGGTCCGCGTGCGCAGCTTCTGGCGTTCGGGACATGGAACGTCACTTCGCTGGGGGGAAGGAGCCTGAGCTTGTGCGGGAGGTTGAGATATACCGGCTAGATATAGTCGGGCTCACCTCCACGCACAGCCTGGGTTCCGGATCCCAACTCCTGGAGAGAGGCTGGACTCTCCATTTTTCTGGAGTTGCCCGCGGGGAGAGACGGCGGTCTGGGGTGGGTTTGCTCATAGCCCCCCAGCTCAGCCGCCACGTGTTGGAGTTTACCCCGGTGAACGAGAGGGTCGCGTCCCTACGGGCCCAACATCGGTGCAGAGTACCCGGCCTTCTTGGAGTCCCTGGGAGGGGTACTAGATAGTGCTCCGACTGGGGACTCCATTGTTCTACTGGGGGACTTCAACGCCCACGTGGGTAACGACAGTGAGACCTGGACGGGGGTGATGGGGAAGAACGGCCTCCCCGATCTGAACCCGAGTGGTGTTCTGTTATTGGACTTCTGTGCTAGTTACAGTTTGTCCATAACGAACACCATGTTCGAGCACAAGGGTGTCCATAAGTGCACGTGGCACCAGGATACCCTAGGCAGGAGGTCGATGATCGACTTTGTAGTTGTGTCATCTGATCTCCGGCCGCGTGTCTCGGACACTCGGGTGAAGAGAGGGGCTGAGCTGTCAACCGATCACCACCTGGTGGTGAGCTGGATCCGCTGGCAGGGGGGGAGGAAGCCGGTCAGACCTGGCAGGCCCAAACGTGTTGTGAGGGTCTGTTGGGAACGTTTGGTGGATCCTTCTGTCAGTAGGGTCTTCAACTCCCACCTCCGGAAGAGCTTCACCCAGATTCCGAGGGAGGTTGGAGACATGGAGTCCGAGTGGACCATGTTCTCCTCCTCCATTGTCGATGCGGCTGCTCGCAGTTGTGGCCGTAAGGTCTCTGGTGCCTGTCGCGGCGGCAATCCCCGAACCCGGTGGTGGCGCCCAGAAGTAAGAGATGCCGTCAAGCTGAAGAAAGAGTCCTACCTGGCCTTGTTGGCTTGTGGGACTCCGGAGGCAGCTGAGAGGTACCGGTAGGCCAAGCGTGCTGCAGCTCGTGCTGTCACAGAGGCAAAAACTCGGGTCTGGGAGGAGTTCGGAGAAGCCATGGAGGAGGACTATCGGTCGGCCTCGAAGAGATTCTGGCAAACCATCCGGCGCCTCAGGAGGGGGAAGCAGTGCTTCACCAACACTGTTTACAGTGCGGGCGGGGAGCTGTTGACCTCGACTGGGGATGTGGTCGGGCGGTGGAAGGAGTACTTCGAGGATCTCCTCAATCCCACTGTCACGTCTTCCGATGAGGAGGCAGAGGCTGGGGACTCGGAGGGGGGTTCGTCCATCACCCAGGCTGAAGTCACTGAGGTGGTTAGAAAACTCCTCGGTGGCAAGGCCCCGGGGGTGGATGAGATTCGTCCTGAGTACCTTAAGTCTCTGGATGTTGTAGGGCTGTCTTGGCTGACACGTCTCTGCGGCGTCGCGTGGCGGTTGGGGACAGTGCCTCTGGATTGGCAGACCGGGGTGGTGGTCCCTCTCTTTAAGAAGGGGGATCGGAGGGTGTGCTCCAATTATAGAGGGATCACACTTCTCAGCCTCCCCGGTAAGGTCTACTCCAGGGTGCTGGAGAGGAGGATCCGGCCGATAGTCGAACCTCGGATTCAGGAGGAACAATGCGGTTTTCGTCCCGGTCGTGGCACACTGGACCAGCTCTATACCCTACATCGGGTGCTCGAGGGTTCGTGGGAGTTCGCCCAACCAGTCCACATGTGCTTTGTGGATTTGGAGAAAGCGTTCGACCGTGTCCCTCGTGGTGCCCTGTGGGGGGTGCTCCGGGAGTATGGGGTGCGGGGCCCTCTGCTAAGGGCTGTCCGTTCCCTGTATGACCGCAGCAGGAGCTTGGTTCGCATTGCCGGCAGTAAGTCAGACTTGTTTCCGGTGCGTGTTGGTCTCCGCCAGGGCTGCCCTATGTCACCGGTTCTGTTCATTATCTTTATGGACAGAATTTCTAGGCGCAGCCAGGGGCCGGAGGGTGTCCGGTTTGGGAACCTCAGGATCTCATCTCTGCTGTTTGCAGATGATGTTGTTCTGTTGGCTTCATCAAATCAGGACCTCCAGCGCGCACTGGGGCGGTTTGCAGCCGAGTGTGAAGCGGCCGGGATGAGGATCAGCACCTCCAAATCTGAGGCCATGGTTCTCCACCGGAAAAAGGTGGCTTCCCCGCTTCAGGTCGGTGGGGAGTCCTTACCTCAAGTGGAGGAGTTCAAGTATCTCGGGGTCTTGTTCACGAGTGAGGGACGGATGGAGCGTGAGATCGATAGACGGATCGTTGCAGCGTCAGCAGTGATGCGGTCGCTGTATCGGACTGTTGTGGTGAAGAGAGAGCTGAGTCAGGGGGCAAAGCTCTCGATTTACCGATCGATCTACGTTCCTACCCTCACCTATGGTCATGAGATCTGGGTAATGACCGAAAGGACAAGATCGCGAATACAAGCGGCCGAAATGAGTTTCCTTCGCAGGGTGGCTGGGCGCACCCTCCGAGATCGGGTGAGGAGCTCAGTTACCCGGGAGGAGCTCGGGGTAGAGTCGCTACTCCTTCACGTCGAAAGGAGCCAGCTGAGGTGGCTAGGGCATCTGTTCCGGATGCCTCCTGGTCGCCTCCCTCGGGAGGTGTTCCAGGCATGTCCTATTGGGAGGAGGCCTCGTGGAAGGCCCAGGACACGCTGGTGGGACTATGTCTCCGAGCTGGCCTGGTGTCGCCTCGGGGTCCCCCCAGAACAGCTGGAGGAGGTGTGCGTGGATCGGGAAGTCTGGGCATCTCTGCTGAGACTGCTGCCTCCGCGACCCGGCCCCGGATAAAGCGGAAGAAAATGGATGGATGGATGGATGGATGGAAGTTGCAGTAAACTTTCTTTTGTTTGTCCGACTTACAGTAATAGTAAGATGTCTTATCAAAAGATTTGTTGTCTGATGAATCTTTTTTGTTCTGCTGATTTAACTATATTAGCTACATATATATTATGTTTTAAAAATGTCTACAAAAGGATAATGACTGCGATACAGGGACCGTGGCTTTCAGTGTTACATTGTGGACCACAAGGTGTCACATCCTTGGTGTCATGGTGAACCCTGTTTGAGTGCAGAACTGCTCAGAAAGGCTCGGTGAAGGATTATGGGCTTTAAAAATGTGGAGGACAGTTTCATTTGAATGTAATCCATAAAGTACAGTTCAGAGGGATTCAGGGGAAATGACCAAAGAGAATAAGATTACTCAGAACTGCGTGAATGAAGTGAAATACAACTTGTCTCCTTTAAACAAACAAAATGTGTATTGTGTGTGTTGTGTGTGTTTGATTACTCTTCTCTTAATGAAGAGAAAATGTAAATAGAACATTTACAGACAATGTAAATGAACATTTACAGTTCAAACTTCGCTATCTGGACTCTAACTGAGCCAAATAATATCCGAATCATTCATTTGACAGGTGCATTTTGTAGCTTCCTTTCTCCGTTGACTTTATTCAATCCGCGTTTGTGGGAAAGATACAAATGCAGCAGAGATACTTTCTTTGCGATGGTAGGAGTTATGAGTAGAAGCTGAATAAACGACAATGCAAACATGAGCGCGCCATCTCACAGGAGCTTCATTTACTGAGTTTTATCATAAAGTGCGAGGTCTGGACATAAGAACATGCTCCACAGGTGTCTGCTCAGCTGTGAGGACTCAGCAGAGTCTCATGTTTGAGAAGCTCCTCATATGAAACTGTGTCATTCAGTATTGCCTTTGGCCTGGTTCAGATGTGGTTTAGTCCTGCTGTAGCCCTGATATTGCCTTTTTTTTGCATTGATTTTGTCATGGTTTAGTTCTGAGTAGTCCTGGTTTATCATTATTATTATTATTATTATTATTATTATTATTATTATGGTTTATTAAAAATGACTCAAAATGCTGGAATATAAATACAATGTTTATGTTTACACCTAATACTATTCGAGCAATGATGATAATAACATTCTAATTTATTTCAAAAATATGCTAAAATGATCGCCCAAGAAAACTCTGCCCCAGTATAAAATGTGAGCTGTTAGGGCAGCTGGGTGGGGGTTTGTTGAAGGGGAGTTACTGCCCTCTTCAACTAGCCCGCTCTACACCCTGGCTTTTTAATGCACCACACTATGCAGGGCTTACATCACACTTCACAAATAACTCAATTAAACAAATATAATAATAATGATAATTAAACCCAAATTAAATTATATTGAGGATGGTAATGACAACTGGGAAGTAGCAAGATCTCAGAGTATAATATGTATTAATGCACCTTTATAACATAAAAGTAGCACATTCTTTTGTTCTTTATTTTGCTGTTGTTTTTGTTTTGTTCTGGTTCATCATTTATTGTTACTTTGCCCTATGTTCCTTTGTTTATGATTTGCTACCTTGTAAATATTAAATGTAATGTTATTATTTTTATTTTGGGGTGGGCGCTTATAAGCCTTTGGCTTCAGCCCACTCCCTTTGAGCAGGTTAACTGCTCAAACAAATAAATAAAACTAAACTAATTAAATAGCCCTGGTCTGTCTTTGTTTAGTCTTGATAAGAGGATAATAGTTGAATGTACCTATATTCTATTTATGATTCAATTGTGTTTATTTTTCACTTATTAATAATTTACAATAAATGTTAACTATTATAGAGAATGTAGCCAAATCTTAGAAAATAAATAAAAGCTTTTCATTGTAACATGGTTAAAGCAGAGCTTTAAAATAGTTTATAAAGTGTTGTTTTGAGGCGACCTTTTTGTAGCTCTTTGTCAGAGCAGGCGCGCTTCGTGCGGATTGAGGGCCGGTGTTGAGGATCAACGTGGGCGGGGTTAATTCGGGTTTGTTTATCGGCGTGTCGCGGGACAGTCCTGTAAAGACTCAAGGGCACCTCCTTACAAGTCCTTTAGATGGCGCCATACACCTCAATAGGCTCACCTCAAGCAGATACACTTTCACGTACGCTATGATAAATGACATTTGAATAACAGATGGCTTTAATTACAATAAACCATGAATATGGCCTTGGGCTCATGTGCAAGCTGTCAATATCTATAGGTTAATAAATACAATTGTGAGACATACAGGCAGCAGCATCAACCACTGTTTCTGTTCCCAGGAATATAGATCATCATGTTATTAGGTAATATTGCCTAAATTGTGGAAATAAATTATAAAAAGTGTCCAGGAAAATATAATAAACAACAAATGAATAAACCCAAGACTGCAAAGGCACACAGGGGATCGAACCACCAACCTTCTGTACACAAGACCACCCACTCTACCATCTACGCCACTACTTGTTAAAGATGTTCTACTCTCGCCCCACATAAAATCCCTTTCCTTAAGGTGGGCTGTGTCTATGCCTGACAACAATGCACTTTGGGACGTCCAGTGAACAATTAAATCTTTTCTTCGTCTTATCCACCTAATTGGGATATCAATTGTCATAAAGTAGTATTAATATGACTATATAATCGCACTGTATGATGGCAGGTCAGCCAGGCCTGTTCTGATGTCCGAAGAAACTAAAACATGAGCTGAAACGATATTATGGACAGGCATGGACTCAGCCACCTACACCCCTGCTCTACCTCTACCCCACCTGTACCCCTCTCGCGCTACAGGGGGTACAGGTGGGGTAGAGGTAGAGCAGGGGTATAGTTGGCTGAGTCCATGCCTGTCCATAATATTGATTCAGATCATGTTTCAAATTCATCAGGCATCAGAATAGGCCTATATGCCTGCCATCATACAGTGCAATTATATACTCATATTAATACTCATTTACAACCATTGCTTTCCCGATTAAGATGAGAAAAAGACAGTGATTTAATTGTTCTTAATTGTTCCCTGGACGTCCGAAAGGTGCATTGTTGTCAGGCATGGACACAACCAACCTCACCTCCTCCAAGCCCCATGGAGCTGAAAGTTGATTTTTAATCTCATTTGCATCTGTTATCCTGTGATTTTTTTGTCGCCAAATGGAAAGTATTAAAAGCAAGGTTTGTTGACTGCGGTGTAACTTTTCCTGATGTGTAGCATTGTTTGGTATCACTGTCGTGGCTGTTTCATTAATTGTGCTATAACCTGAGTTGGAACTTTACTTTGGCTAACTAATGTTCACCCTTACCTTTGAATGCAGAGTGATTCGTGGGTATCAAGCTAAAACATTGGTATTCTTGTCTACCTGTAGGCTATAGTGCGCCTCAAAATAATGTGATTGTTCTCTCTCACTGTTCATGCACGTACTATTTACTTATGTTGAATGACGTGAACACAATAAAGGAATACGGAATGAAATGATGTCTTTGCATTGTGTTACACTTGATGGTATGAGTAGGGGATTATTGTAGCCTACTGTATTTGAATATCTTCAAGACAAGCCATGAAGTAAGTAATTTTATTCTGGGAAAAGGCTAAACCATATGGCAGTGACAGTAATTGATAGAATGTGATGTATGACCAAAGAAGGCAAAAGCACAATGTTTCAATGGCACAAGTTCAACATACTGTATATTGTCAACATTATCTAATGAGGACTTAGCCATTCTTCAAAATATTTCACTTGTGCAGCGCACTATAATGACATCCATTAAACACATGCAGCTCCACAGTGAATTTCTGAATTGCAAACTGATGACGTTTCTGGTTACGCTTTTGAAACTTTTTTTTTTTTTATGTCAACAATTTGTCCTGAAACTTAGGCTCGTGAGATATTGTCACTGTATGGACATTTTTCCCTGGTAACTTGAACGAACAAGGGCTCGTGTTTAATTTGAAGGGATTTTATGTGGGGCGAGAGTAAATATCTTTAACAAGTGGTGGCGTAGATGGTAGAGTGGGTGGTCTGGTGCACAGAAGGTTGCGGTTTGATTCCCCGTGTGTCTTTGCCTCCTTGGCTTTATTCATTTGCTGTTTATATTTTAGCCAATATTACCTAAATAACATGATGATCTATATTCCTGGGAACAGAAACAGTGGTTGACGCTTCTGCCTGTATGTCTCACAATTGTATTTATTAGCCTATAGATATAGGGTGTTTTCACGGATGTCACAAATCTAAAACAGACCCGGATGTGCCGCCATGCTGGAGATACAGCTCTTGCCAATTAACGTGACGGATTATCAATTTTGGACAAAAACGTAAGATTTCGCGATAAACCCTCGAGATCAGACCCCAAAACTTCTCACACAGTTGGCCAGTTGTGCAACGAAAGACTGAATGCAAAACAAAAAAACGTTTTAGTTACGAACTTAAGTTAACTGGATGAAGTTCCATATGAAACGAAACCGAATGCCAGTTTGTTTAGTGGCGATCTCGCAATCTTGCCTCCCGTCAGTGAATCAATTTTCTCATCAATATTTGATATCATGCTCTTTATACGAAGTTGACATTACACTTTTAGAAATGTGTGTAATATTTTGTTTTGGTAGATTTCCCACCTCTAACTAGAGGTCATGGAATTAACATTGCTAATTGAAAATGTTAAATAAACTTTTTACACATAGGCGTAACCCTGTTCATTAAATGTAAAATCCACATACCGGCTACAAAATGAGCTGCGCAAATTCGGATGTTATCCAGATTTTTCCCGTCCAAATTCTGATTGAGGCTTATCTATCGTCTCCTTTATTTAGATAATTGCTGTCTGCTCTCCCTTATTCTGCACAACTCTGGGTAAACGGTAGTACTGCAAAGTAGTTTCACTGTCTGATGTATTGTGACAGCCAAGAACACGACAATAATTAACAATTTTGCTGTTTCAAACTTCGCGGTACTGTTTGTTTTGATAGGCCAGTACATGGGTGAGTATCGCCATCATGTCTGACTTCGGAAAAGTGACGTCACGGGCAAACACTCTATTGACAGCTTGCACATGAGCCCAAGGCCATATCCCTGGTTTATTGTAATTAAAGCCATCTGTTATTCAAATGTCATTTATCATAGCCTACGTGAAAGTGTATCTGCTTGAGGTGAGCCTATTGAGGTGTATGGCGCCATCTAAAGGACCTATAAGGAGGTGTCCTTGAGTCTTTACAGGACTGTCCTGCGACACACCGATAAACAAACCCGAATTAACCCCGCCCACGTAAACAAATAAATAAATAATATAATAAGGAAAAGTGTAAATAAGTTAAATGATCTATACGTACTTTTTTTGTTCGAATTTAAATCTTCTTTGTTTTCTTTCTTTCTTATTATTATTTTTTTTAATTCAAAACAATTGCTACAGACTTTGGTTCTTTGAAATTTATTTCATTAAATGTACGAGGCATAAGAGATATCCCAAAGAGAAAGGCTGTCTTTCTATTTAGTAGGAGAAAAAACAATGAAATAAAATGATTTAATGAATTAACTTAATGCGTTTCTTAACAAATCCAACCTCGATGAAGATGAAGAAGACAAAGTAAAACAACTGAAGGGAGAGATTGACCAATTATATGTTGAATTAACCAAAGGTGCCTTTATCAGATCAAGGAGCAGATGGCTTGAACAAGGAGAAAGGAATTCAGCTTACTTCTTTGCGTTAGAAAAAAGAAACCAAAAAAGGAACAGCATCACTTCTCTAAACATTGATGACAAACTGACATCAAACTCAACCGAGATACCAAGATATGTGGGAAACTTTTATTGTAAAATCTACACATCTGATTTTCAACCTGTTGCTTGTGACTCCTTCATGCAGTATATTGAAAGTTATATTCCTAAAATTTCAGAACAATTCCATGATCAATGTGACCAAACAATTACCAAAGAAGAAATGGGGACCGCTGTAAGATCTTTGAAAATTGGAAAAGCTCTCGGTGTTTCGTTGACCTGACGTTACCCCGCCTCCCCCACCGGCACGCAGGTGGAACCAATTGACTAATCAATGAGCCGCGCCCGGACTGATTTAAAAGGTGCGCGCTTCCTAGGGATGGGCAACATGAAGCTTCATGAAACACCAAAGCATTTGAAGCGATTGTGCCGAAGCTTCGAAACACAGTTCGAACCGACTCCACAGTGACATCAAGAGGAAATGTTTCAGTACTACAAGATTCACAATGGTTCAGCTGAGGGATGAAACACTACACCAGTGGGTGCTACGGGTTCAAGCCATGGATGTATTATAAGGTTCAAGCATACACCCGCATCTTTGGCTGTTTTTGTTTTGTTATTGTATCTTTTGCTTTCTTTGTTGTCGATGTCGTTTTTGTTTTTCAGTAGGCTTATGTGTGAGTTAATGTTGTTGCCCTGTGCCCTTTGGCTATTTCAGTTATTCTTCATTCAGTGTAAGCTTTAAATCAACGTAAACAAACATTCAAAAAAAAAAGAAAAAAAAAAAAAGACACCCACGTCTTTGGGAGAAGTTACCTTGTCAACAATATGATTCAATAGATATAACCCGTAAATCACGAGTGTCCTTTGATTCTCTTCTCACATACGAGCATGGTCGACCAATAGCGTGCTGGGACCATTTCGGACCGACAATTTAGAGAAGACCGGCCCACTTTCCTGTGAGTTTATAGCTCAGTGATAAAGCGCTAGTCTCTGATGCACGAGGTCCCCGGTTCGAGTGTGACTTTGTCATTTTTCTAACGCTTTTTTTTACATGGGCCGCTTTCAATATATTTTTTTTAAAGAAATATAATGTTCTATGCTGTGGAAGGACTTAGTCTATTTCTTTTCTGACTAATAACTTCTCCTGCTTTAGAAAACACTCTCACACAAGGTGCACTTGTCGCTGGCATACACAAGTATTTTTTTGAGAGAATGAACAAATGTGGGAATCTCTCTCGTCTCTCACAAAACCCACAAGGGACAGATGTGCTGACGTCTTTTAAACTTTATGGGAGATAGGTTGAGACAGGTGCGCTGTTCTGTGGTTCATTGAAACTCCTGTCAATCAAATGCGTGTCGGCACGCGTGCCCCCTAGTGAAACACTTGCCAAACAGCGGCGTTTCATGAAACGTTTCTCAGATCCAGTCACGTGACATGCGCGGTTTGAACCTTGTTTTGAAACAGTGTATCGACACGCATGCGCCATGAGACTTCGACGCAGTGTCGAATCCCGTGGTTCAAGACGGCCATCCCTAGCGCTTCCTGTTGTTGCGGTGCACTGGGAGCAGACAGGTCACCACGGCAGCAGAAGCAGGACGGTAAAAGCGCCAACAAAGACACAAACTCTCTAAAAACATTGCTGTGCAGGATCGGGTGTTGAAACTCTCTGGAGAGACAGCTGGTAAGCGCCACATCCCGCTGTACTTGTGTGTGTGTGTGTGTGTGAACTTTAACTCCACATGTCATGTATATCATGTTTTATATTATGTTTAACTGTCACTTAATGTTTAAACTGCCTCCATTTTATTTGGGGACTTCAGCCAAAGTAAACGGTGTAAATGAGTTAAAATCTGCATAAATACAACACTCTGGATATACTATAATTGTGCATTATTTAGGGTTTGACTTAAAATGTGAATGGGTAAAATCCTACTTGAGGTAAGATGTACATCTAAAAATCAATGGTAAATTCATGGAACTTTTGAGATAAAATATGGGTAAATAAAGTAGACTTTTGTTAATACCAGTTTGTATTTTAACTTACACTGGGCTTTGTCTTAAAGGTTTTTCACCTGACCACAATCGGAATAAACAAATAAACCGCAAACGGCCTGAGTGGAATCCGGTTTTTTAATCCAGTCAACAACCCGTCCTCTTCAAGTCTGGGAAAACGCACAGCTAGAGCTAAAAGACTTGACAGTGAAAAACCACAGGTCAGTGGAGCTGCTGTAGAAGGACGACAGCATCCGCGATCAAGACTGGAGACTATTTTCTGTCGTGGTCGACATCCCAAAGAAGTGCACCCCTGTTCCTAAGATGGCTGAAGCTAAGTCAGTGGAGCAACTCAAAGCTGAGAGGGCTAATGTTAAAAGACTTTTCACACGCCTCACCAACAGTGTCGTCCGGGACCATGCTGAAATGTCGGAGCAGGAGTTACGGGACAGCTATAAGAAAATCTCACAGCAAGCCACTTTAGTGCTGGAGGCAAATGAAGATGTGGAGGCTGCACTGAGCAATGCAGGATCTGCAGAGGAAAAGGCACAGGCAGCACAGCATCGAGCTGATGTCACAAAGGCTGTAAAAGAATGTGAGGAGAGACTGAAGGAAATCAAAGACTGTATTCAAAAGACTCTCTGGGCAAAGCATGGTGAAGAGAAGCTGAGCGCGGCTCTACACATTGCAGAGTTTGAGTGCGAGCAAGTGAAAGGGGTCCAAACTAGTGCAGACCTGGAGGCTTACGACTTCAAGCTGATCCATTTGGAGGCTTTAACTAAAGCAGCAAAAGAAGCACATGACCAATGGCGATTCTGCGCCCCGCCTGCAGAACTAGCAGTCCTTAAGGATCGTCTGCGGGAACTGGAATTTCACCTCCCCAAGCTGGTGTCGAGGAAAGCCTCATTTATTCAAGCCAAGGCCGAGGAGTCCAAAACCCAACCACAACTGGTACTATCCAGCAGCCATCCTGTGCCTGCCATTAAATTGAAGGCCACAGCCCTGCCTAAGTTTACCGGCATAAAAAGGGACTACTACTGCTGGAAGAGGGAATGGGAAGCACTGCAAAGCCAGGGAGAGCCGACAGGATCCAAGGAGGTGAGAAAGTTCCAGCTGCTGGACAGCCTAGATGGAAAGATCGCCCAAGGTCTCCATCTCTCCACCTACAGCTCAGCCAGTGAGATCTTCCGTGTTTTAGATAATCGCTATGGCAACAAATCTTTCATTGCATTGGAGATAATTGAAGAGTTGCAAGCCCTACCACCAGTTAGAGGCCTCCAGCCCCGGAAAATTATACAACTTATCCATGCTGTAGAGAAGGCTTTATACGATCTAACAGAATTGCGAGAGGTTAGTGCGCTCAAGAACCCCATTACTTTGAATTGTATTGAATCAAAATTGCCAGATACACTTAAGAGAGACTGGCTGCTGTATGCCGCAGATAGAGACGCTGAGGACCCAAAAAAGCGGTTTGATCTTCTCCTCTTTTTCCTCAAAGAGCAGGAGGCTGTCTTTGAGCGTCTGGAACAGCTCCAGGATGATGAGCCTAGTGGGAGAGGATTCAGAGCAGAACCCAGACACGCCAGAACCAGAGCCACGAAGACTGGTGAGCAAGAAGGTTGTGTAGTTTGTGGCGACCCAAAACATAAAAGAAAACTATATTTTTGTAACAAATTCAAGACTTTGTCCCTGTCCAAGAAACAAGACGCTGTGGAAAAGCTGGGAGCTTGTAACGAGTGCCTGGAAATTCATGATTCTAGCCAGTACTGCAAGACATCATTTTTGTGCAAAAATTATGACTGTGATGACCCGGATATTCTGAGCCACCATTACCAACTCTGCCCAAATGCCCAAGACAGACGCCATCCCCAAAGGACTAGATTAAGTTCAGTGGGAGGCAGCTTTACGGAGGCACAGGAGGAGTTTCTGTCCAAGCTGTCTCCTGAGCTAGCTAATCAGTGCAAGGTGGCATTCTCAAACACTGCATCCAGAACCTACAAGTCAGCAGGTGAGAGTAGACTCTTAAAGGGAAATGACATGAAGGAGTTTCCTGTCCTTATGATGCTCCTTAACACAGCCACAAACTCCGGACAGAAAATTGGGACGATGATTGATTTGGCCTCAGATACAAATTACATTACACATGAAGCTGCAAGAAATTTGAATCTTATAAATGAACCTGTAACCCTGATAGTAAATGGAGTTGGTGGAATGAGTCAAACAGTGAAGACCAAGCGCTATCTCCTGAAGCTGAAAGTTAAGACACCAGAAGGTACGCTCCGAGCACACCAGTTACTGTGCTATGGGCTTGACCATATAGCTGATGTCCACGAGCATGCATCGGCTAAGAAGTTGCAGCAACTATTCCCTGACATCCCACTCCATGAGCTAGAGCGGCCGAGGGAAATCCAACTGCTTGTGAGCCACAAAGAAGGGCAGTTGGCTCCACAGAAGATGCGCACTGTGGGGGATCTCGTGCTCTGGGACAGCCCACTAGGGAGGACAGTTGGGGGGACACATCCTCACCTGTTTGAAAAGATGAGTATTGCAGCGCACTCATCCAAATCACATTTTGCTCGGTCAATGAAGACCACATCTGATAAGTACACAGATCTCACTTGTTCTTTTCCTTGCCAGATGCTGGTTGCTCCTGCGGTCCAAGTCACCTGCAAGACGGGGTGTGGACGCTGCCGCTGCTGCAAACGTCGCCAGCTAGGGGCCAGTGTGTGTGCATCTGGACATGGAAAATTGGAGGCGGTTCACTCCAAACACCACTGTGAGGACCTGCACAGGCACACCAAGAGCTCCAACATGGTCCCAAGAAGAGCTGCAGATGCAGTGACGTGGAGCTGGTCTACACCTGTGGTACCCCTCAATGGTCAAAGTGGGAGGAGAGAATCTGGACCGTATCTCACAGAGCGCAAGCCGATGGATCGTGGGTGGGAGACAGGTCCAAGTTTGCGCGGTCCACCTGTTGCCTCGCCCTCTGTTGCAACAGGGGGTGCCATAAAGGCCAGGAAAAAGCTGAAAAGTAAGTCTGTTACCTACCTGTCCTCTGGGTCACCTGCAAAAAGAAGAGAGGAAAGACGTGGCTGCAAGGAAGCAAGCACCTACCTGGGAAGAAGCCACATTCCTGTTGAGTCCTCACCACGGCACTGGTCCAAGACTGAATTACATCCTGCCTCCAATCTGAAGCCTGACCGAACCCGCGCACAACCAAGAAGACGGCAGGTCGCCTTTTATTTTTACGACCTTCTTGAGAGACCTCAGAAGCTCGAGTGGGAGGTGTTTCGTTGACCTGACGTTACCCCGCCTCCCCCACCGGCACGCAGGTGGAACCAATTGACTAATCAATGAGCCGCGCCCGGACTGATTTAAAAGGTGCGCGCTTCCTGTTGTTGCGGTGCACTGGGGAGCAGACAGGTCACCACGGCAGCAGAAGCAGGACGGTAAAAGCGCCAACAAAGACACAAACTCTCTAAAAACATTGCTGTGCAGGATCGGGTGTTGAAACTCTCTGGAGAGACAGCTGGTAAGCGCCACATCCCGCTGTACTTGTGTGTGTGTGTGTGTGTGTGTGTGTGAACTTTAACTCCACATGTCATGTATATCATGTTTATATTATGTTTAACTGTCACTTAATGTTTAAACTGCCTCCATTTTATTTGGGGACTTCAGCCAAAGTAAACGGTGTAAATGAGTTAAAATCTGCATAAATACAACACTCTGGATATACTATAATTGTGCATTATTTAGGGTTTGACTTAAAATGTGAATGGGTAAAATTCTACTTGAGGTAAGATGTACATCTAAAAATCAATGGTAAATTCATGGAACTTTTGAGATAAAATATGGGTAAATAAAGTAGACTTTTGTTAATACCAGTTTGTATTTTAACTTACACTGGGCTTTGTCTTAAAGGTTTTTTCACCTGACCACAATCGGAATAAACAAATAGACCGCAAACGGCCTGAGTGGAATCCGGTTTTTTAATCCAGTCAACAACCCGTCCTCTTCAAGTCTGGGAAAACGCACAGCTAGAGCTAAAAGACTTGACACTCGGCAATGACGAACTTCCAGTAGAGTTTTACCTTTATTTCTGGGATATCATTGAACACCCACTTTTCGAAGCGCTTATCCAATAGAATCTAATGAAATGTCAAGCACCATGAAGAGATTATTTGCTTAATTCCTAAGCCTCAGAGAGATCCACAGATAATAGAAAATTGCAAACCGATTACCTTGTTAAATGTTGACTATAAACTATGGAGCACGACGCCGAGTGGGTCCAATCTTCATCTGCATTGAGTCAGTGTGTGAAAGACGATGATTTTTCTAATGACCGCTCCTACAACATTATCTGCTCAGGTACACTACACCTACTGTATGAATGATACAGGATGCACTTTTTTATTCACGAAACATAAATATAAGAAAATAAATTCTTCTTCTTCATAACAAACTTATGAGGCAAATCTTTTAAAATACCTTGTTAAATAATAAAAGTTATTTTTATTCAATTGTTGATCCGAATATGTTCAGACTCTGTGAGGCTGCTCCATGGATCCAGCCAGTGCTCTGGGTCACTGGAGGTCAACAGGAACCAGTCCTGGACCCTGGTCTGTGAGGAGGACTTTGACCTGAAGGATGCAGAGGTTCTTTTTTTCATCGAGTATTTTCAAATGACATACAACTTACTGTATGATTCAATGTCTGAATTTGTTATTATGTTCTTTTTAGCTCAAGGAACCACAAGATGTTCTGAACCAGAGGTGACTACACAATATAACTGTTATTCCAACATGAAGCTTGTAGACAATATGACCATATCACTATCTTTTGTCAGAATGTGGTGGATGACAACGCGTCTATGTCTACCAGAGGCTCAGTCCAGACACTATGGACCCGGACCTGGAGTACATCGAGCTCCACCCAGAACCGCTTAGCTCAAAACCAGATGCAATCAATTAAAAGCATTTGCCCTTGAAGGCAGTAATGGTAAATCATTTGTATATATTCTTTTACTTATTCTTATTTTTCATATATTTGTTTTCTTGGATAATAGTTTTTTATATTTATTTAAGTTGCAGTAAACTTTCTTTGTATGTCTGTCTCACTGTAGTAACATGTCTTGTATCAACAGATTTAACCTGTTGCACAAATGATGAAGCTAATGTTGTACTTTTGGGTCATAAAAGTTGACATTAAAGAAGTGTTCAAAAATAAGGATGAAAAAGAATACGGATGCTCGTTCTATTAAAATCAAAATCATTGTTTTATTCCCTGAATTTACAATGTAAAACAAAAACTATGGTAAAGGCTACATGATGATCTTGGGTGGCCAGCCAGGGGTCGGAGCAAGAAGAGGGCCGAGCTGCTCCCTGCCTGGCTTTATAGACAAAGGAAGTAGGCGTTTCCTTGTTGACACTTCTTCTGCGTCTGCGCCATCTGACTCCTAACACACTGCCCCCCAGTGGACTCCAAGAGTAAGGACAACAGTTCAATTCAAATCACCCCAACAGCACAGATTACAATCAACACAGTTTCATATAATCATTAAAGCCTATTATAACAAAAACACATATAGAAATAGCCAACAACATTAAAGATGACATATCGTGCAAAATTGAGATTTAAACCTATTCTTTTGGGTAACTCAGCATTTGATATATTATGTTTTTAAAATGTCTATCAAAGGATAATGACTAAGATACAGGGACCATGGCTTTCAGTGCTACGTAATCATATACAATATTTTACATAATGGACAACAGCGTGACTTTTTGTGTTGTCGCCAGACCTGGTAGGCTATTTAACAGCTTCTCCGTTAAAGCGTCCTGCTGTCTCCTTATATCTCAGTGCTAGCTCAGAGAACTAAAGCTGTGCCGGCAACTTAGTCTGATCTACCGCTGTGAGGTCTGCCCCGCTTCCTCCAGTGGTGACATCAGCGTTGAGACACCCGTTATCCAGCGATGATCACCCTGGTCCCGTCGGTCGTAGCTGCTTGGCGGGTGTCTGGTTGTGATTTGTCAGAAAAACCTTTTAGTGGCCTGATCTGGCTCCCGGGACATAAAGTTTAGGTGGAATGGACAGGCCCGGCTCTACGGGGGTGCAAGAGGGTGCATTGCAACTTCATTTTGCATTCGAGTTTTGAAACCAATTCTAAGAATTTGAGGGAACTCATTTTAGGGAACTCATCAAAAGACACTTTCCCCAAAAATGACATGAGACCGAGTTTAATTTAACATTTGGTTATTTAATGCAGGAAAATAGTAAAGTATCAACAATTAACATAATATAAATAATTATACTAAACTAATATGAGAAAGGACCTATGACTAGATAAGTCATAGGTCAAGATGTTTTGGGGAGGGGAAGAGACTAAACTTATATATATAAAGTGCCAGTGTGACCGTATGGTAGGAAGGGAACAAATAACTATCTTAAATTTAGAAATGATAGCCAAATGAACGACAACGCCACCTGGAGAGATGGCTCCAGGACCAAACAATAACCGCTGGCAGTAACCAGCAACACAAAATAACCCCCCGCAGTAAGGCAATCGCAGGTTCGTGGACTGAAGAGCACAAGAGACAGTATGTTGTAAAAATATAGTTTTCTTTATTTTAACAATCTGTTTAAAATAGTGTTATTAAATTGATTTTAAAATCTTGGTTCCTATCATTCTTTCACGTTCACACAAACATAAAATACATAAACACAAAAGTAACCAAAAAGTAACCGGGGACAAACAGCGCTACACCACACCTTGGTCAGGTCCTTATTGAAACCCCCTATATATGGCAGAAAGGGCCAACGAAGTGCCCAGTTTGTACGTTACCAGGCTTTCTTTGGGCGTGAGCTCCGCTGGACCCAAGACTGGTCCAGACAACAGTTTACAGGCACTTTAGTCCAAATAGCAGTGCCTAACGGTGGTTGGATGAAGAGCGATGTAGTAGTGGAAACTAGGGCGGTAAGGGCAACCTAAAGGAGAACCAAAAAGGAACCCAGAAGAGTAGCCCAGAAGGGGGAGCCAGAAGGGGAGGCAGAAGGGGAGGCCCGTCTGAAGACCCGAGATCACTGCGGTTTAGAGTGCAGCGTAGAGGTACAACTTCTCAGTTAATTCCGGACTAAATGAACACAAGAATGTACAATGTTTAAGAATGAGGACTGCGGGAGATAGGTGCAGCCCCACGCCAACACAACAGCCGAGGAGGCGCTCTAAATCTGGCGACAACAGTTGAAGTCAGCCCGTGCGCTGACAGAAACCGAGACCGTGTTTTACACACAAGCCAAGCAGTAAGGGCGGCCCGCACGCCGTCACAAGAAGCCACGGAGATCGCCACGCAACGTTTAAGCCACCGGTTTAAAGCTATAAAAGCAGTACTTTGCGTTTTAGTGACTATTTGTGAGCCTGTTTCAGCGGCTCTGCTTCACGGACAGCTACACTGCATGCGGACGCCAGAGGCGAGGAGAGAGAGGCGACAGGTGAAGCGAGTTACCGTAATCAAGGCTCTGCCGCAGTGCAATTGGCTGGCCAACGGGCACGCGCATACCATTACACCAGCACTTTAAAGCCTGACTGAGGTATGCGATGGCATTTCTATAACTCTTAACCGTCTCTGGTCTTTGTCCATTCTTCTTCTTCAGAGCCGGCGTCGGGGTGCTTTCTTTGTCTTTGTAAGATTTAGCGGTGGTGCTCAGGGGCCAGTGTGACAGCCTATCACACCGATCCAGCGACCCTCTCATCGGTCTCTCCGGGAGTAAGGGAAGCCTTGTGGTGAGTACTGTTGTTTCCTTTCACCTGTGTAGGCGGTTTCTGCTCTCGGGACGCTCTTGAAGAACCAGGAAGCATGTGTGTGGGGCAGAGGGATTCCCCGCAGTCTTCTTTAATCAGAATTTGTTTTATTGCCATGGTTATGAACAGGTTCACAACTAGGATTTATTTTTCAATTGATCGTGCAACAAGAAAGTTAAAACATATAACACATAACTTAGTTAAATAATAAACTATAACAACTTAAACTATAAGACTATAAGGGCATGCGTAAGAAGATTACATTTAAACTATGATAAAGACAACAACAATTTGACATAGAGCAACAACATGAGTGTATAGAATAGATGTGCAAGTGCATTGAGTCATGTATCTGCTCGGTCATTACCATTTACGGTCTCGAAGAGAAGGGTATATTATCAGGAAATAGACAGAAGGTGCACATCCTTTTTGACAGAGTGTGATTTAAAAAAAGGAAGTTTAGTTTAGTTTAGTGGTGACAATACGAGACGAGGCACAAATCTCCCAAAGCTCAGTGTTATACCAACAATGTTTCAGCTGGTTCTACCCGCGGTTCTGCTCCTGAGTCTGCAGCTGGCAGGTACGTCTTCACTATGATATATCACAGAAAAATAAGTCATGCATGGACTTACATTTGTTGACGCAATAATTTCATGTTGAATAGAATTAATAAATGTAAGGTTTCATCTCACGAAAAATGATTACTTACTGACTAAACAAAGCTAAATTATTCTAAAAAAAAAAGGTGAAAACTGTTTAATTAATAAAACAAATGAATGCATTTGAACTTATTATGGTTTAGGTTATTAGAATGAGCACTTGGGTGTTTGCAGTGGTTCTCAACCTGGAGGTAAGACAAATTTGGGGGGGGTCGCCAGATCTTGTAGATAGAAAAAAAAAAAAAAATTTATTAGCATGTAATATAATATTTACTGTAGCATGTGTGTCCTGTTTTACCATAGAGCCATTATTTGTTCTTAATTTGATTCATTTTATTTTTCTTTGTTTTTTTAAGAATTATAGGCTAATGTCCCTATTTCTCACGGTGTGACCCGAGTAGGGGCCTTTAAAGGTTATAATGGGGGTCGCGACTCCAAAAGGTTGAGAACCACTGGTTTAGTACAGGTAGCTTTTAGATAAGGCAAATGCGAGTGCTTATTGAATGCATGGGTACTCTCGAACGAAGTATGTGTAGTGCACATACTTGTTCTTCTTGTTGTACTTCCTCTGATGGCTACTTTAGTCAATTATTTTTATTACATACAATTTTGTTTATGCTATTCCTGGTTTAGACACGTTTTGGGACTGGTTAAGTACATTATCATTATTTAAATTGTTTTCATACCAAAATATCACAACAGCAGTTGCCGCAAAAGGCTTCCCAAATATTGCTGATTTGATCAAACAGCAGAATAATTTGGAAATAAAAAAGATGGAACAGATAGCAAACAGTGAATAATATGAAATAAAAAATAAATAAATAAACTGCGATGTCCATTTGAACAGTCAACAGAAAAGCACCCTCTTTAAAAAGGATCTAGTTCTGATCCTGGTGATACTTGAATATTTTATTTCTCATATTTCATGAGATTGGTGTGAACATTTTTGGGGGCCACTGTTCCCATCCCTGACATGTCATTTCCAGATTCTGATGATGTCAGACTGGTGGGCGGGGCCAGTCACTGTGAAGGAGAACTTCAGGTGAAACATTTAAACAGATGGAGAGAGGTGCATATTGAGGACTTCCTGCTGCTCACAGCAGCCGGTGTTTGTCGACGTTTGCATTGTGGCTCTGCAATTTCTCATAAGCGTGAAGACAGATCTTCTCAGTCTGCAGTGAAGCTCGACGCCGATTGTGTCCGATCTTCATCTTCATTGAGTCTGTGTGTGAGAGATGAGGATTTCTCTAGTGACCGCTACTACAGTATTATCTGCTCAGGTACACTACACTTACAGTATATGACAGGATGTACTTTATTCATGGAACATGAATATAAGAAAATAAACTCTTCCTAATAACAAACGAGGCAAATCCACAAAATATTCAGTTTTTAAAACATATTATTTAACAAGGTATGATGCTCTCTTAAAACATAAATATACGTTATTTTAATTCAATTGTTGATCAAATGTGTGCAGACTCTGTGAGGCTGCTCCATGGATCCAGTCAGTGCTCTGGGTCACTGGAGGTCAAAATGAACCAGTCGTGGACCCTGGTCTGTGCGGAGGACTTTGACCTGAAGGATGCAGAGGTGGTGTGCAGGGAACTGGGCTGTGGAGATCCTTCTCTCCTCCAGGGGACGTTCTATGGAGAGGGGTTTGCTCCAGTGAGGCAGATGTTCCAGTGTGAGGGCCATGAGTCTGCTCTGATGGACTGTCCAAGATCTAGGGTTATCCAGAACAACTGTCCATCTCTTAAAGCTGTGCTGCTCTCCTGTTTAGGTATAGTACTCAAACAATTCTATCTAATGTTAAAGAAGAACTAAGTAACTTGTTAAATCTTTTTTGTAGTCCCTCTGGGGGTAATACAAGTGTTATTGGGATGATTGGGGGGTCTCTGGCCAGAAAACCACAATTGCAACTTCCCTGCCACCAAAGCGGTGGCCCCAATACACACTAGAATCACGAAGAAAAATTAACAGGCTAACGGGCAAAGCTAACTGTGGGCTAGTGTCACTTAAACAGTTTTTACAGCCAAGTTTGAGTGAAAAAATGATCTCCATTGTGTAATTGGATGTTCAATATCCCTCTCTCCCTTTGTCTTTTCTGTCAGCGTAGTTTTTACTCTCACGGACAATTAATGAGTAAAAACCGAAGTGAGTAATGACACCTGCAGTGGCGCTTATGCATGAGTTCTGCTTTAAAAGTTTATCAGTTTATTAATGGTTAGTAAATAAGCAGGTTAAAAGAGACTTTTTAGTTATCAACTATACTATACTAACCATTTACCACAAGGCTGCATTTCCTTAGTTTTGTTGTATCTATTTTTTGTCTTGTACTTAATCAGGCTGTTCTTTCACTTTATGTTGTGTGTGCAGAGCCACTCAGGTTGACGGGAGGATCTGAAGCTTGTGCTGGGACACTGGAGCTAAGACACAGAGCACAATGGAGACCTGTGTTTGTTACATACGAGCCCAAAGAAGTGGCTGCTAAAGCGTGTCATCTTCTGGACTGTGGCACTCCACTTTCAGCCAACTTTACCTATTCCCTTCTAGATAGACCTGTATGGCACCCGTCACCAACTTGTATGAAAAAGCCGTTTCTTTTCAGAGACTGTCTCTATATAGGAGAGATCACTGAGACAACAGCTCTAGAAGTGAAATGTTCAGGTAATCCTTACTGGTATTACTGGTTAAGTAAATGATTCCCAAATATTTCTGATTTGATCACACAGCAGAACAATTTGAAAATAATAAAAGATGGAACAGATAGCGAACAGTGAAAAATATTTAAAAAGAAAAACAATGCAGTGTCCATTTGAACAGTCAACAGAAAAGTGCCACATGTATCATGGCCTCGCGTGCCCTCTGTCCTGACCCTCTTAAAAAAGAGGATCTAGTTCTGATCCTGGTGATAGTTGAATATTTTATTTCTCATATTTCATGAGATTGGTGTGAACATTTTGACATGTCATTTTGTATTATTCCAGATTCTGATGATGTCAGACTGGTGGGCGGGGCCAGTCACTGTGAAGGAGAACTTCAGGTGAAACATTTAAACAGATGGAGAGAGGTGTATATTCCTGACTTCCTGCTGCTCACAGCAGCCGGTGTTTGTCGACGTTTGCATTGTGGCTCTGCAATTTCTCATAAGCGTGAAGACAGATCTTCTCACTCTGCAGTGAAGCTCGACGCCGATTGTGTCAGATCTTCATCTTCATTGAGTCTGTGTGTGAGAGATGAGGATTTCTCTAGTGACCGCTACTACAGCATTATCTGCTCAGGTACACTACACTTACAGTATATGACAGGATGTACTTTATTGATGGAACATGAATATAAGAAAATAAACTCTTCCTAATAACAAACGAGGCAAATCCACAAATATTCAGTTTTTAAAACATATTTATGTTTTAAGAGAGCATCATACCTTGTTAAATAATATAAGTTATTTTTATTCAATTGTTGATCAAATGTGTGCAGACTCTGTGAGGCTGCTCCATGGATCCAGTCAGTGCTCTGGGTCACTGGAGGTCAAAATGAACCAGTCGTGGACCCTGGTCTGTGAGGAGGACTTTGACCTGAAGGATGCAGAGGTGGTGTGCAGGGAACTGGGCTGTGGAGATCCTTCTCTCCTCCAGGGGACATTCTATGGAGAGGGGTTTGCTCCAGTGAGGCAGATGTTCCAGTGTGAGGGCCATGAGTCTGCTCTGATGGACTGTCCAAGATCCAGCGTTATCCAGAACAACTGTACATCTTTTAAAGCTGTGGTGCTCTCCTGTTTAGGTATAGTACTCAAACAATTCTATCTAATGCTAAAGAAAAACTAAGTAACTTGTTTACCTTAATAAATCCTTTTTGTAGCCCCTCTGGGATAATACAAGTGTTAATGGGTTGATTGGGGGGTCTTTCACCTCCCCCTGGCCAGAAAACCACAATTGCAACTTCCCTGCCACCAAAGCGGTGGCCCCAATACACACTAGAATCACGAAGGCAAAGCTAACTGCGGGCTAGCGCCACTTAAACAGTTTTTACAGCCAAGTTTGAGTGAAAAAAATGATCTCCATTGTGTAATTGGATGTTCAATATCCCTCTCTCCCTTGTCTTTTCTGTCAGCATAGTATTTACTCTCACGGACAATTAATGAGTAAAAAACCGAAGTGAGTAATGACACCTGCAGTGGCGCTTATGCATGAGTTCTGCTTTAAAAGTTTATCAGTTTATTAATGGTTAGTAAATAAGCAGGTTAAAAGAGATTTTCTAGTTATCAACTCTACTATACTAACCATTTACCACAAGGCTGCATTTCCTTTGTTTTGTTGTATCTATTTCTTGTTTTGTACTTAATCAGACTGTTCTTTCACTTTATGTTGTGTGTGCAGAGCCACTCAGGTTGACGGGAGGATCTGAAGCTTGTGCTGGGACACTGGAGCTAAGACACAGAGCACAATGGAGACCTGTGTTTGTTACATACGAGCCCAAAGAAGTGGCTGCTAAAGCGTGTCATCTTCTGGACTGTGGCACTCCACTTTCAGCCAAGTTTACCTATTCCCTTCTAGATAGACCTATATGGTCCCTGTCACCCACTTGTATGAAAATGCCATCTCTTTTCAGAGACTGTCTCTATATAGGAGAGATCACTGAGACAACAGCTCTAGAAGTGAAATGTTCAGGTAATCCTTAACCAAAACATGACCTTTTTAAGATTACCAGGGCTCTGTCTTGGGGATGGCCAGGAGTAGAACAGGCCAATCCATGAAATCCTGGTGCCCTCTCAGTTGATATGATGTTCAAGTCCATTTACTCAACAAATCACCACATAAAAGCAGATTTTGTTTGTTTGTTTGTTTGTTTTTCAGGGAAACCCAATTACTTAATGTTGTTGTGGCTGGTCCCTGCTGTCACAGTCATCATTGTTGCAGTAATTGTACTGATTGTCTGCAAAAGAAAGACATCCTCATCGAATGGTTGAAAAATAACTCAGTATAGTCAAATAATATACAACTTACTGTATGCTTCAATGTCTGAATTTGTTATTTGATTTTTTTTTTTTAGCTCAAGGAACCACAAGTCGTTCTGAACCATGCAACCCAGAGGTGACGACACAGTATAACTTTTATTCCAACATGAAGGTTGTAGAAAATAGTCTGACCATAGCACTATCTTTTGTCAGAATGTGGAGTATGACAACGCTTCTATGTTTGAAGACCACATCTATCAGGGCCTCAGTCCAGGCACTATGGAGCCGGAGTACGTCGAGCTCCATCAAGCTCCACCCAGAACCACTTAGCTCAAAACAAGATGCAATCATTTAAAAGCATTTGCTCTTCATTACTTCATTCAGTAGTAATGGTGAATCATTTGTATATTTTTCTTTACTTATTGTTATTTTTCATATATTTGTTTTCTTGGATAATGTTTAAAAAAAAAAAATCCAGTAAACTTTCCTTTGTATGTCTGTCTCACTAGTAACACTTCTTGTATCAACAGATTTAACCTGTTGCACAAATGATGAAGCTAATGTTGTACTTTTGGGTGATAAAAGTTGACATTAAAGATGACATATCGTGCAAAATTGAGATTTAAACCTATTCTTTTGGGTAACTCAGCATTTGATATATTATGTTTTAAAAATATCTATCAAAGGATAATGACTAAGATACAGGGACCATGGCTTTCAGTGTTACATAGTGAACAACAAGGTGTCATTAGCACATCCTTGGTGCCACGGTGAACCCTCTTTGAGTGCAGATTACAGAACGGCTAAGAACAGGACGGACAGCAGTAACTTATTGGTAAAGCTTTTGCCAACTGATTGAAAGGCTGGCGGATGGATCCTGGCTCGCCCACCATTGAATAGTGTCGATGCGTCCTGGGGCAAGACACATAAGGGCTCATTTACCAAGCGTTTGCTCATGTGCAAATTAAGAAGCACTTGCAAAAGTAGATCAGCGGAAAAGTCATTTGAGCATTTTTTTTACCCACACAACATTCTCTCATTTACACATCAGATTTGGGGCCTTGATACTATAACACAGGCCATTTCAAATTATAAATTAGCTGCAACATGCCCACAAAATAGCCTATTTTACTTTCAGCTTCCACTCGGTATTTGGCACCTGTTTTGATAAAGTGCTTAGTGCTTTGAGTGGATTGTGCAAGATAAGAAGTATTTAATGGTGAATATGGGTTTACAGGAAATACATTTAGAAACACAAGTTAACGCTTTTGTGTTGTATTGAATTTGTATTGTATTTGTATTTGAAAGGTTTATCATAATGTTTATTGATTTGTTCTTTTGATCGTGATATAAATGTCATTTTATGTTTTAAGTGGGGTTCAGGGACATCATAGTTTGGTGCCTAAATAGATATTCAATGTGTGATAACATTTAGTGCTGATGTTCTGACCGCAGACTTCCTGTGCCTTATGAAATAGCATATCTTACAGAAATAAAGTGTGTTTGGGCCATTACTTCAAGAAATTAAATTAAGATAATCAGCACAATTTATTCTGTTAACACATTTTCAAATGCAGAATGAGGGGCATTGATTACACATGATGTACTGGATGTAGACCTCCAAATTTAGCCTTTGGGGATTACAACTAAAAAGTAAGATTGCTCAATATTTTTATTTTCTTCTTTTCTCTTTCCTGTTGCGCAGCTACCCAGTAACGAGATAAAATAATGCTTGAATAAATCTCACAATATTGTTGGTCCATTTTGGGCAATTGGGACCAGAGCGTTTCCCACGCCACTACCACTAGCATACGCACATGCACAATATCAGATAAAGAGGAAGTGGTGGTTTGGAAATTAAGATATCAGGCGGTTCTTACAAGCATAAACCTCATGAAGCCCATTTTACAAACCAATAATGGTCCAGCTGGTTCTACCTGTGGTGCTGCTCCTGAGTCTGCAGCGGGCAGGTACGTCTTCACTATGATATATCTCAGAAAAGTAAGTAATGCATGGACTTAAATTTGTCTACGCAATTATTTCATGTTGATTTAAATGAATACATGTAAGGTTTCATCTCACGAAAAATGATAACTGACTAAACATGAACATTTTTATAAAATAAAGTGAAAAACTAATAATGAGAAATGTGAACTTTTTTTCTCTAGCTAAATATTACCAGATTACCAGGGCTCTGTCTTGGGGATGGCCAGCAGTAGAACAGACCATCCATTGATTTTTTTTCTCTAGCTAAGTTGTTCTGAAAAAAGTGAAAAGAGTTTAATAAATATAACAAATGAATGCATTTGAACTTATTATGGTTTTGGTTAGTAGAGTGAGCATGTTACTTGGGTGTTTAGTACAGGAATCTTTTAGATAAGGCAAATGCGAGTGCTTATTGAATGCATGGGTACTCTTAAACGAAGTATGATAGTGGACATACTTGGTCTACTTGTACTTCCTGTGATGGCTACTTTAGTCATCTACTTCCATTACATACAATTTTGTTTATGCTATTCCGGGTTTAGACACGTATTACTGGTTAAGTACAATATATATATATATATATATATATATATATATATATATATATATAACGTATTACTGGTTAAGTACAATATATATATATATATATATATATATATATATATATATATTGTGTGTGTGTGTTTTGAGAACAAGTCTCATGAAGTCCTTTTACAACCAGGTTTTGCGGCTCCCAGTCAAAACATGTAAAATTATAATATAATTTTATGCATACCCTAATATCACAACAGCAGTTGGCTCAAAAGGCTTCCCAAATATTTCTGATTTGATCAAACAGCAGAACAATTTGGAAATAATAAAAGATGGAACAGATAGCGAACAGTGAAAAATATTTAAAAAGAAAAAACAATGCAGTGTCCATTTGAACAGTCAACAGAAAAGTGCCACATGGATCATGGCCCTGCGTGCCCTCTGTCCTGACCCTCTTTAAAAAAGGAGGACCTCGTTCTGATCCTGGTGGATTGGTGTGAACATTTTTGGGAGCCACTGTTCCCATCCCTGACATGTCATTTTGTATTTTTCCAGATTCTGATGATGTCAGACTGGTGGGCGGGGCCAGTCACTGTGAAGGAGAACTTCAGGTGAAACATTTAAACAGATGGAGAGAGGTGTATATTGAGGACTTCCTGCTGCTCACAGCAGCCGGTGTTTGTCGACGTTTGCATTGTGGCTCTGCAATTTCTCATGAACGCAAAGACAGATCTTCTCAGTCTGCAGTGAAGCTCGACGCCGATTGTGTCCGATCTTCATCTTCATTGAGTCTGTGTGTGAGAGATGAGGATTTCTTTAGTGACCACTACTACAGCATTATCTGCTCAGGTACACTACACTTACAGTATATGACAGGATGTACTTTATTGATGGAACATGAATATAAGAAAATAAACTCTTCCTAATAACAAACGAAACAAATCCACAAAATATTCAGTTTTTAAAACATATTTATGTTTTAAGAGAGCATCATACCTTGTTAAATAATATGAGTTATTTTTATTCAATTGTTGATCAAATGTGTGCAGACTCTGTGAGGCTGCTCCATGGATCCAGTCAGTGCTCTGGGTCACTGGAGGTCAAAATGAACCAGTCATGGACCCTGGTCTGTGAGGAGGACTTTGACCTGAAGGATGTAGAGGTGGTGTGCAGGGAACTGGGCTGTGGAGATCCTTCTTTCCTCCAGGGGACGTTCTATGGAGAGGGGTTTGCTCCAGTGAGGCAGATGTTCCAGTGTGAGGGCCATGAGTCTGCTCTGATGGACTGTCCAAGATCCAGCGTTATCCAGAACAACTGTACATCTTTTAAAGCTGTGGTGCTCTCCTGTTTAGGTATAGTACTCAAACAATTATATCTAATGTTAAAGAAGAACTAAGTAACTTCTTTACCTTAATAAATCCGTTTTGTAGCCCCTCTGGGGATAATACAAGTGTTAATGGGATGATTGGGGGGTCTTTCATCTCCCCTGGTGTCTCTGGCCAGAAAACCACGATTGCAACTTCCCTGCCACCAAAGCGGTGGCCCCAATACACACTAGAATCACGAAGAAAAATTAACAGGCTAACGGGCAAAGCTAACTGCGGGCTAGTGTCACTTAAACAGTATTTACAGCCAAGTTTGAGTGAAAAAAATGATCTCCATTGTGTAATTGGATGTTCAATATCCCTCTCTCCCTTTGTCTTTTCTGTCAGCGTAGTATTTACTCTCACGGACAATTAATGAGTAAAAACCGAAGTGAGTAATGACACCTGCAGTGGCGCTTATGCATGAGTTCTGCTTTAAAAGTTTATCAGTTTATTAATGGTTAGTAAATAAGCAGGTTAAAAGAGACTTTTTAGTTATCAACTATACTATACTAACCATTTACCACAAGGCTGCATTTCCTTTGTTTTGTTGTATCTATTTCTTCTTTTGTACTTAATCCGACTGTTCTTTCACTTTATGTTGTGTGTGCAGAGCCACTCAGGTTGACGGGAGGATCTGAAGCTTGTGCTGGGACACTGGAGCTAAGACACAGAGCACAATGGAGACCTGTGTTTGTTACATACGAGCCCAAAAAAGTGGCTGCTAAAGCGTGTCATCTTCTGGACTGTGGCACTCCACTTTCAGCCAAGTTTACCTATTCTCTTCTAGATAGACCTATATGGTCCCTGTCACCCACTTGTATGAAAATGCCATCTCTTTTCAGAGACTGTCTCAATATAGCAGAGATCACTGAGACAACAGCTCTAGAAGTGAAATGTTCAGGTAATCCTTAACCAAAACATGACCTTTTTAAGATTACCAGGGCTCTGTCTTGGGGATGGCCAGGAGTAGAACAGGCCAATCCATGAAATCCTGGTGCCCTCTCAGTTGATATGATGTTCAAGTCAATTTACTCAACAAATCACCACATAAAAGCAGATTTTGTTTGTTTGTTTGTTTGTTTGTTTTTCAGGGAAACCCAATTACTTAATCTTGTTGTGGCTGGTCCCTGCTGTCACAGTCATCATTGTTGCAGTAATTGTACTGATCGTCTGCGAAAGAAAGACATCCTCATCGAATGGTTGAAAAATAACTCAGTATAGTCAAATAATATACAACTTACTGTATGCTTCAATGTCTGAATTTGTTATTTGATTTTTTTTTTTAGCTCAAGGAACCACAAGTCGTTCTGAACCATGCAACCCAGAGGTGACGACACAGTATAACTTTTATTCCAACATGAAGCTTGTAGAAAAAAGTCTGACCATATCACTATCTTTTGTCAGAATGTGGAGTATAACAACGCTTCTATGTTTGAAGACCACATCTATCAGGGCCTCAGTCCAGACGCTATGGACGTCGAGCTCCACCCAGAACCGCTTAGCTCAAAACAAGATGCAATCAATTAAAAGCATTTGCTCTTGAATGCATCAGTAGTAACTTTTGCATATTTTTGTTTCCATATACTTACTGCTCATACGCGTATTTGTTTCCTTGAATTAACTTTTTGAAGTTGCAGTAAACTTTCTTTTGTTTGTCCGACTTACAGTAATAGTAAGATGTCTTATCAAAAGATTTGTTGTCTGATGAATCTTTTTTGTTCTGCTGATTTAACTATATTAGCTACATATATATTATGTTTTAAAAATGTCTACAAAAGGATAATGACTGCGATACAGGGACCGTGGCTTTCAGTGTTACATTGTGGACCACAAGGTGTCACATCCTTGGTGTCATGGTGAACCCTGTTTGAGTGCAGAACTGCTCAGAAAGGCTCGGTGAAGGATTATGGGCTTTAAAAATGTGGAGGACAGTTTCATTTGAATGTAATCCATAAAGTACAGTTCAGAGGGATTCAGGGGAAATGACCAAAGAGAATAAGATTACTCAGAACTGCGTGAATGAAGTGAAATACAACTTGTCTCCTTTAAACAAACAAAATGTGTATTGTGTGTGTTGTGTGTGTTTGATTACTCTTCTCTTAATGAAGAGAAAATGTAAATAGAACATTTACAGAAAATGTAAATGAACATTTACAGTTCAAACTTCGCTATCTGGACTCTAACTGAGCCAAATAATATCCGAATCATTCATTTGACAGGTGCATTTTGTAGCTTCCTTTCTCCGTTGACTTTATTCAATCCGCGTTTGTGGGAAAGATACAAATGCAGCAGAGATACTTTCTTTGCGATGGTAGGAGTTATGAGTAGAAGCTGAATAAATGACAATGCAAACATGAGCGCGCCATCTCACAGGAGCTTCATTTACTGAGTTTTATCATAAAGTGCGAGGTCTGGACATAAGAACATGCTCCACAGGTGTCTGCTCAGCTGTGAGGACTGAGCAGAGTCTCATGTTTGAGAAGCTCCTCATATGAAACTGTGTCATTCAGTATTGCCTTTGGCCTGGTTCAGATGTGGTTTAGTCCTGCTCTAGCCCTGATATTATTATTATGGTTTATTAAAAATGACTCAAAATGCTGGAATATAAATACAATGTTTATGTTTACACCTAATACTATTCGAGCAATGATGATAATAACGTTCTAATTTATTTCAAAAATATGCTAAAATGATCGCCCAAGAAAATTCTGCCCCAGTATAAAATGTGAGCTGTTAGGGCAGCTGGGTGGGGGTTTGTTGAAGGGGAGTTACTGCCCTCTTCAACTAGCCCGCTCTACACCCTGGCTTTTTAATGCACCACACTATGCAGGGCTTACATCACACTTCACAAATAACTCAATTAAACAAATATAATAATAATGATAATTAAACCCAAATTAAATTATATTGAGGATGGTAATGACAACTGGGAAGTAGCAAGATCTCAGAGTATAATATGTATTAATGCACCTTTATAACATAAAAGTAGCACATTCTTTTGTTCTTTATTTTGCTGTTGTTTTTGTTTTGTTCTGGTTCATCATTTATTGTTACTTTGCCCTATGTTCCTTTGTTTATGATTTGCTACCTTGTAAATATTAAATGTAATGTTATTATTTTTATTTTGGGGTGGACGCTTATAAGCCTTTGGCTTCAGCCCACTCCCTTTGAGCAGGTTAACTGCTCAAACAAATAAATAAAACTAAACTAATTAAATAGCCCTGGTCTGTCTTTGTTTAGTCTTGATAAGAGGATAATAGTTGAATGTACCTATATTCTATTTATGATTCAATTGTGTTTATTTTTCTCTTATTAATAATTTACAATAAATGTTAACTATTATAAAGAATGTAGCCAAATCTTAGAAAATAAATAAAAGCTTTTCATTGTAACATGGTTAAAGCAGAGCTTTAAAATAGTTTATAAAGTGTTGTTTTGAGGCGACCTTTTTGTAGCTCTTTGTCAGAGCAGGCGCGCTTCGGGCCGGTGTTGAGGAAATACCGGCGCTACAGGGGGTACAGGTGGGGTAGAGGTAGAGCAGGGGTATAGTTGGCTGAGTCCATGCCTGTCCATAATATTGATTCAGATCATGTTTCAAACTCATCAGGCATCAGAATAGGCCTATATGCCTGCCATCATACAGTGCAATTATATACTCATATTAATACTAATTTACAACCATTGCTTTCCCGATTAAGATGAAAAAAAGACAGTGATTTAATTGTTCTTAATTGTTCCCTGGACGTCCAAAAGGTGCATTGTTGTCAGGCATGGACACAACCAACCTCACCTCCTCCAAGCCCCATGGAGCTGAAAGTTGATTTTTAATCTCATTTGCATCTGTTATCCTGTGATTTTTTTTGTCGCCAAATGGAAAGTATTAAAAGCAAGGTTTGTTGACTGCGGTGTAACTTTTCCTGATGTGTAGCATTGTTTGGTATCACTGTCGTGGCTGTTTCATTAATTGTGCTATAACCTGAGTTGGAACTTTACTTTGGCTAACTAATGTTCACCCTTACCTTTGAATGCAGAGTGATTCGTGGGTATCAAGCTAAAACATTGGTATTCTTGTCTACCTGTAGGCTATAGTGCGCCTCAAAATAATGTGATTGTTCTCTCTCACTGTTCATGCACGTACTATTTACTTATGTTGAATGACGTGAACACAATAAAGGAATACGGAATGAAATGATGTCTTTGCATTGTGTTACACTTGATGGTATGAGTAGGGGATTATTGTAGCCTACTGTATTTGAATATCTTCAAGACAAGCCATGAAGTAAGTAATTTTATTCTGGGAAAAGGCTAAACCATATGGCAGTGACAGTAATTGATAGAATGTGATGTATGACCAAAGAAGGCAAAAGCACAATGTTTCAATGGCACAGGTTCAACATACTGTATATTGTCAACATTATCTAATGAGGACTTAGCCATTCTTCAAAATATTTCACTTGGTGCAGCGCACTATACTGACATCCATTAAACACATGCAGCTCCACAGTGAATTTCTGAATTGCAAACTGATGACGTTTCTGGTTACGCTTTTGAAACTTTTTTTTTTTTATGTCAACAATTTGTCCTGAAACTTAGGCTCGTGAGATATTGTCACTGTATGGACATTTTTCCCTGGTAACTTGAACGAACAAGGGCTCGTGTTTAATTTGAAGGGATTTTATGTGGGGCGAGAGTAAATATCTTTAACAAGTGGTGGCGTAGATGGTAGAGTGGGTGGTCTGGTGCACAGAAGGTTGGGGGTTTGATTCCCCGTGTGTCTTTGCCTCCTTGGCTTTATTCATTTGCTGTTTATGATATTTTCCTGGACACATTTATTTTCACAATTTAGCCAATATTACCTAAATAACATGATGATCTATATTCCTGGGAACAGAAACAGTGGTTGACGCTTCTGCCTGTATTTCTCACAATTGTATTTATTAGCCTATAGATATAGGGTGTTTTCACGGATGTCACAAATCTAAAACAGACCCGGATGTGCCGCCATGCTGGAGATACAGCTCTTGCCAATTGTTATGTTGGTGGTGTAAAAGAAATAAGAAACTTAGTAAGTCTTTCAGAACGATTTACTGTGGAGATCTCAGAAGCATGGTCATAGCATACCTCATACATTGCATTCTATCCCACTCTACCCTTGTACCGCTATATCATGGTACTAGCGCCCTCTGTGGGTCAGGCGTATGACTATGTTATTACAATGCTTGTATGTAAACACAACATCTCCCTGTTACTCATAAAAGGCAACATCTCCTATTATAGAACTTATGTTAAAAAGGAAGTGAAATATTCTCCTTATTATTATTATTATTATTATTATTATTATTAATTATTAATATTATTCCTTATGTGAATTTAAGGTAGTTTTCTCATCTTTAGTAATTATAGTAATTAGCTGCTATACATTTCTCTTAACTAAAATCTGAGTATAAACTTAAAGTGAGCAGCTGAAATTACAATCTTGCATCACAATTATTAATGAACAATATTTGTAACAAGGGTTTGTATACGTTTCTTTTGTTATCTTAATCTTTGATGTTATTTCATTACAAAGTCTTTAGTCCATGCTGGTGGTTTGTGCGCTCTTTGTGGGATGGCCCGGTTTGGAACAGTCTCTGGCAAGCTAGTGTTTTGTCCAGAAGTGCTAGCTTGAGATGGTGATTCCTCCGCTCTTCCAGGGCAAAGAGAAAGACGTGTTGCATTCCACCTTTTCCCGTCACTTAAGATGAAGGTGCTGTATCCGGTTTGTTGTTGAATGTTTATAGGATCAGTGAACTGTCTCTCTCCTTTCCCAACATGAAAAGGCTTCCGTATGCGCACTTTGTCTCCCACTGCAAGTTTAGGAGGTTTAGCACCTCGCTTTTTGTCAGTGTATTTCTTACTTTTGGCTTGCTGCAGAGCGACTCTGGATCTCACTTTGTCGTAACGTCCGGTGTCGTCACGTTGTGGCAGAATGTGGAGCTTGGTTCTCATAGGTCGTCCTCTGAGCAGCTGGAATGGAGACTTGTTCGTTGTAGCATGGGGTGTGGCTCTGTAGCTTTGGAGCATGGCAGTTACTGTTGGCTTCCATGGCTTTTGCACAGCCTGTGCTCCCTGGATACAGTCTTTGAGCACTCTGTTGAACCTTTCAACACTCCCATTGGCTTGAGGATGGTACACGCTTGTTCTGATGTGCTTAATTCCTCTCTCTCTCATGAAGTTTGCAAAATCACCAGATGTGAACTGTGGGCCGTTATCAGTAGTAATTGCACAGGGATTACCTTCACGTGCAAAAACAGTTGACAGGAAGGTAATGACAGTAGCTGCAGTTGCATTTGGGGTAAAAGCTACTTCAGGCCACTTACTAAAGTAGTCCACCATAGTGATAGCAACAGTCCTGAGGTCCACGTTCGAAAGGACCGACTATGTCCACAGCCACATGCTGGAAGGGGCCTTCAGGAAACTCTACAGGTTGTAGTGGAGCAGGTGACACTTTGGCAGTCTTGTCACAGGACTGGCATACTGTACACGAGGAGAGGACACTATGAACTAAGCTGTCCATGTTTGGCCACCAGTAAAGTTCTCTGAGGCGTTGCTTCGTGCGTACCAGTCCCTGGTGTCCTTCGTGTGCAAGCTGTATTATGCGCTCTCTGAGTGACTCGGGGACTACCAGACGAGCACCTCGGAATACCAGTGGGGAGTCTACTGCAAGCTCATGTCTGATAAGAAAGTATGGCTGTAGGTCACTGGATAAAGACTTTTTGTTTTTTGGCCATTTGGACTGACTGATCTGCCTTAGCTTTGTGAGTACGGGACAGTCCTCGGCCTCTGCTTTAAAGTCAGCGAGAGGCAGTGCAGTAAGGAGCTCTGAGATTTCAGCTATCTCAACAAACAAGTCAGGTTCAGGTTCAGTCAGTGGAGTTGACTCAAGGGGAATACGTGAGAGACAATCAGCCAGTACATTTTGGTTCCCAGGGCGGTATTCAATGTCATACTGAAAGCACATTAGCCTGGCTGACCATCTGGCAACTCTCATCCCTGCTCTATTCATACCTTTGGTGTTGAGGAGCGTAGTCAGGGCCTGATGATCTGTGCGGAGTGTGAATCTGCGTCCCCAGACGTACGTCCTCCATCTCTCGACAGCCCACACGCATGCGAGGGCCTCCTTTTCCGTAGTGGAGTACTTCCTCTCAGCAGGCGTCAGTGTACGTGAAGCAAAAGCCACGATGCGCTCTGTATTGTCTGAGTGAATCTGCGTCAGGACAGCTCCTAAGCCGTAGTCAGAAGCATCTGTTGTGATGACAGCTGATAGTTTTGGATTGAACATGGCAAGAGCAGGACTGTCCAGTAGTAGTTGTTTCAGCTTTGTGAAGCATTCATTCGCAACATTGTCCCAGTGTAGTTTAGCCTGCGGGCTAGTCTTGAGCAGTAGTCGTAGGGGTTCAACAAGTGTAGCATAGTTAGGGACGAACTTGCTAAACCACGAAGTCAGACCTAAGAATGAGCGCAGCGCTGGCATGTCTCTTGGTGCAGGTGCTTCAGCGATGGCAGTAAGGTGGTCTGTGCTCGGGCGCAAGCCTTCTTTGGAAATGACATGGCCCAAGAACGTAATCTGTGTTTGTGCGAAGGCGCTCTTCCCGAAGTTGATCTGTAGGCTGGCCTCACTTAGGCGGTTGAGGACTGCTTGTAGGCGCAGATCGTGTTCCTCTCTTGAAGCTCCATAGATAATGATGTCGTCCAGGTAGTTCTGTACACCCGATAAGTCCTTCAGTATTGTCTCCATCATTTTTTGGAATGCAGATGGAGCGGAGGCAAGGCCAAAGGGGACTCGAGTGAACTGGAACAAGCCGTCATGGGTTATAAAGGCAGTCAGTTTGCGGCTCTCTGGGTGTAGAGGCAACTGGTGGTAGGCTGAGCTTAAATCGATCTGGCTGTAGTATGTAGCACCAGACAGTTCAGCGAACAGGTCCTCCATGTGAGGAAGCGGGTAGCAGTCCATGACGACACTTTTATTTGGTTCACGCAAGTCGACACATAGGCGCAGAGCCCCTTGGCGTTTTCTTCCCGCCACAAGGGGACTCACCCATTCAGATGCATCAATTCTTTCAATGATGCCTGCTTGGAGTAGTCGGGTAAGTTCTGTAGAGACCTCTTTGCATATACTGAGCGGTAGACATCGTAGTTTTTGGCGCACTGGACGCACTGCATTGTTGACTTGTACTTTGTGGATAAATCCTTTGACACATCCGAGTGTTTGAACTGGAGTAGAGTTAATGTTGTGCACTGCACCTTCGGTCCCACCAGCAGGTGGCGTGTTTGCACAGTCTGTGTTGAGGATCACTTTGCCGTCAATGATGCTGACCCCCAGGGCTTTAATCAGATCCAACCCCAGCAGGGGAGATCCGGCTTCCACAATGTAGAAAGTTGCTGGCACAGTACTGTCTTGTTCAGTAGTTGTAGTTTCTGAACGGAGGCAACCAAGTACAGGTAAGTGGCCCTTGGAATAAGTAACAAGCCTAGCTTTTGGCTCTTTGAGTGTGCAGCGTCCAAAATATTTTCTGTATATGGACTCTGGCAGTATGGACACAGCAGCTCCGGTATCCACTATTAACTCAAGTGAATGTCCATTTCCTTTTGGTGCTTCAATATTTACTGTGCAGGTTAGTTTATCAAATGCTGCTGCGGCTAGTTTTACATCGTCAACACGGAGAATAGCGAGTTCTGGCACAACAACATCTTGTACTTCATTCACTGCTTTGGTACTTGATCTGCATACCTTGGCGAAATGTCCCTTTTTCCCACAAGAATTGCATTGTACTGAAGCAGCGGGGCAGGTTCTGTCACTAGCTACATGTTTGTTCGATCCACATCTGAAGCATTTGCGTTGTTTACTAGCACTGGAAACCTGCTTGGTACGGTCATGTGCAGAAGTCTTGGCGGGGTTGGTGTCTCTCCTCCCGCGAAAAGATGAGCGGGACGCTCCGACTGCCTGTATTGGCGCAGCGGGGATGTGTCTGTTAGCGGTCAACAGTGTGGCATTTTTGACTGCTGCCTCCACTTGTGTAGCAACTGTTACTGCTTTGTCTAAAGTCAAGTTGTCCTCAAGAAGCAGTTTATCACGCACTGCACTGAGGTATGTATTAGAGATGAGTTGATCGCGTATCATCTCCCCCTCCATTGTTCCAAATGCACATGATGCAGCCAGGTCCCTTAGCGCGGCTACGTACTGTGTTGCTGTCTCGTCCGAGCGCTGAACACGTTGTCTGAACGTGTGTCTGCATGCTACGAAATTTATTTCATTAAATGTACGAGGCATAAGAGATATCCCAAAGAGAAAGGGTGTCTTTCTATTTAGTAGGAGAAAAAACAATGAAATAAAATGATTTAATGAATTAACTTAATGCGTTTCTTAACAAATCCAACCTCGATGAAGATGAAGAAGACAAAGTAAAACAACTGAAGGGAGAGATTGACCAATTATATGTTGAATTAACCAAAGGTGCCTTTATCAGATCAAGGAGCAGATGGCTTGAACAAGGAGAAAGGAATTCAGCTTACTTCTTTGCGTTAGAAAAAAGAAACCAAAAAAGGAACAGCATCACTTCTCTAAACATTGATGACAAACTGACATCAAACTCAACCGAGATACCAAGATATGTGGGAAACTTTTATTGTAAAATCTACACATCTGATTTTCAACCTGTTGCTTGTGACTCCTTCATGCAGTATATTGAAAGTTATATTCCTAAAATTTCAGAACAATTCCATGATCAATGTGACCAAACAATTACCAAAGAAGAAATGGGGACCGCTGTAAGATCTTGAAAATTGGAAAAGCTCTCGGCAATGACGAACTTCCAGTAGAGTTTTACCTTTATTTCTGGGATATCATTGAACACCCACTTTTCGAAGCGCTTATCCAATAGAATCTAATGAAATGTCAAGCACCATGAAGAGATTATTTGCTTAATTCCTAAGCCTTAGAGAGATCCACAGATAATAGAAAATTGCAAACCGATTACCTTGTTAAATGTTGACTATAAACTATGGAGCACGACGCCGAGTGGGTCCAATCTTCATCTCCATTGAGTCAGTGTGTGAAAGACGATGATTTTTCTAATGACCGCTCCTACAACATTATCTGCTCAGGTACACTACACCTACTGTATGAATGATACAGGATGCACTTTTTTATTCACGAAACATAAATATAAGAAAATAAATTATTCTTCTTCATAACAAACTTATGAGGCAAATCTTTTAAAATACCTTGTTAAATAATAAAAGTTATTTTTATTCAATTGTTGATCCGAATATGTTCAGACTCTGTGAGGCTGCTCCATGGATCCAGCCAGTGCTCTGGGTCACTAGAGGTCAACAGGAACCAGTCCTGGACCCTGGTCTGTGAGGAGGACTTTGACCTGAAGGATGCAGAGGTTCTTTTTTTCATCGAGTATTTTCAAATGACATACAACGTACTGTATGATTCAATGTCTGAATTTGTTATTATGTTCTTTTTAGCTCAAGGATGTTCTGAACCAGAGGTGACTACACAATATAACTGTTATTCCAACATGAAGCTTGTAGACAATAATATGACCATATCACTATCTTTTGTCAGAATGTGGTGGATGACAACGCGTCTATGTCTACCAGAGGCTCAGTCCAGACACTATGGACCCGGACCTGGAGTACATCGAGCTCCACCCAGAACCGCTTAGCTCAAAACCAGATGCAATCAATTAAAAGCATTTGCCCTTGAAGGCATTACTTTATTCAGTAGTAATGGTAAATCATTTGTATATATTCTTTTACTTATTCTTATTTTTCATATATTTGTTTTCTTGGATAATAGTTTTTTATTTTTTATTTAAGTTGCAGTAAACTTTCTTTTGTATGTCTGTCTCACTGTAGTAACACTTCTTGTATCAACAGATTTAACCTGTTGCACAAATGATGAAGCTAATGTTGTACTTTTGGGTCATAAAAGTTGACATTAAAGAAGTGTTCAAAAATAAGGATGAAAAGAATACGGATGCTCGTTCTATTAAAATCAAAATCATTGTTTTATTCCCTGAATTTACAATCTAAAACAAAAACTATGGTAAAGGCTACATGATGATCTTGGGTGGCCAGCCAGGGGTCGGAGTGCTTCGGGTCATTGTCATGTTGGAAGACCCAGCCTCGACCCATCTTCAATGCTCTAACTGAGGGAAGGAGGTTGTTCCCCAAAATCTCGCAATACATGGCCCCGGTCATCCTCTCCTTAATACAGTGCAGTCGCCCTGTCCCATGTGCAGAAAAACACCCCCTAAGCATGATGCTACCACCCCCATGCTTCACAGTAGGGATGGTGTTCTTGGGATGGTACTCATCATTCTTCTTCCTCCAAACACGTTTAGTGGAATTATGACCAAAACGTTCCATTTTGGTCTCATCTGACCACATGACTTTCTCCCATGACTCCTCTGGATCATCCAAATGGTCATTGGCAAACTTAAGACGGGCCTTGACATGTGCTGGTTTAAGCAGGGGAACCTTCCGTGCCATGCATGATTTCAAACCATGACGTCTTAGTGTATTACCAACAGTAACCTTGGAAACGGTGGTCCCAGCTCTTTTCAGGTCATTGACCAGCTCCCCCGTGTAGTTCTGGGCTGATTTCTCACCTTTCTTAGGATCATTGAGACCCCACGAGGTGAGATCTTGCATGGAGCCCCAGTCCGAGGGAGATTGACAGTCATGTTTAGCTTCTTCCATTTTCTAATGATTGCTCCAACAGTGGACCTTTTTTCACCAAGCTTGGCAATTTCCCCGTAGCCCTTTCCAACCTTGTGGAGGTGTACAATTTTGTCTCTAGTGTCTTTGGACAGCTCTTTGGTCTTGGCCATGTTAGTAGTTGGATTCTTACTGATTGTATGGGGTGGACAGGTGTCTTTATGCAGCCAACGACCTCAAACAGGTGCATCTAAATGTAGGATAATAAATGGAGTGGAGGTGGACATTTTAAAGGCAGACTAACAGGTCTTTGAGGGTCAGAATTCTAGCTGATAGACAGGTGTTCAAATACTTATTTGCAGCTGTATCATACAAATAAATAGTTAAAAAATCATACATTGTGATTTCTGGATTTTTTTTTTTAGATTATGTCTCCCACAGTGGACATGCACCTACGATGACAATTTCAGACTCCCCATGATTTCTAAGTGGGAGAACTTGCAAAATAGCAGGGTGTTCAAATACTTATTTTCCTCACTGTAATTTCAGATTTTTAACTGTGTTGTGAATCACTTTGTGGCCTTTGTCTGTGTAAGGTGCTATACAAATAAAGATTACTTAATTACTTACTACTTACACCGCTACTCAAAGGGGCGCGATTGTGCCGCTAATGCGATGACATGCACCTACGATGACAATTTCAGACCCTTCCATGATTTCTAAGTGGGAGAACTTGCAAAATAGCATTAACATCTAAAAAAAAATAGGAAGACAGTACAGGACATTTGAAAAATTCAAAAAATGTTACAAAACTTTTGTTTCACTCATCACTTTGATCAAGGGTCCTAATTTTAGCCTGTTGTCCAGGAGAGAGAGCAAATGATTATCAAAAATAAGACATTTCATATTATTGTTCCAATACAGGTGTAAACAATTTGCAGTCACACCGTGTTTACCTTTTGCAATTTTGTTGGTTTAAGGGAACGTTTATGTCCATTAAAGTTAGCCTTAAAAGCTTCTCTATATACCAAATCTTAATTTGTCATAATAAAATTTTGTATAGCAGTTTACGGGTGATTAGGCGGTATGCAGAGATGATTTGTGGTGGGTCCAGTTCAAGCGTCAGCAACCATTGTCCTGCGAGACCATTAGGCTCTGGGGTGGTGGCAGTTCACAGACTCTGTGGTTCTTCCAAGAAGCCCACTAATGTGGTGTCAGGTAACTATCTTATAGTTCAGATGTGTTTCACCTGTCTGCACCAACATGCCAAGAGTCTGTCTGTTCACTGGTAACACAAGTTCTACCATGGCTGTACACCCACCGCCAGGAGCGTTGTTGCAACCGCCTCGTTCTCGAACGTTGCTGGTCCAATTTTGGTTCTGGATCTCGTCTGAAAACACCTTAACCACAATTATCATCAAAACCACCACAACCATAAATCGCTCCACATTTAGGTAAACAATTAAGTCTTTTCTTTATTAAATTTTGTTACCTCTTTAAGCTGCATCTTTAAAAGTTGCACTTAATTTTCTTTGTATTTTTAGTTCAGCTTGCTCTCACTTCTGGTCAATGGCGTACACCATATTATGTACCATAAATGTATTCATTAATTTATTAAATCTGTTTATTTGGTCTCCTAAAACTAATAATTCAAAATTTGCATATTGCTTCTTCATAACTTTTAGTAATGCATCCAAGATGGTGCATAAACAAACATAAAATGGATAACGGTCTGTACTCCAAATCAATGCATCCAAAGTTATAACCTATAAACACTTTTGTTCTCATTCCATGTCACCACAGTGGAGAGAGAGATTCTAATTTTTTATAAACATCTCTTTCAGGGGCCTAAAATGTTTTATTCACGACAGACACACACAAAAAATTTAAAAAATAGCATTTATCACACATTAGTTAATTTTTGATATTTCAAAATAGCAATTTTATGCTATTGAGACATAGCACTGCCTTCAGCAGAAATGTCTAAAAAAATAATAACTTCGTTATTATACATTCAGGATGTTTTCCCTTTTTCACGAGGGGAGCTATTTCCTCCACACCTCCTTTACATGGATATCTGAATACAGATGGATGGCCACTTCCTCAATGTATCAAGAATTCCTGTTTAATCATTTGTCAGTTTTCTTTCTTTGCTCCATCCACACTAATGCAGACAGAGCAAATACAACCTCTTTTTTTTATTTTATACCCGTGTAACATCTCTAAACTTTAACATGCACAGATTTCTTCTGAGCAAGGAACTCCCTTATTTTATAACTTTCCGTCACTTGCAACCACCTTCATTTTTTCACTTACACACGCACCTTATTAAATCGCAAACCACATTCAATGCCATTTCAGCATCCACCAAACACTTTTCAATACTTTCCAAATCTCTCTCTCTTGCCTCCACGCCACTCACAATCTGCTTTCCGTTACACACAAATTTTCATTCAACCTCGTTTGTTCACACAAACTCCACACTCGTCACTCCACAATAAACACATATGACAACGAGACAAGACACCAGAATTTCACAATAAACCCATCACCACATGTACAAATATCTAACCTGGCCATACAAGAGCTCATTTGCATTTGGCCAGTAGAATATTCACAAATAACATAATAACATAACCTGGCCAGTGCTTTATCTCTTATTCTCTCAATTTCTTTTTATTATTCTCTCTATTTTTGTCTTTGTTATTTCACCGGTTTTGAGGTCCGCAACGTCCACAACGGATACCGGATAAACGTTACTACGCTTCGCCCCGTCGAGCTAGGCACCTGTCTAAGGCGCGGAAAAATTTAGGTCCGTTCTATTTTCTTTATTCTCTCTATTTTTTGTCTTTATTATTTAATTCTCTCTTTACGTGACCAAGGCTAAACGCGTCCACCTTTATTCTCTCTATTTTTTGTCTTTATTATTTCACCGGTTTTTTAGGACCACCACGTCCTCAGCGAATACCGGATAAACGCTATACTAAAAAGTAAGAGTCATAGAGCTCGGAAATTCCACAGTTAGCATGGGGATGCGCCTTCTCTGCAGCTAGTAGCATACATCTCCATTGGCTAACACACTCCCGAACTCCATTAGCGACTCGGTGCGATCGCGTCCACCTCTCTTTATTTTTGGATTTAATCATTTTATAAATTTTTATATATTTTTTATATCACCAACAATCTAGGGCTGAGCAATGTGACAGACCGTCGTACGATCTCCAGAGCCATCTGCTCCGATTAGCATTATATTCTATTTTGTCACATCGCTCATCCCTACTACAAACAAAACACACACACCACAAGACGACAAAAACAAGACACAAAAACAAAACAAAAGACACAAAAACAAGACAAAAACAAGACAATGCTCACCCTCTGATCCTCCCCGCTGGCCACCAAGAGGACTTTACAATTATATTTTAGTTGCTTTAACAAGATTATACGTGTTCAGACAAAAAAATGCTCCAAAAGCCTCAGAAAGAGATTGAAAATACATTAATAAGAAAAATTATGTTGTTGCAATGTTAGGCTATTTAATTTTTCCATGGGTGTTTGGATTTTCCTTATATTTATGTTTAATATTTAACAGTGAGTTCCACAGTTTATGAATCTGTGTTATGCTCAAAACAAAAGGAGCCAAAATCAAAAAGCGGACTGGATCCGTAAAAAAAACGCGGACTCGGACTGGATTTAACAATGGTAGTAACTCAAAACAAAAACCCGAAATGGATTTGCAGAATGGATTTGGTAAAAGTTTAGTGGTGGTATGTTGTTACTACAAATATGGCGGCCATAATGGCGGTCTCCGGTACTACTGTGTAGATAAACCAATCAACACAGCAGCAACAGAGAAAACAAACAGTGCTTGTTTAATTCTCCTGTCTCAGCCTTCCTGTCTATAATCTGACTCCATGATGTACTCAGAGCGTCTTGCTCAACCTCTCCACCTTTGAACCCTGCCCCCAGGGCTTCAATCAGTAGAGACAAAGGACCGTAACCCCCAAGGAATGTCACACCTATATGTAAAACAGGCAGAGAGCTTCACTATCAGCTGCTATATATAGAAGTCACTAACATCTAACACAATAACATATATAGAGATGCTTCCACATTATTTAAAAATATCTCCACCTCAAACAATCGTCAAATAAAGCCTTTAACTACACAAAGCAGCCATCACCATGGTCACACACTAAGCTGTGCCCAACACATGTGTTTAACAACCGGTTTTTAAATGCTTTTTATCAACTATGAGATGCTAGCGATCGCCACGCTAACGCGGCTAACAGCTAACCACAAGGCCTGACTAAGCCTGCACAACATTTGAACAGGAAATAGACTTAAATACTAGGAAATATTCTACACAGACAATGGGAAGCCAACAATTCACGGGACTTGTTAAATAGCAAAGTGGAAAACTAGTTAACTTAAACACCAGATATTTTTCGAAACAAAGGGATTCAAGCATGCTACCCTGAGGCCTGTTCTTTTATTTTTTTCTTGGCGTAAGGTCTGAACACGTTACAAGTTGCATTTTCTTAAGTTTCGTTTTTTATTTTATTTCTTATTTTTAAATTTAGCGTGGTCTCAAAATCTCAAACACCATAAAACAGACGTACAAGCGTTTTTCTTTTTTTTTTATCATAGCCAATATGAACAAATTAAGGTATTTTTCTTACCTTGTACGTCTGTTTCCGGCAAGCGACCACATGTTTCTTTGTTAGACAAAAACTCGGAGCCATCTCGTTTCAGTTCCACCCAAATCTCACATTCAGGGGTCACCATGTAAAGAAGTGTTCAAAAATAAGGATGAAAAAGAATACGGATGCTCGTTCTATTAAAATCAAAATCATTGTTTTATTCCCTGAATTTACAATCTAAAACAAAAACTATGGTAAAGGCTACATGATGATCTTGGGTGGCCAGCCAGGGGTCGGAGCAAGAAGATGGCCGAGCTGCTCCCTGCCTGGCTTTTTTATAGACAAAGGAAGTAGGCGTTTCCTTGTTGACACTTCTTCTGCGTCTGCGCCATCTGACTCCTAACACACTGCCCCCAAGAGGACTTGGGGGGCAGTGGACTCCAAGAGTAAGGACAACAGTTCAATTCAAATCACCCCAACAGCACAGATTACAATCAACACAGTTTCATATAATCATTAAAGCCTATTATAACAAAAACACATATAGAAATAGCCAACAACATTAAAGATGACATATCGTGCAAAATTGAGATTTAAACCTATTCTTTTGGGTAACTCAGCATTTGATATATTATGTTTTTAAAATGTCTATCAAAGGATAATGACTAAGATACAGGGACCATGGCTTTCAGTGTTACGTAATCATATACAATATTTTACATAATGGACAACAGCGTGACTTTTTGTGTTGTCGCCAGACCTGGTAGTGTCGAGATTTAAAATGTATGTTTAGATACCCCTTATAAATTGTATGCTAACTGTATATAAGGCTTAGATTCTTCCTTTAAACTAGTGACGCCGGAGAGGTCAAAGGCCATTTGAACTCGAGGGGGGAGCAGAGAACATCCTGTTTAGATGGGCAATAAGAAGTGTTATCTGTTGCAGCACAATGGTCTCCAGATGCAATCGTAAGCTAAAAGAATGTGCTTTGATGAGCAGTTGAGGAGATCAGGTTTCTCTCTTTGTATGCTGAAATGCATGTGATGTGCATTGAGTAGGCGGAGCTAGCAAGCAGAGAAATACTTGGGAGAGCGTAGTTTTAGTTAGACTTTTCCAAGCAACTGAACAAGCAACTTGTAACATCTATCTCCAATAAAGAGTCTTCGAGAACACGTGACCTTCTGGTACCTTCTGATGCCTGCTGATTTCTTCTGAACACCTTTTGATGTTCATCTGTTTTGTACAACAACACCTGGAGTAAGATAGCGTATTTTTCTGCCTTAAGCTCTTTAAATTTATTCATAATTTGGTGCCTCCGACGTGATCAAAGCGCAAGGCAGAACTCGAAAGCGACCCAAGTTTTTGTTTGGAAACGCAAAGAGCATTGAAGGCTGAAGAACTGCTTTTTTTTCATCAAACGCTCCAAAACAGCAGCAGGAGGACAACGGAAGCAGCACCACGCACGCGCGCGGCAACAGAGACAACGGCCCAAGCACGCGCGCCGCAGGAAAACAGCAGACCGCGCATGCGCGCACCGCAGGAGGACAGAAGTGCCAAAGCAACAAAGAGCACGTGCGGAGGAGAGCAGGAGGACGAATCTCAGAAAGAAAAAAACATCCGAAAAGTCTCCATACAGTTCGAGTCCAGAAGATTTCAAGTGCACACACAAATAGCGGTAAGGCACCCTTTCTAAACTGCCAAGATTGGTCTAAAATAAATTAAATGTAATTTGATGGACTGGGACTTTATGTAAAATAATTCTCAAAAAATAAACAATAGAAACAGGAAATGCTATGTAAATAATACGCCTTGTAAATATAATTTTTTTAGGGGATCCGTGATGTTTCTTAAACGCCATAGGGCCAGTTCTTTGCACACGGGAGAAAAAGACAAAGGAATATAGATTAATTAATTAAGAGATGGCCAGATACACGTGCGGGTTTTGAATAACATTATTTCTTTTCCATCGTACGATTAAAGATTAATGGAAAATATAAACGCAGGCTGTACTAATTCACACAGCTGCATATCTTTTTATATATAGTTGGACGTCCACTAGAAATATATATATATATATATACATATTAAAATCAGGCGAGGAGACGGAGTTGCCTCTCGTCTTGTTTAACCCCCTACCGACCGGCTACGCCGCGGTCAACCCCGCCCTCCCCTTTCCCTTCTCCAGTGGTGCGACTTCTCCCCCCCCCCGGGGTGCTGCAAAGAGCAGCATGACGGAGGAGAAGTGGGAGTAGGAGGATTAAAAGTAACGATAATACAGAGCGCCTTAGTAGATAAAAGAATAAATAAATGCATGAAGCAATATAAATATTATTATTATTCATAACTAATAGTGATTTAGATGATAAATCTAATAACTAAATAAATACAGAAAATATTGATTAACTAAGACCTATATAATCCCCTTGACTAAGCATGGCGGATCTAAATATTATTTTATATATAATCATAATAATAACAAACGCAATTAACAATAGAATGTCCCAGTTCTTCACACGAGACCAAGTAAAGCAGGATGGAACCAGGGAAGTGCTGAAACATTATTCCTGCAAACTTGACTTCCACTAAAAGGCACAATCTGGATGTGCACGTTACTTGGCAGCTTTGACCAAGACGACAGAGAAAACCTCACATCTGTGCAGAATCATCAGTTAATTATACATATGAATCATGGACAATTTAAACCTCATACGTGTGAAGAAAAAGCCAAAAGTGAACTGTATATCAAAGCCGATCTGAAGACGACCCCACTGCCCGATCCAGAAATGACTCTATTCTGTGACGGATGCTCATATAGAGCGAAAGAAGGACATGTCATTTCATCGTATGCTGTAGTTAAACAACTATCAGCTCACCAGCATGAAATACTGGAGGCAGAACCAATACAAGGAGGATCAGCGCAAATGGCAGAATTAATGGCAGTATTGCGCGCCTTACAACTTTTGGAAGGCTGCGAGGTCAATATCCACACTGACTCAGTTTATGCTTACAAGACGGTCACAATATCTATTGCTGACTGGATCAAGAATGGTTCCAAGCTAACAACGGGACTTCCTATAAAGCATGAAACACTGGTCAGACAACTTATTGATGCAGTTCAATTGCCAGCGAAACTAGCCAACATGAAATGCAAAGCCCATACCAAAGGCGGAGACTCTGTGTCTCTGGGCAATCATGCAGCTGATAAGGCAATCAAAGAAGCAGCAAACCGTAACAATAGACCTGACCCGAACATGGACATTTCTCCAGAATCTTGGGTTTATGTTAAAGTGCATAAACTGGAAGCAACCGTACCAGACTGGGCCGTATCTGGATCTTCAATCAACATGGAAGACAAAGAAGATGGCTGTTCCAACATCTGGCACTGATGAAAACCACATGTCATCAGTCTTTGCCCCTGAGGCTTCAAGGGCAGAAAGAGGGGAGAGTCCAAATCACATGCTGTAGACGAGGCCCACTGCTGTGAAGGCTTCATAAAATCTGCCTAGATTCACCTCACCTACAGGGTGAACTGAAGATATCATAATTCAAGAGGAAGCAACCATTCAAGTACATAAAACACTGTTAGAACAACTAAAAGAGCATGTGTTAATAACCTCTGCTCTAGGCATACAGACGATCGTGGTCACATCATACACTTGCACGTGACCAGAAGAAGTCAACGTCACCATGGACAAATCAAAAAGTTAGTTTACGAAAAATGGGATGCTCACTTTGAGTAGTGATATGTGTTTTTTTAAATTTTGTTTATCGTAATTGTGTTTCTTTATTACTGTTTGAAGATTGGTTAAATGTAGATTCTGAAGTTCGACATAAACGTTACATCGAGAGAGGAGAGAGAGAGTTCCTCATTACCAAGCTAATATGTTATGGAGAGGTGTGAACTACGTTGCTCATCTTGCTAGTAATACTGAATGTTATGTATGTGCTCACCTTCCAATGTCAACCATTGACATCGTAATATATTTCTTCTCACTCCAGGCTTCCAAGCAGGCCATGAATTAGTTTGAATTAAATTTAACTGTTAAACTAAAAATTATAGTGAAAATTGTTAGTTTTGATTTTGCCATACTAAATTGTTAACTGACTTTGCATATAAGCCTTTGGCTTTAGCTCAATCCCTTTGAGTAGGTTAACTGCTAAAACAAATAATTAAGCTAAACTAAAGTAATTTGCATAAAAGTGACATAAAAGTAAAAATAGAACTAACAAATATCGCGTTTGTGAGGTATCTGTTGATGCAAGTGGAAGGTGGATACATAAATAATGAGTAGAAATAAAGTTTTGAATTTTTAGTTTTAGTATGTTAGTTTTTAGTTTTGCATGTATTAAACTTTAGTGACATTTTCTTTGGTGAACACATAAAATGTGTTCAAGAGGGGGAATTGTCGAGATTTAAAATGTATGTTTAGATACCCCTTATAAATTGTATGCTAACTGTATATAAGGCTTAGATTCTTCCTTAACTAGTGACGCCGGAGAGGTCAAAGGCCATTTGAACTCGAGGGGAGAGCAGAGAACATCCTGTTTAGATGGGCAATAAGAAGTGTTATCTGTTGCAGCACAATGGTCTCCAGATGCAATCGTAAGCTAAAAGAATGTGCTTTGATGAGCAGTTGAGGAGATCAGGTTTCTCTCTTTGTATGCTGAAATGCATGTGATGTGCATTGAGTAGGCGGAGCTAGCAAGCAGAGAAATACTTGGGAGAGCGTAGTTTTAGTTAGACTTTTCCAAGCAACTGAACAAGCAACTTGTAACATCTATCTCCAATAAAGAGCCTTCGAGAACACGTGACCTTCTGGTACCTTCTGATGCCTGCTGATTTCTTCTGAACACCTTTTGATGTTCATCTGTTTTGTACAACAACACCTGGAGTAAGATAGCGTATTTTTCTGCCTTAAGCTCTTTAAATTTATCCATAGTAGGCTATTTAACAGCTTCTCCGTTAAAGCGTCCTGCTGTCTCCTTATATCTCAGTGCTCCTCTGCTGAGACTCAGAGAACTAAAGCTGTGCCGGCAACTTAGTCTGATCTACCGCTGTGAGGTCTGCCCCGCTTCCTCCAGTGGTGACTTCACCGTTGAGACACCCGTTTTCCAGCGATGATCAACCTGGTCCCGTCGGTCGTAGCTGCTTGGCGGGTGTCTGGTTGTGATTTTGTCAGAAAAACCTTTTAGTGGCCTGATCTGGCTCCCGGACATAAAGTTTAGGTGGAATGGACAGGCCCGGCTCTACGGGGGTGCAAGAGGGTGCATTGCAACTTCATTTTGCATTCGAGTTTTGAAACCAATTCTAAGAATTTGAGGGAACTCATTTTAGGGAACTCATCAAAAGACACTTTCCCCAAAAATGACATGAGACCGAGTTTAATTTAACATTTGGTTATTTAATGCAGGAAAATAGTAAAGTATCAACAATTAACATAATATAAATAATTATACTAAACTAATATGAGAAAGGACCTATGACTAGATAAGTCATAGGTCAAGATGTTTTGGGGAGGGGAAGAGACTAAACTTATATATATAAAGTGCCAGTGTGACCGTATGGTAGGAAGGGAACAAATAACTATCTTAAATTTAGAAATGATAGCCAAATGAACGACACGCCACCTGGAGAGATGGCTCCAGGACCAAACAATAACCGCTGCAGTAACCAGCAACACAAAATAACCCCCCGCAGTAAGGCAATCGCAGGTTCGTGGACTGAAGAGCACAAGAGACAGTATGTTGTAAAATATAGTTTTCTTTATTTTAACAATCTGTTTAAAATAGTGTTATTAAATTGATTTTAAAATCTTGGTTCCTATCATTCTTCACGTTCACACAAACATAAATACATAAACACAAAAGTAACCAAAAAGTAACCGGGGACAAACAGCGCTACACCACACCTTGGTCAGGTCCTTATTGAAACCCCCTATATATGGCAGAAAGGGCCAACGAAGTGCCCAGTTTGTACGTTACCAGGCTTTCTTTGGGCGTGAGCTCCGCTGGACCCAAGACTGGTCCAGACAACAGTTTACAGGCACTTTAGTCCAATAGCAGTGCCTAACGGTGGTTGGATGAAGAGCGATGTAGTAGTGGAAACTAGGGCGGTAAGGGGCAACCTAAAGGAGAACCAAAAAGGAACCCAGAAGGGGGAGCCAGAAGGGGAGGCAGAAGGGGAGGCCCGTCTGAAGACCCGAGATCACTGCGGTTTAGAGTGCAGCGTAGAGGTACAACTTCTCAGTTAATTCCGGACTAAATGAACACAAGAATGTACAATGTTTAAGAATGAGGACTGCGGGAGATAGGTGCAGCCCCACGCCAACACAACAGCCGAGGAGGCGCTCTAAATCTGGCGACAACAGTTGAAGTCAGCCCGTGCACTGACAGAAACCGAGACCGTGTTTTACACACAAGCCAAGCAGTAAGGGCGGCCCGCACGCCGTCACAAGAAGCCACGGAGATCGCCACGCAACGTTTAAGCCACCGGTTTAAAGCTATAAAAGCAGTACTTTGCGTTTTAGTGACTATTTGTGAGCCTGTTTCAGCGGCTCTGCTTCACGGACAGCTACACTGCATGCGGACGCCAGAGGCGAGGAGAGAGAGGCGACAGGTGAAGCGAGTTACCGTAATCAAGGCTCTGCCGCAGTGCAATTGGCTGGCCAACGGGCACGCGCATACCATTACACCAGCACTTTAAAGCCTGACTGAGGTATGCGATGGCATTTCTATAACTCTTAACCGTCTCTGGTCTTTGTCCATTCCTCTTCTTCCAGAGCCGGCGTCGGGGTGCTTTCTTGTCTTTGTAAGATTTAGCGTGGTGCTCAGGGCCAGTGTGACAGCCTATCACACGATCCAGCGACCCTCTCATCGGTCTCTCCGGGAGTAAGGGAAGCCTTGTGGTGATACTGTTGTTTCCTTTCACCTGTGTAGGCGGTTTCTGCTCTCGGGACGCTCTTGAAGAACCAGGAAGCATGTGTGTGGGCAGAGGGATTCCCCGCAGTCTTCTTTAATCAGAATCAGAATTTGTTTATTGCCATGGTTATGAACAGGTTCACAACTAGGATTTATTTTCAATTGATCGTGCAACAAGAAAGTTAAACATATAACACATAACTTAGTTAAATAATAAACTATAACAACTTTAAACTATAAGACTATAAGGGCATGCGTAAGAAGATTACATTTAAACTATGATAAAGACAACAACAATTTGACATAGAGCAACAACATGAGTGTATAGAATAGATGTGCAAGTGCATTGAGTCATGTATCTGCTCGGTCATTACCATTTACGGTCTCGAAGAGAAGGGTATATTATCAGGAAATAGACAGAAGGTGCACATCCTTTTTGACAGAGTGTGATTTAAAAAAGGAGTTTAGTTAGTTAGTGGTGACAATACGAGACGAGGCACAAATCTCCCAAAGCTCAGTGTTATACAACAATGTTTCAGCTGGTTCTACCCGCGGTTCTGCTCCTGAGTCTGCAGCTGGCAGGTACGTCTTCACTATGATATATCACCAAAAATAAGTGCATGGACTTACATTTGTTGACGCAATAATTTCATGTTGAATAGAATTAATAATGTAAGGTTTCATCTCACGAAAAATGATTACTTACTGACTAAACAAAGCTAAATTATTCTAAAAAAAGGTGAAAACTGTTTAATTAATAAAACAATGAATGCATTTGAACTTATTATGGTTTAGGTTATTAGAATGAGCACTTGGGTGTTTGCAGTGGTTCTCAACCTGGAGGTAAGACAAATTTGGGGGGGTCGCCAGATCTGTAGATAGAAAAAATAAATAAATTTATAGCATGTATATATATTTACTGTAGCATGTGTGTCCTGTTTTACCATAGAGCCATTATTTGTTCTTAATTTGATTCATTTTATTTTTCTTTGTTTTTTTAAGAATTATAGGCTAATGTCCCTATTTTCTCACGGTCTTTGACCCGAGTAGGGGGCCTTTAAGCTGTAAATGGGCGGGTCGCGAACTCCAAAAGGTTGAGAAACCACTGCGTTTATAAGGTAGCTTAGATAAGGCAAATGCGGTGCTATTGAATGCATGGGTACTCGTCGAACGATAGTATGCTGTATCACATACTTGTTCTTTCTGTTGTACTTTCCTCTGGATGGCTACTTATGTCAATATTTTTTATTACATAAATTTTGTTTATGCTATTCCTGGTTTAGACCACCGTTTTGGGACTGCGTTAAGTACATTATCATTATTTAAATTGTTTTCATACCAAAATCATGGCACAAGCAGTATGCCGCAAAAAGGCTTCCCAAATATTGCTGGATTTGCATCAAACAGCAGGAATAATTTGGAAATAAAAAAAGATGGACAACAGATTAGTCCAAACAGTGAATAATATGAAATAAAAAATAAATAAAGTAAACTGCGATGTCCATTTGAAACAGTCAACAGAAAAGCACCCTCTTTAAAAAGATCTGTTCTGATCCTGGTGATACTTGACCATATTTATTCTTCATATTTCTTGAATATTGGTTGGAACATTTTTGGGGGCCACTGTTCTCACTCCTCGACATGTCATTCCAGATTCTGATGATGTCAGACGGTGGGCGGGGCCAGTACTGTGAAGGAGAACTTCAGGTGAAACATTTAAACCAGATGGAGAGAGGTGCATAATGAGGACTTCTGCTGGCTCACAGCAGCCGGTGTTTTGTCGACGTTTGCATTGTGGCTCTGCAATTTCCTCTCATAAGCGTGAAGACAGGATCTTCTCAGTCTGCAGTGAAGCGTGACGCCGATTGTGTCCGATCTCATCTTTCATGTGAGTCGTGTGTGAGAGAGAGGATTTCTCTAGTGACCGCTACTACGAGTATTATCTGCTCAGGTACACTACACTTACAGTAATGAACAGGATGTACTTTATTCAGGGAACATGAAATAAGAAAATAAACTCTTCATCTTAATAACAAACGACGGCAAAATCCACAAAATATTCAAGTTTTTTAAAACATATTATTTAACAAAGGTATGATGCTCTCTCTAAACATAAATATACGTTATATTAATCAAATTGTGGATCAAATGTGTGAGACGTGCTGTGGAGTGGCTGCTCCCATGGGATCCAGTCAGTGCTCTGGGTCAGCTGGAGGTCAATATGAACCTCAGCCGTGGCACCCTGGTCTGTGCGGAGATTTACCTGAAAGTATGCAGAGTGGCTTGCAGACGGATACTGGGCTGTGGGATCCTTCTCTCCTCCAGGGACGTTTCTATGGAGAGGGGTTTGCTTCCCAGTGAGGCAGATTTCCAGTGTGCAGGGCATGAGTCTGCTCTGATGGACTGTCCAAGATTAGGGTTTATCCAGAACAACTGTCCATTCTCTTAAAGCTGTTGCTGCTCTCTGTTAGTATAGTATCTCAAACAATTTCTATCTAATGTTAAAGAAGAACTATAGTAACTTGTTAAATCTTTTTGTAAGTCCCTTGGTGGTAATACAAGTTTGTTATTGGGGATTGTTGGGCTCTGGCAGGAAAAAAGCCACAATTGCAACTTCCCTGCCACCAAAGCCTGGTGGCCCCAATACACACTAGAATCACGCAAGAAAAATAACAGAGGCTTAACGGGCAAAGCTAAACTGTGGCTTAGTGTCACTAAACAGTTTTACAGCCAAGTTTAGTGGAAAAAAAATGATCCCTCCATTCGTGTAATGACTGTTCATATCCCTCTCTCCCTTGTCTTCTGTCAGCGTAGTAATTACTCTCACGGACAATTAAGAGTAAAAACGAAGTGAGTAATGACACCTGCAGTGGCGCTTATGCATGAGTTCATGCTTTAAAAGTTTATCAGCTATAATGTGTTAGTAAATAAGCAGGTTAAAGAGACTTCTTTAAGTTATCAACGTCATACTATACCTAATTCATTAACCAATAAGGCGCATTTCCTTAGTTTGTGTGTTATCTATTCGTTGTCGGGTACTTAATCAGGCTGCTTCTTTTCCAACTTTATGTTGTGATGCTGCAGAGCCACTCAGAATGTTGACGGTGAGATCTGATGCTTGTGCGTGGGACACTGGAGCTAAGACTACAGAGCACAATGGAGACCTTGTTTGTTACATACGGAGGTCCCATAGACAGTGGCTGCTAAACGTGTCATCTCTCTGGACTGTGGCACTCCACTTCACCAAAACTTTACCACTCCTTCTAGATTTAGGAACCTTTATGGGACCGTCTACCTAACCTTGTATGAAATGAAGCCGTTCTTTCAGAACTGTCTCTAATATAGGAGAGATTCACTGAGTCAAACAGCTCTAGAAGTGAAACATGTTCAGGTATCCTTACTGGTATACTGGAAGTAAATGATTCCCAAATATTTCTGATTGATCACACAGCAGAACAATTTGAAAATATAAAAGATGGAACGATAGCAGAACAGTGAAAATATTTAAAGAAAACAATGCAGTGTCATTTGAACAGTCACCGAAAATGCACATGTTCATGGCCTCGCGTGCCCTCTGTCCTGACCTCTTAAAAAGAGATCTAGTTTGATCCCTGGTGTAGTTGAATATTTTCATTTCTCATATTTCATGAGATTGGTGTGACATTTGACATGTCATTTTTGTTTCACTCCGATTCTGATGATGTCAGACTGGTGGGCGGCCAGTCACTGTGAGGGAACTTCAGGTGAAAATTTAAACAGATGGAGAGAGGTGTATAGAAGGAATTCCTGCTGCTCACAGCAGCCGGTGTTGTCGACGTTTGCATTGTGGCTCTGCAATTTCTCATAAGCGTGAAGACAGATCTTCTCAGTCCTGCAGTGAATGCTCGAACGCCGATTGTGTCCGATCTCATCTTCATTGAGGTCCTGTGTGTGAAGAGATGAGATTTCTCTAGGACCGCTATACAGTATCTTATCTGCTCAGGTACACTAACTACAGTTATAATACAGGATGACTTTATGATGGCTGAATATAAGAAAATAAACCTCTTCCTAATAACAAACGAGGCAAAATCCACAAAATATTCAGTTTTTAAAACAATTTATGTTTTAGAGAGCAATCAACCTTGTTAAATAATATAAGTTATTTTTATTCAATTGTTGTACAAATGTGTGCAGAACTCTGTGAGGCTGCTCATGGATCCAGTCAGTGCTCTGGTCACTGGAGGTCAAAAATGAACCAGTCGTGGACCCCGGTCGTGAGGAGACTTTTGGACCTGAAGGATCAGAGGTGTGTGCAGGGACTGGGCTTGGAGATCCTTCTCTCTCCAGGGGACAATTTATGGAGGGGGTTGCTCCAGTGAGGCAGATGTTCCGTGTGAGGGCCATGATCTGCTCTGATGGACTGTCCAAATCCAGCGTTATCCAAACAACTGTACATCTTTTAAAGCTGGTGCTGCTCTCCTGTAGTATAGTACTCAAACAATTCTATCTAATGTTTAAAGAGAACTAATACTTTTTACCTTAAATAAATCTTTTTGTAGTCCCTCTGGTGGTAATCAAGTGTTAAGGGTGATTGGGGGGTCTTTCACCTCCCCCAGGTTGTCTCCTGGCCAGAAACCAAATTGCAACTTCCCCCCAACCAATAGCGTGGCACCATACACAGCGTAGAATCACGAAGAAAATTAACAGGCTAACGGTGCAAAGCTAACTGATGGGCTAGTGTCACTTAAACAGTATTTACAGCCAAGTTGAGTGAAAAAAATGATCTCACAATTGTGTAATTGGATGTCATATCCTCTCCTCCTTTGTCTTTTTCTGTCAGCATAGTATTTTACTCTTCAGACAATTAATGAGTAAAAAACCGAAGTGAGTAATGACACTCTGAGGACTTATGCATGAGTTTCTGCTTTTAAAAAGTGTATCGGTTTATTTATGTTAGTAAATAAGCGGTTAAAAGAGTTTTTAGTTACAAACTCTACTATACTACCATTACACAAGGCTAGCATTTCCCTTTGTTTTGTTGATCTATTTTCTTGTTTTGTACTTAATCAGACTGTTCTTCACTTTATGTTGTGTGTGCAGAGGCCACTCAGGTTGACGGAGGATCTGAAGCTTGGGCTGGGACACCTGGAGCTAAGACAACAGAGCACAATGGAGACCTGTGTTTGTTACATACGGATGCCCAAAGAAGTGGCTGCTAAAGCGTGTCACTTCTGGACTGTGGCACCCATTTCAAGCCAACTTAACCTATTCCCTTTCAGATAGGACCATATAGGTACCTGTCACCCACTTGTAGATGCCACTCTTTTCAGAGAACTGTTCTATATAGGAGAGATCACTGAGACAAAACAGCTCTAGAATGAAATGTTCAGGTAATTCCTTAACCAAAACATACATTTTTAAGATTACCAGGGTCTGTCTGGGGATGGCCAGGAGTAGAACAGGCCAATCATGAAATCCTGGTGCCCTCTCAGTTGAATGATGTTCAATCAAGTCCATTTACTCCAACAAATCACCACATAAAAAGCAGATTTTGTTTGTTGTTTTCAGGGAAACCCCAATACTAATGTGTGTGCTGGTCCCTGCTGTCACAGTCATCATTGTTGCAAGTAATTGGTTACTGATTGGTCTGCAAAGAAAGACATCCTCATCGAATGGGTTGAAAAATAACTCAGATAGTCAAATAATATACAACTTACTGTATGCTTCAATGTCTGAATTTGTTTTGATTTTTTTTTTAGCTTCAAGAACCAAGTCGTTCTGAACCATGCAACCCAGAGGTGACCGACACAGTAAACTTTTATTTCCAACATGAAGGTTGTAGAAAATAGTCTGACCATAGCACTATCTTTGTCAGAAGTGGAGTATGACAACGCTCATGTTTGAAGACCACATCTATCAGGGCCTCAGTCCCAGGCACTATGGAGCCGGAGTAACTCGAGCTCCATCAAACAACACGCAGAACTCACTTAGCTTCAAAACAAATGCATCATTTAAAAGCATTTGCTCTTCTTATTCATCAAAGTAGTAAGGTATCATTGTATATTTTCTTTACTTATTGTTATTTTTCATATATTTGTTTTCTTGGATAAGTTTAAAAAAAAATCCATAAACTTTCCTTTGTATGTCTGTCTCACTGTACACTGTAAGAAAAAATACACATAATCTAACTCAATAAAAATGAGCAACAAGATTACAAGCAATTGTTTTAATTAGATTTCACATTTTTGAATTGAGTAAATACTAATTAAATAGAGACCCTAAAATGTAAATCCATTAATATGAGTAGATTTCAAAATAGGAAGACAGAACAGAATAATTAAAACTAAACAAAAATATTGAGTTTATTTGGAAAAATAGAACTCCCTATAATCGTAAAATAGTACAATATAAGACTTAATTAATTCTACCATCAAATTAAGAATAATTGTAGAATAATAATGTATTACTAAGCCTGGTGCATTGATTTAAATTCAATCAATGCAAATGAATTAAATCTAAATAATTTTCTTAAGAATACTAGTCCATTGGCCCAGAAATTCACTCAATTACTACTCAAATTAGCATTTTAATTAAACAATTATTAGCAAACTTTCAAATGTGCACTTCTCTATCTGTACGAAGCAAACAGTTGTGTAGCACAATGTAACTACAAAACTAGTCTTCATGTTTAAGCAGAAAATCTGTTCAACACATTTTAAAAAATCAGGTGGCAAACACTCTGAAATGGGGATGCGCTTAGCAACAAATCAATGAGATCTCAAGCAGGCAGGGTATGCATTGTGCAAAACATAAATCACAAAATGCAATTTGTACAACAGTATAGAATAAAAAAAAAAAAAAAAATGTTCTTTGGCCATAACATTGAAATGTAATTGACCTTGTGGGACAAAGTCCATCAGTACAAACTCACAACATAGCAAACTTCCAAATTTGGGTTTTTTGCCCAAATTCTCAAAGCTGTGTAGAAGCTGAAACAATTGTGTAGAACAAGTTTGGTGCTGCAACTAAGTCCTCATTTCAAGCCAGAAGTTGCTATGAAAGGGACTGGACTTGTCGACAACATTTTTAATCATCCAGTTCAAGAAAACTTTTTTTGAATACAGAGGTGTACTTCAGCTGTTGTGGGATAAACGAGATTTCCAACGCAATAGGTCAGCCAAGGAGGACAGTGCAAGCCCTTGAATATCTCAAGTCCTGTGATGACTTCCACCCCCTATGAAATTCCAACGTTCTGGCCTGTCCGTTGAGAGATCCAGGCGTTGAAGGTCACAGTGT
>VHKM01000635.1:0-110410 GCA_007210695.1 Neogobius melanostomus
TTTCAGACGGTGTGTCGTGTGTTTCAGACAGTGTGTCGTGTGTTTCAAGACGGTGTGTCGTGCGTTTCAGACGGAGTGTCGTATGCGTTTCAGACGGTGTTGTTGTGTGTTTCAGACGGTGTGTTGTGTGTTTCAAGACGGTGTGTTGTGTGTTTTCAGATCGGAGTGGTATGTCGTTCTTGTTTTGGCAGAGCTCAGTGTGGTGTGTGTGTTTCAGACGTGCATGCGTGTGCTGTTTCAGACGGTGTGTTGTGTGTTTCAGACGTTGTGTTGTGTGTTTTCAGACGGTGTGTGTTGTGTGTTTCAGAACAGTGTTGTTGTGTGTTTCATACAGTGAGTTGTGTGTTAGACGGTGTGTCGTGTTTTCAACAGTGTGTTGTGTGTTTCAGACGGTGTGTTGTGGTTTCAGAACGGTGTGTTGTGTGTTTTCAGACGGTGTATTGTGTGTTTCAGACGGTGTGTCCGTGTGTTTCAGACGTTGTGTCGTTTGTTTTCAGACGGTGTGTTTTGTTGTCGTGGTTTCAGACAGTGTGTGTGTGTTTCATACAGTGAGTTGTGTGTTTAAGACAGGTGTGTCGTTGTGTTTCAGACCGGTGTGTCGTTGGTGTTTCAGACAGTGAGTTGTGTGTTTTCATACAGTGTGTCGTGTGTTCAGAACAGTGAGTGTGTGTTCAGAACGGTCTTGTTGCCGTGTGTTTCAGACAGTGTGTCGTGGTTTCAGACGGATATGTTCGTGTGTTTTCAGACAAAGTGTGTTGTGTGTTCAACAGTGAGTTTTGTGTTTAAGACGGTGTTGTCGTGTGTTTCAGACAAGTGTGTTGTGTGTTTCAGACGGGTGTGTGGTGTTTCAGATCAGTGTGTTGTGTGTTTCAGACAGTGTGTGGTGTGTTTCAGACGGTAAAGTCATGTTGTTTCAGACGGCATATGTGTGTCGTGTGTTTCATACAGTTGAGTTGTGTGTTTCATACAGTTGAGTTGTGTGTTCAGACAGTTGTGTCGGTTGTTTTAGACAGTGGTGATGTGTTGTGTGTTTCAGCGGCCGTACGGCGTGTCGTGTGTTTAGACAGTGTTGTCGTGTGTTTCAGACGGTGTGTTGCTGTGTTTCAGACGGCTGTGTCGTGTGTTTCAGACATGATGTCGTGTGTTTTAGACAGTTGTGTGTGTGTCCAGACAGTCGTTTGTCGTGTTTTAGACATGTGTCGTGTGTTTCAGACAGTGTGTTGTGTGTTTCAGACTGTGTTGTTGTGTGTTTCAGACAGGTGTTGTGTGTTTCAGACGGCTGTGTCGTGTGTTTCAGGACAGTGTGTTGTGTGTTTTAGACAAGTGTGTCGTGTGTTTCAGACGTGTGTGTCGTGTGTTTCAGACGGAGTGTAGTCGTGTGTTTTTAGACAGTGTGTCGTGTGTTTCAGAGGTCTGGTCGCTGCTCCTCTCGACGGTGGTGTCGTGTGTTTCAGACGGTTTGTGTCTTGTGTTTTAGACAGTGTGTGTGTGTTTCAGACAGTGTGTCGTGTGTTCCAGACGGTGTTCGTGTGTTTCAGACGGTGTGTCGTTGTCTGTTTCAGACGTGTGTGTGTCGTGTGTTTCACTTAGACGCGCTGTGTTCGTTGTTGTTTTTTTTTCCAGACGGGGGGGTGTGTCGTGTGTTTTCAGACGAGTTGTGTCGTGTGTTCAGACGGTGTGTCGTGTGTTTTAGACCAGTGTGTCGTGTGTTTCAGCGGTTGTTTTGTGTGTTTCAGACGGTGTTGTTGGTGTGTTTCAGACGTGTTGTGTGTTTTCAGACGGGTGTGTTGTGTGTTTCAGACGGTGTTGTGTCGTGTGTTTCAGGAACGGTTGTGTCGTGTGTTCAGACAGTTGTTTGTCGTTTCATACAGTGAGTTTTGTGTTTAAGACGGACTGATGTCTGTGTTTCAGACGGTGTGTCGTGTGTTCAGACGGTGTGGTCGTGTGTTTCAACGTGTGTCGTGTGTTTCAACGACGAGTGTGTCGTTCGTTCAGACGGGTGTTGTCGTGGTTTCATACAGTGAGTTGTGTGTTTCATTACAGTGAGTTGTGTGTTTCATACCAGAGCTGTGTCGTGTGTTTTTAGAACCAGTGTGTGTTGTTTTCAGACGGTGTGTTCGTGTGTTTCAGACGACAGTCGTGTTGTATGTTTCAGCACGTTGTTTTGTCGTGTGTTCAGACGGTGTGTTTTGCGTTTTCAGACAGTGTGTCGTGCTGTTTCAGACAGATGTGTCGTTTGTTTTAGACGTGTGTATGTGCTGTTTCATACAGTGTTGTCGTGTGTTTTAGACAGTGTGTCCGTGTGTTTCAGACGGTTTGTGTCGTGTGTTCAGACAGGTGTGTCGTTTGTGTTTTAAGACAGTGTGTCGTGTGTTTCAGCGGCAACATGTTCGTGGTTTCAGAAGTGTGTCGTGCGTTTCAGACGGTGTGTTTGTGTGTTTTCAGCACGGTGTCGCTTGTGTGTTTCAGCAAGTGTGTTTGTGTGTTTCAGACGGGTGTTCGTGTGTTAGACAGTGTGTCGTGTGTTTTCAGACGGAGTGTCGTGTGTTTCAAGACGTTGTGTCGTGTTTGTTTTCAGACGGTGTGTCGTTGTGTTCAGACGGTGTGTCGTGTGTTTCAGACGTGTGTGCGTGTGTCTCCAAGACGGTGGTGGGTCGTGTGGTTTCAAACGACAGTGTGTCGTGTGTTTTCAGACGGATGTGTCGTTGTGTAGACAGTTGTTGTCGTGTGTTTCAGACGGTGTGTCGTGTGTTTCAGACGGTACGTGTCGTGTGTTTTCAGGACCGGTGTGTCGTGTGTTTTCAGACAGTGTGTCGTGTGTTCAGAACAGTGAGTGTGTGTTCAGAACGGTCTTGTTGCCGTGTGTTTCAGACAGTGTGTCGTGTGTTTCAGAACAGTGTGTCGTGTGTTTCAGGACGGTTTTTGGGAATGTGTCGTGTGTTTTAGACAGTTTGTCGTGTGTTCCAAGACGAGTGTGTAGGTGTGTCGTGTGTCTTTCAGACGGTGTGTCGTGTGTTTCAGACGGTGTGTCGTGTGTTTCAGACGTTGTGTCGTGTTTCAGACCGGTGTGTCGTGTGTTTTCAGACGGTGGTGTTGTGTGTTTTTCAGCACGGTGATGTGTCGTGTGTTTTCAAGCGTGTGTCGTGTGTCTTCAGACAGTGTGTCGCGCCTGTGTTTCAGACGGTGTTGTCGTGTGTTTCAGCGGGTGTCGTGTGTTTCAGACGGTGGTGTCGTGCTGTTTCAAGACAGTGTGTCATGTGTTGTGTGTTTCAGACGGTGTGTTGTGTGTTTCAAGACAGTGTGTCATGGTGTTTCAGACAGTGTGTCGTGTGTTTCAGAACAGTGTGTCGTGTGTTTCAGGACGGTGTGTCGTGTGTTTCTGACGGTGTGTTGTGTGTTTTCAGGACGGTGTGTTGTGTGTTTCAGACAGTTGTTTCGTGTGTTTAAGACGGATGTGTGTTGTGTGTTTCAGACGGTGTGTTGTGTGTTTCAGAACGAGTGTTGTTGTGTGTTTCAGACTGTGTGTCGTGTGTTTAAGACGGATGTGTTGTGTGTTTCAGACAGTGTGTTGTGTGTTTCAGACGGTGTGATATTGTGTGGGTTTCAGGGACGGTTGTGTTGCGTGTTTTTCAGACAGTGTGTGTGTGTTCAGACGGTGTGTTGTGTGTTTAAGAACGGTGTGTTGTGTGTTTAAGACGGTGTGTCGTTGTGTTGTGTGTTTTCAAGACAGTGTTGTCGTGTGTTTCAGACAAGTGTGTCGTGTGTTTCAGGACATGTGTCGTGTGTTTCAGACAGGGTGTGTCGTGGTTTCAGACAGTGAGTTTGTGTGTTTCATACAGTGTGTCGTGTGTTGTGTGTTTCAGACAGTGTGTACGTGTGTTTCAGACCGGTGTTGTGTGTGCTTTCAGACAGTGTGTTGTGTGTTTCAGACAGTGTGTGTATGTTTCAGACAGTGTTGTTGTGTGTTCAGACAGTGTTGTTGTGTTGTTTAGACAGTGTGTCGTGTGTTTCAACGGTGTGTTGTTGGTGTTTCAGACGGTGTGTTGTGTGTTCAGACGGTGTGTTTGTGTGTTTCAGACGGTGTGTTGTGTGTTTCAGACGGTGTGTTGTGCTGTTTCAGACGTGTGTTGTGTGTTTTCAGAACGGTGTGTTGTGTTATTTCAGACAGCTGCTGTCGCTGTGTTTCAGACGGTGATGTGTGTGTTTCAGACAGTGTGTTGTGTGTTTTCAGAACGGGTTGTTGTGTGATTCAGACTGTGTGTCGTGTGTTTCAGACGGTGTTGTGTTTCAGGACAGTGTGTCGTGTGTTTCAGACGGTGTGTCGTGTGTTTCAGACGGGTCGTTTGTGTGTTTCAGACGGTGGATTGTCTGTGTATTTCAGACGGTGTGTTCGTGTGTTTCAGACGGTGTGTTGTGTGTTTCAGACAGTGTGTCGTGTATTTCAGACAGTTTGTGTCGCTGTATTCAACGGTATTAGTGTGTGTGTGTTTCAGACGGTTGTTGTGTGTTTCAGACAGATGTGTTGTGTAGTTCAGACGTTTGTGTTGTGTTTTCAGACTGTGTGTTGTGTGTTTCAGAATATTGTGTCCGTGTGCTTTCAGACAGTGTTTTGTGTGTGTTTCTAGACGGCGATCAGTTGCTGTCGTGTGTCAGACGGTTAATGTTGTCGGTGTTCAGACGTGTGTGGTGTGTTTCAGACGTTGTGTGTTCAGAAAGTGTTTGTAGTTGTTTCAGCACGGTGTGTTTTGTGTGGTTTCACCAGACGTTTGTGTGATTTTAGACGGTGTGTCGTGTGTTTAGACGGTGTGTCGTGTTGTTTCAGACGGTGTGTCGTGTGCTTTCAGACGGTATGATTCATGGTTTGGTCGTTGTTCAGACGGTTTGTGTCGTGTGTTTCAGACGTGTGTCGGCTGTGTCTCAGAACGGTGTGTCGTGTGTCTCAGACGGTGTGTCGTGTGTTTCAGACAGTGTTTGTGTCTGTGGTCGTTTCAGACGGTATTAGTGTCGTGTGTTTCAGACGGATCTGCGTATGTAATTATGCCGTGCTGTCATTGTCCTGTGTGGCTGTGTGTTATCAGACGGGTGTTTCAGACGGGTGTTGTTGTGTTTTCAGAACGGATGTGTTGTGTGTTTCAGACAGTGTTGTGTGTTTCAGACAGTGTGTCGTGTGTTTTTAGACAGTGTGTGTGTTGTTTTCAGGACAGTGTGTCGTGTGTTTCAGACGGGCTCGATGTGTCGCTGTGTTTCAGACAGTTGTCGGTGTTTTTTAAGGGACAGTGTGTGTGTGTTTTTTCAGACAGTGTGTGTCGTTGTTTCAGGACAGTGTGCGTGTGTTTTAGACAGTGTGACGGTCCATTACTTTGTGTCGTGTGTTTCAGACGGTGTGTCGTGTGTTTCAAGACGGTGTGTCGTGTTGTTTCAGACAGTGTGTCGTGTGATTTCAGACGGTGTGTTGTGTGTTTCAGACAGGGTGTGTCTTGTGTTTTCAGACTGTGTGTCGTGTGTTTTTAGACAGTTGTTGTCGTGTGTTTCAGACGGTGGTCGTGTGTATTCAGACAGTGGTCGTGTTTTTTAGACAGTGTGTCGTGTGTTTCAGACGGATATGTTCGTGTGTTTTAGACAGGTTGTCGTGTGTTTCAGACGGTTGGTTGTGTGTTTCAGACGGTATGGTGTTGTGTGTTTCAGACGGTGTGCTGTGTGTTTTCAGACGTGTGTTGTGTGTTCAGACGGTGTGTTGTGTGTTTCAGACGTGTGTCGTTGTGTTTCAAGACGGTGTGTCGTGTGTTTCAGACAGTGTGTCGTGTGTTCTTTCAGACAGTGTGTCGTGTGTTTCAGACAGTGTGTCGTGTGTTTCAGACAGTGAGTTGTGTTTCATACAGTGTGTCGTTGTGTTGTGTGTTTTCAGACAGTGTGTCGTGTGTTTCAGACGGTGTGTTGTGTGTTTCAGACGGCTGTGTTGTGTTATTTCAGACGGTGTGTTGTGTGTTTTCTGTACGGTTATGTCGTGTGTTTCAGACGGTGTGTGTTGTTTCAGACTGGTGTTGTGTGTGTGTTTCAGAACAGTGTGTTGTGTGGTTTCAGATGGTGTGTTTGTGTGTTCAGACGGTAGTGTTGTGTGTTCAGGACGGTGTGTATGGTGTTTCAGACGGTTTACGTGTTGTTGTGTTTCCAGACGGTGTGTTGTGTATTTCAGACAGTGTGGTCGTGTGTTTCAGCGGTGTGTTGTGTGTTTCAGACAGTGTGTCGTGTGTTTCAGCACCAGTGTGTCGTGTATTTTCAACAGTGTGTCGTGTATTTCAGACAGTGTTGTGTGTTTCTGACGGTGTGTCTTTTGTTTCAGACGGTGTGGTTGGTGTGTTTCAGACGGTGTTTGTGGTGTTTCAGACGTTATGTGTTGTGTATTTCAGACCAGTGTGTCGTGTGTTCAGACGTGTTGTTGTGTGTTCAACAGTGTGTTGTGTGTTTCAGAACAGTGTGTTGTGTGTTTCCCAGACGGTGGTGGTCGTTGTGTTTGCAGACGTGTGTTGTGTGTTTTCAGACAGTGTGTAAGTGGTGTTTTCAGGACGGTGTGTTGTGTGCTTTCAGACGGGCTTGTGTCGTGTATTTCAGACAGTCGTGTTGTGTTGTTTCAGACGGTGTGTTGTGGTTTCAGGACGGCTGTGTGTCGTGTGTTTCAGACGGTGTGTCGTGTGTTTCAGACGGACTTGTAGTCGTGTGTTTCAGACGGTGGTGTCGTGTCAGATCGGTGTGTTGTGTGTTTTCAGACAGATCCATGGTCGTGTGGTTTCAGACAGTAGTGTTGTGTGTTTTCAGACGGTTTTGTGTTGTGTGTTTCAGAACGGTGTGTTGTGTGTTTCAGACGGTGTGTTGTGTCTTTCAGACGGTGTGTTGTGTGTTTCAGACAGCGTGTCGTGTGTTTAGACAGATGTGTCGTGTGTTTCAGACAGTGTGTCATGTGTTTCAAGACGGTCTGTTTGTCTGTGTGTTTCAACAGTTTGTGTTCGTGGTGTTCAGACGGCTGTGTCGTGTGTTTCAGACAGTTGATTGTGTGTTCAGACGGTGTGTTGTGTGTTTCAGACAGTGTGTTGTGTGTTTCAGACGGTGTTTGTGTGTTTCAGACAGTGGTGGTTTTGTGTTTCAGAACGGTGTATCGTGTGTCTTTCAGACGGTTTGTGTTGTTGTGTCTTCCAGACAGTGTGCCGTGTGGTTTCAGACAGTGTATCGTGTGTTTCAACGTGTGCGTGTTTCAAACAGTGGTCGTGTATTTCAGACCAGTGTGTTTGTGGTTTTAGGCAGTGTGTCGTGTGTTTCAGACAGATGTGTCGTGTCGTTTCAGACCGTGTGTCGTGTGTTTCAGACAGGTTGTGTCGTGTGTTTCAGACAGTGAGTTGTGTGTTTCATAACAGTGTGTCGTGTGTTGTGTGTTCAGGACAGTGTGTCGTGGTTTCAGACGGTTGTGTGTGTGTTTTTCAGACGGTGTGTTGTGTGTTTCAGACGGTGTGTTGTGTATTTCAGACATGTGTTGTGTGTTTCAGACGGTGCTTGTTGTGTGTTTCAGACGTGTGTTGTGTGTTTCAGACGGTGTGTTGTTGTGTTTCAGACGGTTGTGTCGTGTGTTTCAGACGGTGTGTTGTGTGTTTCAGACGGTGTGTTGTGTATTTCAGACAGTGGTGTCTGTGTGTTTCAGACAGTGTGTGTCGTGTGTTTCAGGACAGGTGTCGTGTGTTTTTCAGACGGTGTGTCGTGTCTTTCAGACGGTGTGTTGTGTGTTTCTGACGGTGTGTCGTTTGTTTCTCAGACGGTGTGTTTGTGTATTTCAAGACAGTTGTGTCGGTGTGTTGTTTTCAGACCGGTGTGTCGTGTGTTTCAGACGGCGGTGTTGTGTATGTTTCAGACAGTGTGTCGTGTGTTTCTAGACGGGTGTGTCGTTGTTCAGACGGGTTGTGATGTCGTGTGTTTCAGACAGTGTGTCGTTGTGTTTCAGCGGTGATGTCTGTGTTTCAGACGGTTGTGTTGTGTGTTTCAGACCGTGTGTCGTGTGTTTCAGACGGTGTGTCGTGTGTTTCAGACGGTGTTCGTGTGTTCAGGGACGGATGTGTTGTGTGTTTCAGACGGGTGTCGTGTGTTCAGACAGTGTGGTGTGTGTTTCAGACGGTGTGTTGTGTGTTTCAGAGACAGTGTGTCATGTGTTTCAGACAGTGGTGTTGTGTGTTTCAGACGGTGTGTCATGTTGTTTCAGACAGCTGTGTCGTGTGTTCAGACAGTGTGTTGGTGTTTTCAGGGACAGTGTGTCGTGTGTTCAGACGGTGTGTCATGTGTTTCAGACGGTGTGTCGTGTGTTTCCAGACAGTGTGTCGTGTGTTTTCAGACGGTGGTGTCGTGTGTTTCAGACGGTGTGTCGTGTGGTTTCCAGACGTGGTGTTGTGTTGTTTCAGAACAGTTGTGTCGTGTGTTTCAGAACAGTGCTGTCGGGTGTTTCAGACAGTGTGTTCGTGTGTTTCAGACAGTGTGTCGTGTGTTTAGACGGCATTGTGTCGTGTGTTTCAGGACAGTGTGTTGTGGATTTCAGACAGTGTGTCGGTGTTTCAGACGGTGTGTCATGTGTTTCAGACGGTGTGTACCTTGTGTGTTTCAAACATGTGTGTCGTGTGTTTCAGACAGTGTGTTGTGTGTCTTAGGCAGTGTGTCGTGTGTTTCAGACAGTGTGTCGTGTGTTTCAGGACAGTGTGTCGTGTGTTCAAACGGTGTGTCGTGTGTTTTCAGACGGTGTGTTTGTGGTTTCAGAAAGGTGTGTTGTGTGTTTCAGACGGTGTGTCGTGTGTTTTCAGACGGTGTGTTGTGTGTTTCAGACGGTAGCGGTTGTGTGTGTTTCAGACCAGTGTGTCGTGTGTTTCAGACGTGTGTCGTCTGTATTTCAGACAGGGTGTCGTGTGTTTCAGACGTGTGTCGTGTGTTTCAGACAGTGTGTCTTTGTTTCAGACGGTGTGTCGTGTGTTTAGACGGTGTGTTTGTGTATTTCAGACAGTGTGTCGTTTGTTTCAGACGGTGTTGTGTTGTTTTCAGACAAGTCTGTGTCGTGTATTTCAGACAGGTGTCGTGTATTTTCAGACGTGTGTTGTGTGTTTCAGACGGTGTGTTGTGTGGTTTCAGACAGTGTGTCGTGTGTTTCAGACGGTGTGTCGTGTGTTTCAAGACGGTGTGGTAGTGTGTTTCAGACGGTGTCTGTGCTCGCTCTGTATTTCAGACAGTGTGTTGTGTGTTTTCAGACGGTGTGTTGTGTGTTTCACGACGGGTGTTGGTGTGTTTAGACGAGTGTTGTCGTGTGCTTCTAGACAGTGTGTCGTGTGTTCAGACGGCTGTTCGTTGTGTTTCAGACGGTGTGTTGTGTGTTTAGCGGTGTGCGTGGGTTTCAGACGGGTGGTGTTGTGTGTTTCAAGATACGGTGTGTCGTGTGTTTCAGAACGGTGTGTTGGTGTGTTTTCAGATGGTGTGTCCGTGTGTTTCAGGGACGTGTTGTTGTCGTGTTTCCAGCAGTGTTGTATGTGTGTTTCAGACAGTGTTGTCGCTGTGTTTCAGACAGTGGTGTCGTGTGTTTTCAGACGGCGTTTCGTGTGTTTTTCAGACGGTGTGTCGTGTGTTTCAGACGGTTGTGTCCCGTGTGTTTCAGACAGTGTGTTGTTGGTTTTCAGACGGTGGTGTCGTGGGTGTTTCAGACAGTGTGTTGTGTTTCAGACAGTGTGCCGTGTGTTCAGACAGTGTGCTCGTGTGTTTCAGACGGCTGTGTTGTGTTGATTCAGACGGTGTGTTGTGTGTTTCAGACAGTGTGTTGTGTGTTTCAGACGGTTGTTGTGTGTTTCAGACGGTGTCGTCTGTTTCAGACGGTGTGTGTGTGTTCAGACGGTGTCGTGTATGTCAACAGTAGTGTTGTGTGTTTTAGGCAGTGTGTTGTGTGTTTCAGGACGTTGTGCCGCTTCAGGGCAGGGCCTAGTCGCTGCTCTGGTTCTGTGGAGGTGCTGATGGGCGGAGCTTGGAGCAGTGTGTGTGGGAGGGGCTTTGGTCTGACTGAAGCTGCAGTGGTCTGTGCGGAGCTGGACTGTGGCGCTGTGTCTGAGCTCCACAGGGGCGCTGTTCACTGAGGGTCCAGCTGTGGGCAGGTCCTTCCACTGTGACGGAGCAGAGACTTCACTGAAGGAGTGTGAGAGCTCAGAGACTCGCTGCTCAGCGGCTGCTAACCTCACCTGCTCAGGTAACTCTGTCTAAGGCCCCGCCTCCACTGCAGAGACACTCATCACCTTTATGTTTTACACTTCCTGTTTGGTAAGTGTTTTACACTTCCTGTTTGGTAACTGTCCATGTTTGATCCAGATGTGGTGCTGAGGTCAGGTTCATACAGCTGTAGAGGTGACATGAAGCTGAGACTCGGGGACGAGTGGAGACCAGTGATGACCAGTGAGGACCAGGACTTGGACTTTGCCTCAGCGCTGTGTGAGCAGATCGGCTGTGGAGCTGCTCTTAAATGAACTATCATTGGAGTTTCTCCGGGTCGTTCTGGAGGCTGCAGCCTGAGTGTGTGAAGCAGAGGTCTGGCCTCACAAACTGCCTGGACCTGGACTCACACATGACAAGACCGAAGGAGGGTCTGGGTCTGGATCTGCTCTGTTCAGGTCAGTAACACCGACAGAGAGTTAAACATCTCACCTGTTGTATCAGTCGTGTCTCAGATGGAGCCAGAATGTGTTTACAGACACAATTATTAACAATTATTACTTCACCTGTTGATTCTGCTGAAAACGACGCTGTTTCTCTGACCTTTGTGTGATTTTTAGACATAATGTATTTTTATAAAGAATTAACGGGAAATATTCTGCAGATGAACAACAGACCTTTGATCCTCCTCCTTCACAATGTGACCCTGCTCTCTCTCCACAGGGTTTTATCCTACTGCCCGAGCGTCCGTCTCCTCTGAGGGGGCGTATCTCTCCTCTGAGGGGGCGTATCTCTCCTCTGAGGGGCGTTTCTCTCCTCTGAGGGGGCGTATCTCTCCTCTGAGGGGCGTATCTCTCCTCTGAGGGGGCGTATCTCTCCTCTGAGTGGGAGTATCTCTCCTCTGAGGGGACGTCCCGGGTGCAGAGGGTCCTCGTGATGTTGGGGACAAACTTTCAGTGTGTCCTGCTCTTTAACAAACCCTATGGACAGGACAGTTCCTCCTTCTGTCTCCAGCTGGAAACTACACCCTGCCATCTGTCAATCACTCCGCCCACTTCCTGATCCAGAACTTCAGCCCCGCCCACATCGGGAACTACACCTGTGTTTTCTGTGACACTTTCTACGATAAGAGATGCATTAAGGGTACAACTGTTTACGTCACTCGTGGAGGTACAGTTTGGGTTCAGAGATTCCAGTTTGATGTTTTCATGCTTTATTATGGGGCAGTTTGTTGCTAAAATGACATTTCATTTTAATTAGAAAAAAAGACGCTACAATAATACAGTAGAATAAACATTTGACACATACACTTCCTCTCTTCTGAATACAAACACGAGGGAGAGCCCAGACACACCGGCCGCAGGCGTGGCCACACTAAACCGAGCGCCACCAAAGTCAACATGTGCCAAATGTAATGTATGAAGTATGTTGTGAAATAGAAATAGTATTTTTCAGGTGGGACGGGCAAAAGCCAGTTATAATGAGCCCTGTGTAGATAAAGTCATAAACATATGGGCCGTGTAACATGATCTGTGATAGAATCATTGAACAGTATTTGTGTTTGGAATGGGAGACGCACGTGTGGGAAAATAGGATTGATTCTATTTTTCTGAACTGCGTGTGTTTGGAGCGTTTGGTCACGCGTGTGTCACGCACAGCTCAGTGTCGCCGCTTCAATCCACCGTCAATGGTTCTGTGTCCAAACACGTTTACACAGAGCAGGGTCATAAACACGGCTCTGACGTGATGTTTTTAACCTGACGCTGTGACTCCACCAGGAACTCACTGCCTACAACGGAATCTGGAGATATTTCATTTTTTTACACAAGACGCGGCAGCTAAGTCTGAGGGAAATAATGGAGACAGGAAGAGCAGCGCCTCCTGAGGATCCTCTCAGAAGTCACATGACAGGAAGAGCAGCGCCTCCTGAGGATCCTCTCAGAGTCACATGACAGGAAGAGCAGCGCCTCCTGAGGATCCTCTCAGAGTCACATGACAGGAAGAGCAGCGCCTCCTGAGGATCCTCTCAGAGTCACATGACGGAGACAGGAAGAGCAGCGCCTCCTGAGGATCCTCTCGGAGTCACATGACAGGAAGAGCAGCGCCTCCTGAGGATCCTCTCAGAGTCACATGACGGAACAGGACAGCGCCTCCTGAGGACTCTCAGGTCAATGAAGGAAGAGCAGCGCCTCCTGAGGATTCCTCTCAGAGTCACATACGGAAGAGCGCGCCGTATGACGGAGGAAGAGCAGCGCCTCCTGAGGATCCTCTCAGAGTCACATGACAGGAAGAGCAGCGCCTCCTGAGGATCCTCTCAGAGTCACATGACAGGAAGAGCAGCGCCTCCTGAGGATCCTCTCAGAGTCACATGACAGGAAGAGCAGCGCCTCCTGAGGATCCTCTCGAGTCACATGACAGGACAGAAGCAGCGCCTCCTGAGGATCCTCTCAGAGTCACATGACAGGAAACAGAAGAGCAGCGCCTCCTGAGGATCCTCTCGGAGTCACATGACGGAGACAAGAAGAGCAGCGCCTCCTGAGGATCCTCTCAGAGTCACATGACGGAGACAGGAAGAGCAGCGCCTCCTGAGGATAATCTCAGAGTCACATGACAGGAGACAGGAAGAGCAGCGCCTCCTGAGGATCCTCTCAGAGTCACATGACAGAACAGGAAGAGCAGCGCCTCCTGAGGATCCTCTCAGAGTCACATGACGGAGACAGGAAGAGCAGCGCCTCCTGAGGATCCCTCTCAGACACCTCTCAGAGTCACATGACGGAGACAGGAAGAGCAGCGCCTCCTGAGGATCCTCTCAGAGTCACATGACAGACACAGAAGAGCAGCGCCTCCTGAGGATCCTCTCAGAGTCACATGACAGACACAGGAAGAGCAGCGCCTCCTGAGGATCCTCTCAGAGTCACATGACGGAGACAGGAGAGCAGCGCCTCCTGAGGATCCTCTCAGAGTCACATGACAGACACAGGAAGAGCAGCGCCTCCTGAAGATCCTCTCAGAGTCACATGACGCTCGTGTGGATCAAGCCAATAACGGCATCATTAATATCATTGACTGGGTCAATGATCTCCCTGTACAAACTAAACCATTGTCCCTGTATAATATGAAAGGCCTTAAGGTGTGTCAGACCGAACGTGCGTCCACGCTCCGTCAGCCTCTAGTTGGAGCCAAACATGGCCGCTTCACACTCGCGAGAAACGCCTGTTTGCGGCGCGTGAAGTTTTGCGCAACTACACACACACACAAACACACAAACACACACACACACGGCTCTTTGATGGTTGTTGTTTTTTTTGTTTTTTTTTAAGTAAATAAATAGCCTCTGAATTTACTTAATTTTAACGAAAATGTCACTATTTCACACAATATAACATCGACATTTCCCTCTATGGAGTTTATTATCAGAAAAAAACAATCACACGGCCCGATTAAGCTTCTGTTGCTTCATTCACGTAACTTTTCCTCCTCTTCCTCTCTCTCCCTCGCACAAGAGGGGAGAAAACAACACAAGTGAAAGAGGCGTTTAGCTTCAACGCGATCTCCTCTGTAACCGTGTTTATTTCATTAGGACTTTTATTTGATTGATTGATTGATTTTTTATTTCGAGCTACACACAACACAGGCCAAAAAAAAAAAATACAATAAAAGAGAAAATAATAATCAACACTCAAGCTCGAAAAGGAGTGGGAAGAAGACAAGCTTATTGACTTCTACCCCTGTTCATAAACTTAATAATAATGTGGTTGCTACAATAACACTGGTTTAGTTCTTATTATCTTACAAACGATTAACAATTAATTATTTCTCAAACTTGTTGCCTTATGCTCACTTTGAGCTCCTCGTGGGGGGTGGAGATGACTGTCCCTCTGCACTCCTCTCTGCCCCACTCCAGCAGTGACTTTTGTTTCGCAAATAAGCACAACTAAAGTGACGCCCCTCCCCCAAAGAGGAATAAAAAAAAAAACACTTCACCACCGTGAACCCGTTCATATCGTTCACTGTAAAGACTCGTTCAAAAGAGCCGGATCGTTCACGACCGACACACAGACTGTTAAAAAGAACACATCACTATTGGCGCCCCTATGAAAGGCATATATGCGTTTGCCCTTTTTGCGCCACTGCTGCAGGTAACAGGTGACCTCACTATTTGAGCCCAGTCTCTGATTGGTTAACAAGGCATAAATGAACACACGTGTAGATTGTGATTACTTGAGTGCATGAAGCAGTGGGCTGTACCGCGCTGTTCTCACTGGCTTTGACGCGCGTTTATCCTCATCTGCTCATATTTGCCACGCTTCATACGCGCGGACGGCTTTGCTTACATTTAGAAGCGTCGAAGCGTCTACATAGGGTTAACATGGAAGTTGGAGGCGTGTCAGCGTTTGGTCTGTACGCACCATTAGACGCTGTGACGTGGCCTAAAACCTGCAGCTAAAGCACTTTTCACTCAGAGATTTGTTCTTCGTTCACTCGCTGAGCGACGTTTGGAGCTTCAGTTTCCCCTGGGAGAGACTGACACACATCTGACTCACCAACCATTCATCCCTATTGTACATGTTTTTACTGATAATCATTACTAGGATTACTATTGATATTATGTGTAATTTAACTCGTCTGGATAGTCACCTGACTTTGGCTCTTACAGCACTGGTGCAAATCTGCGTAAGGGTAGAGGCTCAATCAGTGTCTGTTTTTACGACTGATTTAAAACAAATGTTTCAGATTTAAAACAAATGTTTCAGATTTAAAACAAATGTTTCAGATTTAAAACAAATGTTTCAGATTTTGAGCCAGAATTAAGTCCGAGTCCTTAAAGAGTCTGATCAGTGTCTCCTGTGTTTGCAGCTCCAGACTCACCTCTGCTGATCAGAGCCACGGTCTATGTGGTCACCCTGACACTGTGGGCCATCGCCATGTTCCTCTACTACAAGGTACTAAAGCAGGGCTAAAGAGGGGCTAAACCTGGGCTAAAGAGGGGCTAAAGCAGGGCTAAAGAGGGGCTAAACCAGGGCTAAAGAGGGGCTAAAGAGGGGCTAAACCGGGGCTAAAGAGGGGCTAAAGAGGGCTAAAGCAGGGCTAAAGAGGGGCTAAAGAGGGGATAAAGCAGGGCTAAAGAGGGCTAAAGAGGGGCTAAAGCAGGGCTAAAGAGGGCTAAAGCAGGGCTAAAGAGGGGCTAAAGAGGGGCTGAACCGGGGCTAAAGAGGGGCTAAAGAGAGGCTAAACCAGGGCTAAAGAGGGGCTAAAGAGGGGCTAAAGAGGGGCTAAAGAGGGGCTAAACCAGGGCTAAAGAGGGGCTAAAGAGGGCTAAAGAGGGGCTAAACCAGGGCTAAAGAGGGGCTAAACCAGGGCTAAAGAGGGGCTAAAGAGGGGCTAAAGAGGGGCTAAACCAGGGCTAAAGAGGGGCTAAACCAGGGCTAAAGAGGGGCTAAAGAGGGGCTAAACCGGGGCTAAAGAGGGGCTAAAGAGGGGCTAAAGAGGGGCTAAACCAGGGCTAAAGAGGGCTAAAGAGGGGCTAAACCGGGGCTAAAGAGGGCTAAAGAGGGGATAAAGCAGGGCTAAAGAGGGGCTAAAGCAGGGCTAAAGGGGCTAAAGCAGGGGCTAAAGCAGGGCTAAAGAGGGGCTAAAGCAGGGCTAACAGGCTAAAGAGGGCTAAACCGGGGCTAAAGAGGGCTAAAGAGGGCTAAACCAGGGCTAAAGAGGGGCTAAACCGGGGCTAAAGAGGGGCTAAAGAGGGGCTAAAGCAGGGCTAAAGAGGGGCTAAAGCAGGGCTAAAGCAGGGCTAAAGAGGGGCTAAAGAGGGGCTAAACCAGGGCTAAAGAGGGGCTAAACCAGGGCTAAAGAGGGGCTAAACCAGGGCTAAACCGGGGCTAAAGAGGGGCTAAAGAGGGGCTAAACAAGGGCTAAAGAGGGGCTAAACCAGGGCTAAAGAGGGGCTAAACCTGGGCTAAAGAGGGGCTAAAGCAGGGCTAAAGAGGGGCTAAACCAGGGCTAAAGAGGGGCTAAAGAGGGGCTAAACCGGGGCTAAAGAGGGGCTAAAGCAGGGCTAAAGAGGGGCTAAAGAGGGATAAAGCAGGGCTAAAGAGGGGCTAAAGAGGGCTAAAGGGCTAAAGAGGGGCTAAAACAGGGCTAAAGAGGGGCTAAAGCAGGGCTAAAGAGGGGCTAAAGCAGGGCTAAAGAGGGGCTAAACCAGGGCTAAAGAGGGGCTAAACCAGGGCTAAAGAGGGGCTAAAGCAGGGCTAAAGAGGGGCTAACCAGGGCTAAAGAGGGGCTAAAGCAGGGCTAAAGAGGGGCTAAACCAGGGCTAAAGCGGGGCTAAAGAGGGGCTAAACCTGGGCTAAAGCAGGGCTAAAGAGGGGCTAAAGCAGGGCTAAAGAGGGGCTAAACCAGGGCTAAACCTGGGCTAAAGAGGGGCTAAAGAGGGGCTAAAGCAGGGCTAAAAAGGGGCTAAACCAGGGCTAAACCGGGGCTAAAGAGGGGCTAAACCGGGGCTAAAGAGGGCTAAAGCGGGCTAAGAGGGGCTAAAGCGGGGCTAAACCGGGGCTAAAGAGGGGCTAAAGCGGGGCTAAAGAGGGGCTAAAGAGGGGCTAAAGAGGGGCTAAACCAGGGCTAAACCTGGGCTAAAGAGGGGCTAAACCGGGGCTAAAGAGGGGCTAAAGCGGGGCTAAAGAGGGGCTAAACCGGGGCTAAAGAGAGGCTAAACCGGGGCTAAAGAGGGGCTAAAGCGGGGCTAAAGAGGGGCTAAACCGGGGCTAAAGAGGGGCTAACCAGGGCTAAAGAGGGGCTAAACCGGGGCTAAAGAGAGGCTAAACCGGGGCTAAAGAGGGGCTAAAGCGGGGCTAAAGCGGGGCTAAAGAGGGGCTAAAAGCGGGGCTAAAGAGGGACAAAAGCGGGGCTAAACCGGGGCTAAAGAGGGGCTAAACCTGGGCTAAAGAGGGGCTAAAGCAGGGCTAAAGAGGGGCTAAAGCAGGGCTAAAAGGGGCTAAACCAGGGCTAAAGAGGGGCTAAACCGGGGCTAAAGAGGAGCTAAACCGGGGCTAAAGAGGAGCTAAAGCGGGGCTAAAGAGGAGCTAAAAGCAGGGCTAAAGAGGGGCTAAAGCGGCTAAAGAGGGCTAAAGCGGGGCTAAAGAGGGGCTAAAGCGGGCTAAAGAGGGGCTAAAGAGGGGCTAAAGAGGGGCTAAAGCGGGCTAAAGAGGGGCTAAGAGGGGCTAAAGAGGGGCTAAAGCGGGGCTAAAGAGGGGCTAAAGAGGGGCTAAAGCGGGGCTAAAGAGGGGCTAAACCTGGGCTACAGATGGGCTAAACCAGGGCTAAAGAGGGGCTAAACCAGGGCTAAAGAGGGGCTAAACCAGGGCTAAAGAGGAGCTAAACCAGGGCTAAAGAGGAGCTAAACCAGGGCTAAAGAGGGACTAAACCAGGGCTACAGAGGGGCTAAAGAGGGGCTAAACCTGGGCTACAGAGGGGCTAAACCTGGGCTACAGATGGGCTAAACCAGGGCTAAAGAGGGGCTAAAGAGGGGCTAAACCAGGGCTAAAGAGGGGCTAAACCTGGGCTAAAGAGGGCTAAAGAGGGGCTAAACCAGGGCTACAGAGGGGCTAAAGCGGGCTAAAGAGGGGCTAAAGAGGGGCTAAAGAGGGGCTAAAGCGGGGCTAAAGAGGGGCTAAACCTGGGCTACAGAGGGGCTAAACCAGGGCTAAAGAGGGCTAAAGAGGGCTAAACCAGGGCTAAAGAGGGCTAAACCAGGGCTAAAGAGGAGCTAAACCAGGGCTAAAGAGGGACTAAACCAGGGCTACAGAGGGGCTAAAGAGGGGCTAAACCTGGGCTACAGAGGGGCTAAAGAGGGGCTAAACCAGGGCTAAAGAGGGGCTAAACCAGGGCTAAAGAGGAGCTAAACCAGGGCTAAAGAGGGGCTAAACCTGGCTAAAGAGGGGCTAAAGAGGAGCTAAACCAGGGCTAAAGAGGGGCTAAACCAGGGCTAAAGAGGGGCTAAACCAGGGCTAAAGAGGAGCTAAACCAGGGCTAAAGAGGGGCTAAAGAGGGGCTAAACCAGGGCTAAAACTAAACCAGGGCTAAAGAGGGGCTAAAACCAGGGCTAAAGAGGGGCTAAACCAGGGCTAAAGAGGGGCTAAACCAGGGCTAAAGAGGGGCTAAACCAGGGCTAAAGAGGGGCTAAACCAGGGCTAAAGAGGGGCTAAACCAGGGCTAAAGAGGGGCTAAACCAGGGCTAAAGAGGAGGCTAAACCAGGGCTAAAGAGGACTAACCAGGGCTAAAGAGGGACTAAACCAGGGGCTAAAGAGGGCTAAACCAGGGCTAAAGAGGGGCTAAACCAGGGCTAAAGAGGGGCTAAACCAGGGCTAAAGAGGGGAAAAGGGCTAAGAGGCTAAACCGGGGCTAACCCTCGTGTGTTTTGTGACAGAGACGTGAGCGTCAGATGAAACCGATCAGACGAACTCGCCGCAGGCCTTCAACTGAAAACAACGCGGTCCAGATGATTATTGTTTAAAAACCTTTACTTCCAAAGAAAGAATTGGAGTTCATAAGATCGATGGAGCTAATGAGCCGCGGTAACAATAGTGATCATAAAACACATTTAAGTTTGATGTTTTTAGGAATTTTTATACAAATGATAAAGACGTTTTCTGCATTTTCTCATGAATAATGACGTCACTGTCAGTTTTAGTAACATTGTGCCTTTAAACTTTTATGATTCATATTTTTTAGAGGTTTTATAATAATGTGCTGTTTTCTAAATAGTAGAAGTGTATTTTATTTCTTTTATGTACAGTATTATTGTCAGTTCTGGATGTTAAGGATGCACCGATCTAATACTGGTATCGGATATCGGAGGCGAAACAGGAAAAGATACGATATCAGGTATCGGCTACAAATATCCGATACTGAACCCACACCTGTTTAGTCTCTCACCGCTTTAAAGGATCTGTATATAAACTATAGCATTTATATGATATTTTGTGCCTCTGCCACTATGGAGGACTCGTTTATGTGAGAAATATAAGTATTTTCTGGGGGTATTTTTCAAACCCGGGAATAAGACGCTTGGATTCAGTTAGCTCCGCCCCCTCTCTCCGCCCATGCAACATTAGCAGAAGTAGAAATATAAATATCGCAGCAATAAATGCAGTTTCTTCACACTGCAGTTATAAGGAGTTGACATCTGCAACACGGCTTCATAAATAACATTATCCTGAACATTTAGTGTTTTGATCGACTCACTGCTCCGGCTTCTCCATCTGATGTTTTTATTGTTATCAGAGTTAATCCATTTTGGTTCAAACATCCACCAGTGAAGTGACAAACATATTCTGGCTGGTTCGTCGCTGAATCTCAGAGAGAAAGATCAGACTCTTCTTTAGGAAGGGTGAATAAAGTCCTGAACCTCTGGCAGCCAAACGAGACATTATCGTCAGGTAAGAGTAAAAGAACGGGCGTGTCCAGAGTAGAAAGGAGCCTCTTCTTCACAACTTCAGCTCAAAAGGGTGCGTTTGTTTTCCCTGCAGGGGCGGCACATAAAGAAATAATGAAAAGCAGTTTTACAAATTAAAATCAGGCCGTAAGGCATTACATTACAGACATCGGGCACTTCCTGCTTTTACAATCTGACGTAAAATGTGTAAAATGGTCAAAGCCAGTGGTTTACCAGGAGAGGGGTATTACTGTAATAGAATTGTAAATATGTGAATAAACTAATAAAATTCTAGGCATGTGAATGATGCATCAGCCAAGTATTTGAATTTATCTTCAAGGTTAGCATATGTTTCACAATGTTCCAGTAGTATCTAAGAAGATACTGTTTGGTATCAGAAGTACGTAAGAGAGCAGCCTGGTATCAGGTTGACCATGTGTAGTGAGACAACAGAGTGCACTGGACAAACGTAAATCAAGGGGGGCCCCGGACTGTGCAGGTCAGACTGGGTATTATTGACATCAGGTGTCCTTGTACAGGCCGGGCCTCCCGTTTGGATAAATATAGTGTGATTCATGTTTTAAGATATGGTGTGATACATGTGTTTGAGAGGTGACGAGCAAATATCTGTAACTCCACCTCTATATGTAATATACTGTGGAAAACCAAATAAAAGGCTGTACAGAAAACAACTCTTTGAGAATGGGTGCACCACTCCGCGTGGCTGTGGTGAACTGCGATTCTCCCTTGCAAGCCAAACAAAGTATTGATCTCTGTGTCGTTTTCTTCTAGTTGAAGCGTTCTCCAGAATTGGAAAACAAAGGTATTAACCCTAATTTTCTGACAATTACTCATGAGGATTACTCAGACATGCCTGAATGAAGCCAAACACACTCTGGAGGTGTTTTACAGTTTATCAATAAATAGCCTATAATCGATCAGTGAAAGATCAGACTGTGTTGATGTCACGCTGTAGAAAAGACGAGCGTTCACTTATTCACTCAGAGACACTTTTAAAGAAGCCTCTTGGTATCGGTTAATATCAGATATCGGCCGATACTCAAACGCTGGATCGGTGCATCTCTATAAGAGAGCGCTTTACTCTCTTGTTGTAAAGCGCTTTTATACATTTGATTGAAAATCTGATGGAGGAAAAAAAAACAATATAAACAAATGTTAAAGCCACACTGCGGAACATTCCAGATACGTCTGTAAACGAAACGACTCCAAACATAAACGTCAGAATAAAGCGTTTGGAAGACGACCTTATTTAAAGGGATGGTGCTAGGCTAGTGCATGTCTATGGTAACTAGTAGCCTGCATTAAAAACAGTCTGACCCACTCCACAGTGCACCTGAGGAAAATCACTTATAACACCAGACTAACCATATAAATGTCTGTGTTTAAATATAACCATGTTGCATTTAAAAGAACTTATATTTGAGCAGCATCCGCTTCCTGGTTGTAGCTACGCCGCGGCGGAGTGATCTGCCCGGTTACCGGATCTACAGTCGTTTGTTTACCTGCGGCCGCATTACTACACATGGAATTCACAAAGGACCTTTCTACAAATCAGATATGGCAACGTTTGGAGGTTTTTAATGCAGGCTACCAGTTACCATAGACATGCACTAGCCTAGCACTAGCCTAGCGCCGCTAAACTCTTCAAATATAAGAACTGCATGAATTAAAATACAAAATATCTCCAAATATCTCCCTTTAAGCCTTATGTTCTCTACCTGCGTCTCCATGGAGACGAGCGGGTGACGTTCCGCAGTGTGGCTTTAAAGAGATCTTAAAACGGGCTGATGATGTCACGGTACAGTCTGTCTCTGACGTCTCTGAACTGCTTTGTTTTCATGTTTTTATATTTTTACATGTTATTATTTTGTACATTTACGTTAAAGAGCGAGTTTGATGCTTTTTCCAGATGTTTGTTCATAATCTCCGACACGTCTTTATCGCTCTCTGACCACAATATGGATGAAAAACAGCTGAAAACATAGAAACAAAAAGGAGAAGCGGTGTTCCATCCTAACGTATGTGGACGGTTAGCGAGTCCAGTCCGTTAGCTCTATGTATTTTTCCTATAGCCGTTAGCATTAGCATCAAACACCGCTAATTATGAAGGATCCAGATCTCAATTTCAATTTCAATTTATTGTTGGAAAACCCCTTGAGATGAAACATCTCGTTTGCAAGGGGACCAAACATAAAACAAATAAAAACAATGTACAACACTTAGTTACAGAAACAAACAATATAACACAAAACATAACAAATGTAATACAAAAAAAAACAGAAATAAATAAATAAATAAACACAAACATTAAACACAAGACAATCTTGCTCACACAACCCTCTCCCCTTCCCAGTCATCTAAAGATCAAGAATTTAGACCGGCAGAGGGCAACACTAAGACCATATACTGTTGTACAAACATAATTTTCTACTGAAAAACATGATGAATCGTCACTTAATATTTGCATTAAAGTATTATGATATTATCCTTATCGTAAGTCATGTATAAATTATCATATCCAATCATGGGGTTCCTGCCATGGCGATGTGATCCATACTTTTCAAACAGAGAGTATATCAAAGTATATCAAAAAGGGCCTACAAACATAAACAGTCCGTATTGAGATGTGTATGCAGAAAAGTTCTAAAAAGTCCGTAAGTGGTTATTGACCTTAATGCTATGGGAAGATGGTTCCAGTCATTAGGAGCCTTAAAAGAGAAGGACCTCCAACCGACCTCTTTCCGCATCGAAGGAGTGGTAAAAGAAAGATATTCAGAGTGTCTAAGGAAGTAGGTTGTTGTTGATGGAACTAGAAGACATTTTAAATATGGGGGTACATTGAAATAGACACATTTAAAGACGAATTGCAGCCAGTGACACTGTCGTCTTTTGTCGGGCTGTAGCCAGTTCAGTTGACTGTATAATATGCAGTGGTGTGTTCTATAGGGTCATTTAAGAATAAATCTACAGAGGGTATTAAACAAAGTATTAAGAGGTTTGAGGTGCACGTCATGAGTGTTTTGATAGACTATATCTGCGTAGTCAATAATTGGTAGAATTAGTTGCATGATAATTTTCTTTCTTATTTGCAGTGAGAAGCAATTAGAAGAACGGCAAAGAGGCATTAGACAGGCATATGTGCGTTTGATTATGTAGTCGATATGTGGTTTGAAATTAAGTTCAGGATCTAGCCAAACACCTAGATATTTTACTGAAGATTCTCTCATCATTGAAGAGCCGTTATTAAAAGTGATGTTGATATTAGCAGAACTAAGGGAATGACGCGTACCAAAAAGCATATAGTTCGATTTTTTCATATTCAATCTTAACAAATTAACATTGATCCAGTTTTGAATTGAGTTGAAATCCTCCTGTAAAAGATGTTGTAACAAGGGTAAGTTTGAGTCCGACAAATAGACAACAGCGTCATCGGCATACAGATGAGTTTGACAGTTAGTGCACACTTGAGGTAGATCGTTGATAAAAATACTAAATAAGAGGGGTCCAAGAGTGGAGCCCTGTGGCACTCCTTTGTCCATTATAGAATGAGTGGACTGCACGTCTTTAAAAACTACAAACTGCTGCCTATTATGAAGATAAGCATTAAACCATAAAGAGAGTTCCTAGAGAGTCCTATTGAATATAGTTTGTCAAGGAGCAGATAGTGGTCTACGAAGTCAAAAGCCTTTGATAGGTCTAAGAATATGACACCAGTATATTGGTTTTGATCATACGAGCAGAACACGTCATTAGTGAATTTGAGTAATGCAGTGGTCGTAGAGTAGCCAGAGCGGAAACCTGATTCATGCGGAGATAAAATTTCAAACTGATTGAGGTAATTGTGTAATTGTTTAAAATAATTTTTTCAAGGATTTTGGTGATAGTACATAAGATAGAGATAGGTCGGTAATTGGATAAATCAGTATAATCTCCTCCTTTGAAATAGGGGTTACTCGTGCAGTTTTCCAAATAGTAGGAATCAAGCATGTGTTCAAGGACTGATTAAATAGATCAGTAAGAGGGTATTTATTACATCACAACCAAGTTTCAAACATTTTACTTCTAAACCATCTGGTCCAGCACTACTCTTATCTTTAAGTTCATGTATTGATTGTTGCACATCTGAAGGTAAGATCGGGCTGATAGAAAAGGAAGCCTCAGGAGCAACATCAAGAGATGGGCTTAAAGAGTAAGGGTAATCTGAGTGCCGTGCACTGCTTATTGAAGAAAAATATTTATTAAAAGCTTCGGAGATCATGCAGGGATCTGAGATTGTATTGTTATCAACAGTGACATAATCAGTCGTGCTTTCTTTAGACTTATTAAGAAGCTGGTCCATGGAACTGGTCCATGGAACTGATGGTTCCAGAATTGTTTGGGTTGTTATAATTTTGGGCTAAGGCCTCCTGATAATAATTAGATTTAGCATTCCTTGTTTGTGTTTGGATTGACTCCTAAGATGACGGTATTGTTCCCAATCTGACGGGTCTTTAGAGACCCTGAACTTTGCCCAGGCCTGATCGTGTTGTTTAAAGAGTTTAATCAAGTCAGAGCTGATCCATGGAAGATGTCTTCCTTTGACACGAATTGTTCTAAAAGGAGCATGTTTATCAATAATTACATTCATTTCTGAATGAAAGAATTCCCATGCATCCTTGACATCAGGATCAACTGAAATCTTGTCCAGTTAATGTTAGCAAGATCATTTAAGAAGTGGTCTGAATTCATATTTTTGCTTTGTCTTACAGTAACATATCTGGGTGGGAGTTTAGGCACTCTAATCTTCCAAATGCAATACACCATTGAGTGGTCACTGAAGCTATCAGACAACACACCCGAGGCAACAATTCTGTCTGGGTTAGAAACTAATATCCAGTCTATCAGGGTGGAAGAGCGATGATCAACCCTGGTAGGCTCCTTTATTAATTGAGTGAGGTTAGCACTAGCAACAAGTCTTCTATCATTAGAAGAGGAGCGATGGAGCCAGTTACTATTGAAATCTCCAAGAATTACCATCTCAGACTTAATATGGAAGGAGGTAATTGTTGACATTATATTTTTCATTGTGTCTGGCGGGGCAGATGGAGGTCTGTAAATGTTAGTGATTATAATATTTTTGTTGCCACTGAAGATTATATTAAAGGGGCTCTGTGGAGTTTGGAAGTTTTGTGCTCGCAATTGCCCCCTCAGGCCAAACGCGTAACTGCAGCCTCCATGATAAGCTCGTGCATGAGGCGCTCAGGCTTAGGAGTACCAGAAATAACAGTCCGTCCTGGTCCATTTACAGATTTGCAGGCATGACTTAAACTGAGGTAAGAAACGTTACTGTTTTGTAAGATATTTAGACCAATCAGTTTGAGTGAATGTTTTCCTAGATAAAATACTTGAGCAAATGCAGCAAAGTGAATCGAGTGAAGAAGCCAAGTAATACAACTCGTAAACTATATTGCAAACGCCACATGTCCACTTTTTGTAGTCGTTTCACTGCTTATAAATCCGTGAACAGTCATGCATATTTTGCGGCCAAGAAAAGCTAACATTAGCAACATTATTTTTGCCATTGTAAATACAGCACCATTACCACTGTTACTACTCAAATGTTTTGTAGGTACAGCACGATTACTGTTATTACTGACACTACTAGTCTGCTACTAATACTACACAACTTCTCTGTAGGTATAAAACTATTAGATGAACTATTTTGGTAACTTCCAAATATGATTATTTTATGGCTTGTTTCAGTGAAGTTTGTACAACATGCACGGACAGTCGGACACCGTTGTTTTGAAGCATCAACACTTTTCCCCCACGTATTTAGTCATCTTTTCTTACCTTTCAAGCAAAAATAAGCTGTGGGTCTTTTGAGAGATTCTCTTTTCCGATGTTACTCCAGTCCTTTGCCTACGCCGATCAGACTCGACTTTCGCCTTTTTGGTCACACTCGAATAAACTCTTCGTTTCTTTTTGTTATTTGGGGTATGGGCTGGAGTTTCGATGGTGCTTGAAGCCGGTCTCCTCTTATTCTCCGCTAAATCCATCCTTCTGAAGTTACCACTCGCGCTGCAGCGTCAGTATAGAGTTACAGCTAACGCTACAGCTGAGCGTGAACGCGCATTACGCATTAGGCTGTTTGCTTGTTCGACCCGAGCATAAACTATTTAAGTGACTTTACAGGCATATAGAGGCAATCGAGGTGAAAAGGCCAGGGCTCATTCTACTCACCAGGGCATTGCTGGAGCATGTGTGAGGAAGAAATTTTACATTTGTATACATTTATTTGTGGTTAAACTTATGTATAGTCCTTTAATAGACAGAGATTCAAAGTTAACTGGCTCCACAATTGGATATACACATACGGCAGTAAGATTTTTACAGACATATGTTGCCACACCCCCTCCTCTCGCAACTCTATCTGCTCTGAACAGAACATAATCATAGATGTTAATTTCTTCATCTGATATATTGCTGTGCAACCAAGTTTCTGAAATTGTAATAATGTCTGGCTTATTATATGACACCCAAGCTTTCAGAAGGTCAATTTTAGAGACCAGACTTCTTATGTTGAGATGGATAATTTTTAGGCCTTTAACTGAATCTATTCTTTACTTGATTTGATACATAGTAAAAGATGAGAGAGAGCAAAGAGGATGTTATAGCAAGAGACAAACAAACACACAGACAAACAGACAGACAGATAAACACAAATGCAGACAGACGAACACAACATGAGAGTAAGAATGTCTAATAAACATCTACACTCCTCCCTTGATACCCCACACACTCCCCACCCCACCCCCAGAGCTAATGTTAATATCTGAAACTAAAGCTGAGAAGAGGGAAAAGTAGATAAATAAATAAAATTGGACATAATAGAAATCTCTTCTTATTGAAGGAAAATTTAGTATCGCAAATAGCTCAGATATGCATAAAAGTAAACCCTTTTTGTTTGTTTGTTTCTATTATAAATATTATTTTCTTCTATCTCTTTCTTCTTTCAATGAAACAAAATAGTTCAGGGCGCTCGTTGTAAAAAACAAAAACAAACAAACAAACACCCATAACAGAACTCGGAAAATGTCCGTACGCGGTCACATGGTGTCCTCATGCCTGGCGTCATCAAGTCCGGAAGAAAACAAATCAACATGGATGCTCCGCGAAGAGGAAAAACAAAACAAAATGCAGCAGAAATAGTCTTACCGGTCACGGAGGTGTCCTACTATTTTTTGAAGACTCATAGTCAGAAAGGAAAGTCTCTGTGGCTGATGGCTCGTTAAAGAGATGTTGCACATCGCCGTCAAAGAGCTTTATAACAGCTGGATAGAGCAGAAACGCTTGCATTCCCAGGGTTCGAGCACGATGCATAACAGGATAGTGTGATATATTAGTTTAATGCTTGTTCTTGTTAAGCCTATGAAATGTTCTCTAGGCACTACGTGCACCATGATGGGGTTGGATGAGGCCGTGTGCTGTACAATGCAGCCAAATAAGGGTCCTTAGCTGTAGGATGAAGTCAGCTCTGAGCACTCGATGTTCTAGGACCTTATTAGGTGAAGAGGAGAGTAAGTTTCGCCCCATCTGTGGGTTACCATCTATGGAAAAGAGCTACACTGGTTACGTATTCTGTAGGATGGGCGAGGGGAAGAAAGCCTAACGCTAGGACAAGATAGTGGACTTCTTGACTTGTACATCTGCAATGTAACATCTGTGTTATTGCTGAATGCCTGAATAAACACCTCCTTGGGAACTACAGCTTTTTCTCTGCTCTGATTTTCCTTCTGAGAGCTTTGGACAGAGTGTTTTCTTACAGTTAATACTGACAGTCGCCTCACTCACGTGCTGAGTTAAACCAAACATTTCAAGAACAGCATTAAGTTCTTTTGCATGCCTGTCATTGGTCACATCTACATGCACATTAAAATCACCTGAAATGACCAAACAATCAAAATCAGTGCATATAAATGAAAGTAATTCAGTGAAGTCTTCGATAAAACAATTCTGTGGTGGTTTGTAAATAGTCATATAAAGAATGGAAGATTGTTTTATCTCCATTTTGAAAGACACATACTCAATGATACAAAAACCCCAAATGACAATTTGTGGATGACTATATTGTCCCTGATATTGCACAGACACCCCCGCCCCTCTGATTTTGGCGTGTTTCAGACACAAAATTGAAATTTGATGGACTACACTCAATCAAAACTGCGTTACCAGTGTTTTGTCAAGCCATGTTCAGTTAGAAACATAAAATCTAGATTATAAGAAGAAATAAACTATTTATTAAAAAGGACTTGTTTTTTAACGATCTGGCATTGAGTACAGCATGTTTGAGATTTATCTGTGTTTGAGTGGATGGAATCTTTTTGCAAGGGATATGGATTAGAGTTCTTTGATTGGACGGTCTGACTGTTGCCCTCTTATCTAATCTATGTTGTTTGACTGTACTAATTGTTTCAGAAGAACACACTCCCGCTATGGACCTCTGGTTGGTTTTGAGTTTGCTATACATGGTAGCAACGCAGAGGCCCTTAATGTCCTAGACAGCAGCAGTGAAGCTGCTGGAAATCGGAGGTGGGGGAGGGGCATGATACTACTTCGGGGATAAAAGCCTTGGTCTTGACATGACTGGAGTGCGGGGAGTCATTTGAATCCCTTGTTTTATCAAGGCTTCAAAGTGGCTGGGAAATCCCATTGGTGACTTTGGTGAAGGGAATGATTCAGAAAAATCTCTGGAGGGTGTAGATGTACCAGTCGGGCTCAAGGCCTGCGGTGGAGTTGAAGAAAGTGCTCCTTCGGCTGAATCATTTACTATAGATGCAGGTGGTGCTGAAGCGGAGCTTTTCCCCGGAGATGCAGATGCAGGTGGCGCCGCTGCTATGGTTGAGATGTTTTCCGGTGCAGCTAATTCCTTAACTGTGGCTGGATCCTTAACTGTGGCTGAGTCCTCTACTGTAGGTGCTGCTGGTGCTGCTGTGGCGGTCCTTAGCGTGGCTGGTCCTTTACTGTAGGTGCAGATGAGCAGCTGCGACTGAATCTTTTATTGGGGATGCAGGCGAAACCTTTGCTGGTGAGCCAGGAGCTCTTCTCATGCTCCTCTCTGCTCTCTCTTGTTGCTCAGGCCTCCACTGATTGTGCAGAGCGTGGAGGAGATTTTCCGTCAGTCGTCTCACTCCACCTCTGCTCAAATGTGGGCCATTTCCTTTAAACAGATCGTCGCGTTTCCAGAAAAGATAAAAGTTCTCTATGAAATACAGTCCTCTTGACTCACAGACTTTGGACAGCCATGTATTCAACTGAAACAGCCGGGAGAATTTGTTTATTCTCCCGTCGATGTTTGGGATAGGTCCACTGATGAAAATTTGTATCGCGTCTTTGTCTAGACAATCAAGTCTCTCAAAACTTTTCTCTCAGGACTTCAGACTCTCCGTTTCTTGTGTCAACAGCACCAACATGTAAAACAAGTTTATTTATTCCAGGGTTATTCGTGATTTCCTTGTTTAGAACATCTATAATGTCAGAAACTGTAGCAGACGGATAAGTGATTGTAGTCATTATCTCATTGTTTATATTAGATATGGCTCCGTCCCCAAGCAACAGGGTATCTCTGGCCTTGACACTTGGCACAGTTTTTCTCTCCATCTTTGTTTTGACTTCTTGTTCTGTGTTTCTCTCTGACTTTTCCTGCTTGTTATACACATCCTCTGAGAGAGGTGAAAATCTGTTTGTTAACTTTATTCCAGGTGCTTCTTTACGAGCATGTTTTCTTTGCTTTGGCCTAGCACCAAGTTGTCTGTTTAGTTTCGGAAATGTTATGGTATCGTTTAGCTTTAGGTTGCAAGTATCAGTTTTTTCCGTCTTCTTACCGGGTTCCACAGGGAGCGTGTCATTAAGTCCTCTTTCCGTCTCTAAGGCAAGAATCTTGTCTCGTAGCAGGGAAATGTCTTGTTGATACATCCGACAACTTTCACAAGGAGATGTTTGCCTTCCTCCTCAGCCATGTTGAAAAGATTGTCGTCGCTGGTTCGTCAAATGAGTTGTAATCAGTATCAGCATCAAAATCAGTAAAAAGCCTTGGTTCACTTAAAAGAAGAGAATTAAATCATATCCAAGACATGTGCCCAAAAATAGAATGATTTAAAAAGCAAATAAAGAGGCAAGCGGCAGCGGCAGCGGCAAGCTGAGATACGTCTGCACTCTTGATAAGCAGGAAGCGCTTTTCATACATTTCATGTAACACAAAGTGCTTTACAGATTTAAAACATTCTCTCACACCCACCTCCTCCCACAAATACAAACACATTGTCGCACTCACACTCTCCCCACCCACCTTCCAGAGACACGCCACACAAACACAACACACACACTCAAGGTAAACAATGGACACAATAGACATAAGGCTGAGGTAAGGCTGAGGTAAGGCTGGGTACAGATAAACCAGGTAAGGAAACACCATCCAAGGAGCCGTCTGCATCAGGAGCGGGACCTCGGCTGCAGCCACAGGGCACCAACACAGGACGCCCGGAGGAGGTGCGGTAGAAACACCACACCTCCATCCAGACACCCACAGGACAGCACCACAGCAGCCACAGCCAATGACTGCTCCCGAGGCAGAGGACTCCTCCAGAGGAAACTGGGAGACCATAAAAATGGTTAAAATAAGTAAAAAGTAAAACCACTAAAATAAGACCGAGAGGTAAAATACATAAAGAAAACATAAATAAATAAATAAATAAATATTAATAACAATTAAATAAATAGGCCTAGCAAGAATAAATATCAGTTAAAAGCTAAACTAAAAAGGTGGGTCTTGAGCCTGCTCTTAAATACATGAACGTTCTCTGTGGTCCTGAGCTCCTCCTCAGGTCGTTCCAGAGGCGAGGGCCATAATATTGGAAAGACGCCTCGCCATGAGTCTTTCTGTTGACTTTAGGAATAACTAGGAGACCCCTGCCAGAGGAGCGAAGGGGCCGTGAAGGTTCATAAGGTAAAAGCAATTCTGAGAGATAAGAAGGACCAAGACCATTAAGACATTTAAAAACCATTAAAAGAACTTTAAAATCGATCCTGAAACACACGGGGAGCCAATGCAGCGACTCTAAAACCGGTGTAATGTGGTCCCGCCTCCTGGTCTTTGTCAGGACACGAGCTGCTGAATTTTGTAAAAGTTGTAAACCTGAGATACTCTTTTGGGAAGACCAGAGAGCAGGGCATTACAGTAGTCGATACGACTGGTGATAAAAGCATGCATTAGCGTCTCCGTGTTGGCCCGAGAGAGAATGGGGCGGGGCTATGTTCTTTAGATGGTAAAACCTATCTTTGTGATATTCTTAATGTGTGGAATAAAAGTCAGCTCAGAGTCAAAAATCACACCCAGGTTCTTCACCTGTGGGGAAGGATTAAAAGACAATGACTGTAGTTTGGGTAAAAGTTTCTCTCTCTGGCCTCAGGACCGATGACTAAAACTTCAGTTTTGTCCTGGTTAAGCTGGAGAAAGTTTTCTGCCATCCAGGATTTGATCTAAAATGCAGTTAAAAAAGTGCATCCATTGGCCTGGTGTCATCAGGAGACATGGAGATGTACAACTGTGTATCATCAGCATAACTATGAAAGTTGACTCCATGTCTCCTGATGACATCACCAAGAGGGAGCATATACAGGTTAAAAAGCACTGGGCCTAAAATCGAACCCTGGGGCACACCACATGTGATTGTATGGACCTTAGAGGAGCAGGTATCCACACTTACCATGAATGTCCTGTCTGTGAGGTAGGATGTAAACCATTTGTGGACAGCACCAGAGAGGCCGATGTGTTTTAAACGAGTTAAAAGAATAGTGTGGTCGACTGTATCAAAGGCAGCGCTCAGATCCAGTAGAACCAACACTGTGACCTTCTGTGAGTCAGAATTTAATCTAAAGTCGTTTAAATCTTTAAAAGGGCCGTCTCTGTGCTGTGGTTTACCCTAAAGCCAGACTGGAATTTCTCAAGGACGTTATTTTGCAGTAATAAAATCATTAAGTTGGATGAAGACAAGTTTTTCTAAGATTTTGCTTAAAATGGTAAGTTGGATACCGGTCTAAAATTGTTCAGATCATTAAAATCTAAATTGCTCTTCTTCAGTAGAGGCCCCGCCCCCTTAAAGGCAGCAGGGAAGAACCCCCGTCTGAAGAGAGCAATTCATCATGTTTAAAAGCTCGTCTCGAGGTTGGGACCGGGTCTAAAAGACACGTGGTGGGCCTCACTGAGGAGAAACTTTATCAAGCATCTCAGCATTAACCAGGACAAAACTGTGCAGTGTTTCCTTCTGGAACAAATAGACATAAATTTGCATGTAAATTGTAGTCGACTAATTATGATATTAGTGCGTATTTGAGAGTTGACCCCTGTATTGAGTGGTCAGCACAGCGTCTTCACTTTCCATCACAGTGGCCTCTACAACGCTGCAGGATCAATTGTTTTGGTTAGGTTTTCTGATGAGAGGCTCCGTCAGCAGTGAAGACCTTGAGAGGACCACTGTGCTGTCCACTCCTACAGCGGTCACTACAAGGTCAAATACTAATATCAATCAAATATTACATGTCCTATCGAAGGAAATAACAATAAACCAGATTTGTCATCTTTTTTGGCACCTGGATTTATAGAAATCTGATGACATTCACAGTGGGGGTTTTGCGGCCCGAAAGTTTGGGAACCCTCTGCTCTGTAAAATGTACTAATCCCTTTAAACCTCTTAACCCCCCCACCTTTGAACCGCAGCACATTCTCTCCAGTTTTGGCTTCTACCCAAATCTAAAAAAAGCTTCTTGATAAAAGTGTAAAAAAAAACAACAAATTGCTGACAAAAATGAGATTGAAATTAAGAACGTGAAAAAATGAAGACAACGCAGCAACACGGTGAGGAAAAAGATCCGTAAGATCAGTGGCAGGTCTTAGCTTTCCAAAATGAGGCGTTTACAGTGTGAGCCCAGTCAAGAAGCTTTTAGATTTGAGTAACTGGACTCAGTGAAAGGCGGGGGTTAAAAGGTTAAGGCTTTTGGGGAGCCATGTAAAGACAAATTAAAAAATATAGTATGAATTTACAATTTGCTTAATTTTAGAATTGAAAATATTTAATAAACTCAGAGTCTGTTAAACCTCCAAAATAAACAACTCTCTTTTACAAACAATGGAGACGTCTAACAAACTCGGACTTTACTCGATTAAAACCAAAGTAAATGTGCTGCTGTTCACAAACTGCTGAGCCACCTGGTCTGCATATTCTGTTATTATTTATACACAAGTGCGTCTTACCTGAGGCGTTTTCATTTTCTCGTCAAGGTGATCTGCAAAAAACAACCAGTTAAATGACATCCACAGCCAGAGTAAAGGTAAATTGCCAGTTGGAGAGTTGAGACTTGGCCCTGACGAACAGCTTGAAGGAGCAGGCGAGCGATTAGGAGAGGCAGAGGAGAGCCACTCATGTTGACAGTAGGACGTACCACGACACCAGAGTAGCTTTTATGGAATTTTGTATATTAAATAGATATGTATAAAACACTGAAGAGAGTTAAGTCTGAATCAAGTGGGTCATCTAATTGTCTCAAGCACAGGCGAGAACACAGAAGCATAACCGCCGGGTCACCAGAGTGTTCTGCCCTTCAGCACAATCAGTGGCATTTTATACAACAGTTTGTACACAACAAGAGGACAAGAGGTGATAGCCCCGGAGCCGAAACATATCTTTGTGGTATCTCTTATATGAAGACAGAGTTTGGTAAAAGTATCTCTGCTTACGTGAATCCCTGAACCCAAGGCCTCGCTCACATAATCTGTGAGGTGACCTGAGGACACCCAAGGCCGTGCTAAAACCTCAGGGCCTGCTGGGTCACTAACTGGAGTTAACTTATTGTTCACAGTACTGAGGCTTGCACTGCATATTCACCTTCAGCTGTTAAAGCAGTAACTCATGGCCCCTAGAGGCCATTAAGCCGCCACTGCCAGTGTCGTAGCAAGTTGTGTTTTTTTTACTCATTAATTGTCCGTGAGAGCTAAATACTACGCTGACAGAAAAGACAAAGGACAGAGAGGGATATGTTCCATCACCAGTTTACACAATGGAGATCATTTTTTTCACTCAAACTTGGCTGTAAATACTTTCAGTGGCCGCTGACCTGCAGTTAGCTTTAGCCCGTTAGGCCTGTTAGCTTCTTCTTCGTGATTCCATTAGTGTGTATGTATTTGGTGACCCCGACCCGGGAGGCAGGGGAAAAGTGCAAATGGTTTTCTAGCCAGAGACACCAGGGGCGATGAAAGACCCTCCACATTCATCCCATTATTACTTTGTATTACCCCAGAAGCAACCCCTCATCATATAAACGTATACAGAGTACGTTTTTTACAATCCCATCAAAACGTACCTGGAGAAGTAATATTTGGGAAAAATTACGTAGCACACATACGAAAATTAGATCGTACCAGTTTTACGTTTTTATGATAGTGGCCATATGCACGTTTTATGCTAGGCATTGATCAATCGAGCCTGCAATAAAGATATCGAAGAATAGAAAGATTGCTTAGCCTAAACTTTTTGGACAGTAGCAAAGTAATATGAACACCAATCGTGCATTTGATATTGATTAATTTAACTTTCTTAAATTGGGCCTCGGGCTTGCCATGGCGACCGAAGACGCCATTACAATCGAGGACTTATTGTTCATAAATACAGCAAGATTCATTATCCCCAATTATTATTGGGGATTGTTGTAAGTGATGTTTCATTTTGTCATAATAAATGACCTTGGAGGCGAGCTGCCGTTCTACAAGCACCGCGTTTTGATTTCACGGGGCTCGTGATGAAAACCAAACAGGGGAAAAACACACGGCACCTATTTCAGTGTTACACCATTTTCTTCTTTATCATTTTTATTTACAAAATTACCACATGAACTGGTAGACATTAATGTCTTTTGTTAAGCAATTTAAAGGTGCATTTTGTTATTTACTTGTTTGCCATTTACTTCCATTTTTAAACTCAAAAGGTTTGTAATCAGCCCCAGATTAACCAGCGCCATTCATGTGTCTTTGATTGGTTATAACACGTCTCAAATTCAACAAAATTTGGTGTGATCTATTGTTGTTTGTTAAAAACAGTAACTTTCGTTTCATTGATCATTTCATTAATTGCTTTTATTTAAATGAATCAATTTAAATTTTAGATTACATTTTTTGGACTACACCGAGGCTTTATATAATAACTAAACTACGTACTGCTGTAATCGCAATGCGATATTGTAAAAAGTTCCTGAAGAAGTTTTTTGTCATTGGGTTGGGTTCCTGGCTTGGTTTTGTCCTGGATTCATTTTTTTGGCTTTTGATGTGTTATTGTCCTACGGCTTGACAAGCACTTGCCGTATCATCTTTGCTTTAATCCTAAGGCCCGTGATAATTGGTCATTGAATTCTTGTTTACTGTTCAAGATCTGAAAGGCGACTTTCCAGGGAAAAAATAATGTTATCCTTTCTCCTCGGTTAATAGTTTAGGCTTTGATTTTCCTTCCATTAGCTTCCAATATACGATGTTTGTTGTTTTTCAATTCATGTCATTTGCTTCCAGTACTTTGTTAGCCGAACTTTCTTGATGGCCTTCAAGTTCTTCCTCCACAATTCGCCTTTTTGGTGCGGCAACTTAGAGTCGTTAGCACACTCGAGTGTTCACAGGACTCACCGGGTATTTTACCCCATCCCACCAAAACGGGTGTGAAGGACAGACACCGCATCGGTTAGCTAGCTCCCCAGCTAGCCCTTGCAGTGTAGTTGTAGCCTTGTCTAGTTTCAAAGCAGCCGCGGTGATCCGCGTCAATACCCAGTTACCTGCGTTCCTCGAGAGCGTAGACGTTTCCCCTGTGTGCGGGTGTATACTCCATGGGTTGTGGCAGCTAATCCACTGTCAATACAGGCCATCGGTGCCTGCACGTCGGCGATTTAAGCCCAAAACCAGTGGCACTTCCAGCGCATGTGTTGTTCCGAGTCCAAAGGTTATTCAAACAGTCAAGGATTTAAAACTTAATCAATGATCCAGAGTTTGTAAGAAAGAATCCAGCTAGGTTGACTGTAGTTTACCATACTTGGCTAGAATGTAGAATTTGTCACTTCCTTATGGGGCTATCTAAACCTACATCTTACTAAACTTAATGACTCTATAAACTTATTTGTGATGTATTTTTTCCAACCACCATGCCAACAGACCACGCAGTGACATTTATGTCTTTGTGAATCACACTGGGCATATCCAGCCTACACTGTTCTGATCTAAGAAAAGAGCCAAAGCCACTGTTGAAAAACTCTAACAAGAGGAACGACCACTCGTTTCTTTCATTTTTGGCTGTTTCTCATAAACAGATTTTATTGTTTTTTTTGTCTAATACATTGAATCAACTCATAAAAAGTAAAATACATTGAAGGAGCAGAAATCTTGCCAAAACCATTGATCTTTTCTGTCATTTATCCATCTTCTACAGCAGAAAATACAACAATAAAACTTATTTAAAATTGATCAACATAGGATTAACATAAGGACTGTCTCTAAACACAGAAAACACATCCAAAATAACTTCTTCAAATGAACCTATCAGGCGATTAATCAGAGCTGTGCGAGTGGAAACCGTCTCCTGGAACAATTTTAACAACCCGTAAAAAGCTCTGAGAAGTAGATTGTAGCTCCAATAGATTCTTTGATCCATGTTATGAAATTGTAAAAAAAGCCGTAATGATTATTAATCTGCGGTGATGATGCGAGCGGAGAAGTTCGGTCCATCACATCTGTCGAACTTCTGCATCTCCTCTCTGTGCTCTCTCATGCCCCTGATTGGCCTGAAACGACACCGCACAAAAGAATTTAGGCTTCAGGATCCGGGAAATTGTTGCTCCTCTTTAAAGAACTGCGTGAGTGGATTAATGGACTGAACTTGTGTCCCAGACGGAGCCTGTACCCATGCCTTACCTCCTGGATGTTATGTAGATCAATCAATCATATCAATCTTTATTTATATTAGCCACTTTTCATACAATTCATGTAACACCCAAAGTGCTTTACAGATTTTAAAAAACATTCTCTCACACCCACCTCCTCCCACAAATACAAACACATTGTCGCACTCACACTCTCCTGGAAGCTGTTTAAGGCAAGTCACGGCAGGTGAAAGTATTGATTTTTCACGCAGTGGCCGAATGGAAAGATTTTTATTTATTTCCCTCCTTTACATCTTAGTTTTTCATGTCAGAGAATAAATAAACAAATATTTACAGATTTACATCCACGTTCCTGTGAAGGGTTCCCCGTGATGACGCCAAATCCAAAAAAAACCCAAATATGCGTATTTTTCCTCCTACAAGACGCTGGTTGCTGAAGAGCCAAAGAAGGTTTCCACTCGCTAACAAAACTTCAGGGCTTGTTTTCTCTGAATGAGAGAAGGCCCCACTCGCCCTTATAGTCGCGCTCACACAGACTCCAAAACTTTACAGTCTGGGAACTTAACCAAGATTAAGATAAAAAAAAAAAAAAAAAACAGGCGGAATTTGAGTTTTACAAGAATATTTTACACTTATTGATAAATTGAAAAACTAAACAATATATCCAAAATCCCCTCTTGAAGAAAATATTAGTTACTAATATGTCAATAAAATGAAACCATAAATTTTAATCTGGCTCAAATCCATATATTTTATTTCGTTTCCCAAAATATAGGCAATTTTTTCCCCCCTATTCACCTGCAGTGTCTCGGCCTTAAACACAATTAGGCTCAGTTTCAAAATTGTTTCGGTTATTTCGCGTTTTAAATATTCCTGGGTCTGCTCTCAAAAGTAATTTTCTTAATAAACCTTGGAGTTTTCAAAAGTGTTTTAGTTTTATCATCCCCATTCCTTCAAGCTCTGCTGTGATTGAAAGCCGTTTCCTTAGAGGAAAGGGGGCGGGAGTTAAATGGTGCTGCGGCTTCCCACCATGACCGAGGGAAAACGTTTAGTGGAAGAAAACTCCACCGCGCAACTACGAAAAACACAAAACACACGGCCATTTTAAAGCAGCAGAGATACTTCAGAATAGTCAGTGGCTTCCACTGGTGTCATTTTCTAAAAACAGTCGCTGCAGAGCATCTGAAACGCTGCTAAAGTGTCAGCCGGCGCTCGTCAGCGGGGGCATTGGAGCCGCAGATTAAGCATTAAATTAATTTCACATTAAGTCGATTTATCGCCCAGCTCTACTTTTTATTAAGCTCTTGATTCACAAAAACACGGTTTTTCAAAGTTGTTAAACATTTTTGTCTGCTTTTTCTCGATAGGATTTTTCTTGGTACTGGTGAGTACCTAAACCCCAGAACCTATCCAATTACCAAATTGCTGTTTTTTTGTGGTTTTCTCTGCAGACGATACAACCCTTCCATCCATCCATTTTCTATCGCTTTATCCGGGGCTGGTTCACGGAGGCAGAGTCTTGAGCAGAGAATGTCAGACTTCCTGATCTGGTTTAGTTTTGAATAAACTCGTTATTAGTTGAAGAATTCCTCCTTTTTTGGGGGGTCAAAGCTCAATAAATCTCCCAGGAATCAGATCTGTAAATCTTTCCAAAATGTGTCTCGCTGTTTTTCGCCTGTAAAGTGTGGAGTCTTATGAGCGACTAAAGTGGCAAGATGTTGACAGTGAAGACGTTTGTCTTTGTGCACGGATTGGAAAAAATTCGACACAAAATTAAAGGCCGCAAGCGGCATTCGAACAAGGCCCTCGAGGGCCGTGCCTCCTTTTAGTGCCTCCACTGCCGCGCTATAACCTTACGAGAGCGCTAGTGCGGCCACAATGCATTTTATTTGCCCTGATGTGCCAAAAATCTTTGTCATAAATCAAAAACTACATTTTTAGCCTCTTCCATGTGAAATAATGGCTCCAACCTTGCAGAGGGCGCTAGCGCGCCCCAAATCTTTTTTATTTTCACAAGCAATGGAGGAGGAGGAACATGGTTCCCACTTCGGACTCCATTGTCTCACCTCCCTCGGAATCTGGTGTGAAGCTTCTTCCGGGAGGTGGGGAGTTGAAGACCCTACTCTGGACAGAGGATCCACAAACGTTGCCCAAAACAGACCCTCACAACACGTTTTTTGGCCTGCCAGGTCTGACGGCTTCCTCCCCTGCCAGAGGATTCCAGCTCACACCAGGTGGTTGATCGGTTGACAGCTCAAAGCCCCTCTCTTTCACCCGAGTGTTCCCGAGACACGCGCCGGAGATCAGGATGACACAACTACAAAGTCGATCATCGACCTCCTTGGCCTAGGGTGTTTCCTGGTGCCACGGTGCAACTTATGCGACACCCTTGTGCTCGGAACATGGTGTTCGTTATGACCAAACTGTAACTAGCACAGAAGTCCAATAACAGAACACCACTCGGGTTCAGGATCGGGGAGGCCGTTCTTCCCCATTCACCCCCGTCCAAGGTTTTCAACTGTCGTTACCCACGTGGCGTTGAAGTCCCCCAGTAGAACAATTGGAGTCCCAGTCGGAGCACTATCTAGTACCCCTCCCAGGGACTCCAAGGAAGGCCGGGTTACTTCTGCACCGATGTTGGCCCGTAGGCGCCGAGACAACTGTGAGAGACCTGTCCCCAACCCGAAAGGCGTAGGGACGCGACCCTCTCGTTCACCGGGTGTGAACTCCAACCACGTGGGCGGCTGAGGCTGAATGGGGGCTATAAGGCAAACCCACCCCAGCCCCGCCGTTCTCTCCCCGCGCGGCAACTTCCAGAAAAATGGAGAGTCCCAGCCTCTCTCCAGGAAGTTGGGATCCGGAAACCCAGGACTGGTGCGTGGAGGTGAGCCCGACTATATCTAGCCGTTTATCTCTCAACCTTCCCGCCACAAGTCAGGCTCCTTCCCCCCCAGCGAAAGTGACGTTCCATGTCCCGAACGCCGAAGCTGCGCACGCGGACCAGGTCGTCGAGGCACCCGCTTTTGACTGCCACCTAGTCCTCTCTGCACCCGACCCCTACGGATCCCTGCTGCGGGTGGTGGGTCCACAGGAGGGCCGCGGCCACGTCGGTCCCTTCGGGCTGTGCCCGGCCGGGCCCCGTGGGCAAGAGGACCCGACCGCCAGGCGCTCGCATTCGAGCCCCAAACCCCAGGCCCTGCTCCAGGCGGTGGGCCCCGGCTGCGCCATACCGGGCGACGTCCGGTCCTTGATTTTGTTACTGTCCATAGGAGTCTGTTGATAGCGGCCCACCCCAAAATAAAAATAATAACATTACATTTAATATTTACAAGGTAAATCATAAACAAAGGAACATAGTTCATAGTTATAAGTGCATTGATACATTATTATACTCTGGATCTTAGCCTACTTCCCAGTTGTCATTACCATCCTCAATATGATTTAATTGGGGTTTAATTATCATTATATTATATTGTTTAACTGAGTTATATGTGAAGTATTGATGGTAAAGCCCTGGCATTTAGTGTGGTGCCATTAAAGCCAGGTGTTGTAGAGCGGGCCAGTTTGAAGAGGGGCAGTAACTCCCCCTCAACAAAACCCCCCACCCAGCTGCCCTAACAGCTGCAGGGCTGCTTTAAATCTTCCTCCGTATACATTTAAAAGTACTTGACCCAAACAAGCTACTCCAGTAAAATACATAAGTATCTTGGTGAAATACTGAGTAACTGTTGGAGTAAAGTCTGATTCATTTTGATTTAGTTAATGGAGACAAACAACAAATTAATGTTTTCAAATAATAATCCATAAACTTTAGGCCAAAGGAAAGTCATTGTTAGATACAAAAATTATATAAGATTGAAGTAGTTTTTTTATTGTGTACTGTTACTTCAAACATAAACTACTGCCAGTAGAAGTAAAAGTACTGCTGTGATACTCTACATGCAGTTAGTGGGAAACAGATTACATAAAGTACTTTGAGCTAAAAGGTAACTGAGTACTCCCCGCCTCGGCAATGGGAAGGCAGAGGATTATCTGTGTCCTCCTCTAGGGGGCAGCCACCACATTCACTGAACTGGACTCTGAGCAGAGATTGTGAGAAGAAGAAACTCTGGATTTAAACCAACCTGAACAAATAACCTGGAGGAGGAGGGAATAAGATGAGTCACGATCGGAGAGACAGTCTCTCACAGAAGCTCTTCTTCTTTCACAACATCAGTGCTGGACGCTCCACACTTCCACTCCTGTCAGCACCCGACTTATCTTTTCTGTAGAAACAGGAGATCCACAGTCCAGGACCTCGACACACGGCGGCCGCCGCCTTCCAGTCCCAGGAGCCACTAGGTCGCCAACTCGTCCCACTCTCCTCTGAGCTCCGCCTCCACCGTCCCCTCACAGCGACTGGCCCCTCCCACCAGCCTCAGTGGCTCTGGACACAAACACAGGAGCCCCGCCCCTCTACAGGCCCCGCACCCTGGCCCCGCCCCCTTACCTTTGCAGGTGAGGTTGAGAGTGGGGCAGGTCTCTGGGCCGGTCCTTGGTCCGGTTACAATTCCATCAGCTTAGACTCGCTTTCCCTCACAGTGGAACGTTCGTGCCCAGAGGAGAGAGCGCCCCCTGGAGGAGAGGAGCCCCACAGCCCAGCTCCCTGCACAGCACCTCTGCCCGCGAACGGGTCCCAAGGGCCCCCTCACCAGACCCGCCCAGGACTGGGCCAAGGACTGGTCCTGGAATCTGCAGAGATCCTGAACACAGGCTCCGCCCCGCCCGACCAGCCGCCACCGAGTCTAAGATAAGATTAAGCCTTATTGATCTGACAATGGAGAAATTCACTGGTTACATTCAGCTCTCAGAAACACTCAGGCTGTGCAGGACACACAGGAAATGTGCAAACTCATAAACAGGAAATAGAGCTATTTTATATACAAGCCGCTCTGCAGTAAGTCTCTCCTTTATGTAGTAAAGGTCAGTAATGTTTCAGTGTCTCTGATGTGGGTCTGTGCAGAGCGGCGCCGTCAGCAGGAAATAACAAACTATTACCTTTAACTTCAATCATCAAATCAAACTTTATTTCTATTCACTTTATTCTGGAAGTTCTGGTGGGCGTGGCCATGAATTGGCCCCGCCCCTTCACTCGTATTAGTTACACAGGACTGGAGACGGTTCTACTCGGACACAAAGCCGTTTTTATCCCCGCGCAGAGAAACAGTGCAGTGTCGACTTGTTGATGCAAATGAACATTTGACACAAATCAATCGACTCGACATCAGATTTTAGACACAAACATTTCCCCTCGTTCTCCGCTGAATGAACGGACTTCACGCTCTACAGGAAGAGTCACTACAAAGGCAGTGCTGAGACAAAAAGAGGTCAAAGTGGGCGGGGCCTCTTTACAACAACACCAGGAAGAAACACTAAACTATTACATCCTAAACTCTTTACTTTGACATTGACCTGGATTGCAGATGTTTCCAGCTGTTGTCAAAGGTTAAAGACCTCATGACACGAAGCTAACTTCATGAAAATGTACTATAATATGATGCATCTTGTCAAAGTATGTGGTTGTTTACATTTATGAGCCAAACAGACTTGATTTACACGACAATGTAAAGTAAAAATATTGTCTATGTTGTGTAGCACTTGCAGAGTCATTTATATATCCCCAGAAACTAGAAGATTAGAGCTTTCAAATGAGATGCCTCATAATAAGCATGTGGGATGTAAAATGTTATTTTAGTGGTTACAGGTTAAGTACAATACAATAACACAGCATTTAAAACAACTTTAAAGCCAAAATCTTGTAAATTATATTTAGAACCCTGATGTGTGTTGTAATTCATATTTTCTTTCATAACAGGCTTTCTGTGGCTTTCCTTTGCAGGTGTCATTGTGGTCAGTGTGTGGTCATGGCTACAGAGGATGAGAGTGTTTGCTGTCGGAGCAGGAGAAGGTTCTGCAGAAAATTCCAGACAGTGCCAAGTGTATCCTGGACCATCACAACTTTCACTCAGTGTGTCTCAATGAAGATGTGTTGGAGGTAGCCTATTATACCTACAAACACTATCGCAACATCGATGATGGGAACAACTGGAAGCGGTATACAGCTTACAGACAATTTATTTGCTGGTGCTACCATTATCTTGGATACAAAGTCAGAGTGCCCATACCAGCCTGTGCTGTTAACAAAATTAGACAGTATGTTGGGTTCAGTTATGCAGACATGTTTTAGTGATTCAGTTCTTTCAGAATTCTAGCATGTATGAATAAATTTAAATATTTCAATCAAATCTTATCTTTTTTGTGGTGGTATTGCATTGAAAGTTGCTTATAATTATTTAATTATTGCAAACAAATATTTTACAAAGTACTAGACTTTTATAATCAAGGTAACTAGATAAGTTTTCATGTTCACTTTCACACATACTGAAAACAAAGTTAATATGTCTGTAAAATGTTTAATGTAGTTTGTAAGAAGAATAAAAACCCGCACAACTGCACTTTAGCTCCCAAAAACTTGTAATGTGTACTCACACCACGCTGTAACGTTTCGGACTACATCCTTCATCAGACATGATGAAGGACTTCATGATGTCAAGTTACTTGTTCACCTTTAGCAACGTGCCATATGTCGAAGAGATGTTCAATATCAGGATGTTTTTCACGGAGATATTTCTTTATGGACACGTGCCTATCAGTGATAAGAGTGTCAACAGCCACAAAGTTCTTGATCCGCTGCAAAGATCTCGCCAATCCCTCTCCCTCCATATGGTAGCTGCCTCCGACCTCGTTACTCTGAAAATAATGTTAATATTGCAGATAATGACTAAATAATAAAAAACAAAAATTGAAAACAAATTGTTCACACAATCCATTATAAAACAAACTTTATCTGGCAACATTTGGTAAAGTATATGACAAAGAAAGGCACAAGTAAAAGGAAGAAAACTTTGTAAATGTTAAAATGTAAGTCTTATATTGTTTTCACATAAACACACTGAAGCTACAGCATCTTAAAATGCAGTGTAGTCATTTTCTGATGTTTACCTGTACAGTCTGTATGTCAATAACAGCCTTCTTCCTCAATTCCATCATGGTATAAGTCCCGTACTTGGCACAGTGTCCAGGCGAATCTACTCGCCCATCACCACCACACACTATCTCATGGTCTTCTGTCTGCAAGGCACTGAGCATCTACATCTGCCTCTCTCTCCATAGCTGCATCACTGCCTCCGTGTTTAGTACCTTCTGCTGTGACGGAAGAAGGTTCGAGAGAGAAAAAACGCATTCCCATGTGCATTGAGAAACTCTTTAACACTTTGTTTGGGCGTAGCTCCTGCAAATAGAATGCCCGCCAGAAACAGATGTTACCAGCAGCTACTCTTTCCAAAGTTATGGTTGCTGTTCCGGGATTACAGTGACCACAGTCAACACATCTGAGGACATGCTTTAGCATGGTTCCAAACTCCTGTCTGGTCCATGCCATTCGTCTGCCTTCCACAAAGAAGGACAACTTGCACCAAGAGGACCAAAAAAGCTGGGACAAGACAAGGCCAAAAGATGAAGTAGATCCGGCGATCTTGATCCATCTGTGGGTTGTCAGTAGCTGTAGCAGAAGCAGCCTCATCCATGGACTGGTCCGAATCATCAGACATCACGTAATCCAGGTCTTCTGGGTCATCATCCAGATGTCACACTCACTGTCTCCATCTGAAAATCAGCTCTGATTCTGACGCTTCAGCAGCACAACCTTTGAAACGAAATGGGAAAATACAAATTGATGGATAAGTTCTTCTGATTCATAAAGAATATTAATTTCCTCTTAAACAATATTGATAAAGAAACAACTTACATAATAGTTCGATGAAACATTCTTTTCTTATAAAAAGGTTTAACTAATTTTACATACAGAAAAACACTTACTGGGCAGATTCTCATCAACTGTCTGTGTGGAAACAGTGACCATGACAGGCTTCCCTGAAGATGTTTGAGTACCTATATAGAGTAAGAAAAATTGTAAAATTTTAAATATTTTCTAAACAATAACATTATCTTTATTTGATTATTCTTACAAGAAATAATCAAAATAAAATATTATTGAAATACAATACAAATATGAAAAAAAATATAATCATACTTTTATAACAACGAAACATAAGCGAAGAGAAGGTGCTTCGCACATCTCCTTCTTACAACAGGTGTGTTGGAGGAATCGTGCGTAAATCTCGTATCTGGATATAAAAAAAATCGCACACTGTCAAACTTGCAAAAAGGGAGATATTTTATTTATAAGATCAGTGCAGCGTTTGGCAAACAGGCCTTCCTCATGCAAAATGTTTCATTCATCATTTTGCCAGAGCAAGGCCTAGTTGCTGAAACATGCACTGATCTTGTAAATAAAATAATCTCCCTTTTTGCAAGCTCGACTGTGTGCGGGAGATTCCTCATATCCAGATAACAACGAAACATGACATCCAGATCATCTGCAATGAAATCACATATAAAAGAAAAATAAATTATACAAAAAACAAACAAAATTAATAAAACAATACAAATGAAAATGTAAATAGAATAATGTTATCGAGAACATAAATTGAACGAAATAAAATATCACAATGTTAATCCAATAATAATGAACTTTCATGAACAAACCCCAGCTTTTTACCTTTTGTTTTGCTTCTGGGTTTGACAGCAACTGATACGGTTCTGGTTTGGGTCTGTCTGATGTCAACTTGGCAACTGGCATCACAGTTCTGAAGAAAATGACAGATAAAATAACTGATGGGGTATCCCTGCAGATGCCACAGAACTACCTTGAGCATGCAACGCCTCTATTTATTTTTAAGGTCACCTGATTATTAAATGTATCCACTTTAAACCACAAATATTTCCAAACATACTTTTTTCTTTCATATTCTTCATTATTTATATTATAGCAGGTTAATAAATAACACATACTGGCTGAGTACGTTCCTCTGCAGCCTCAACAGCAAGAAGGTCATCATATTCAGCTATAGCGTCTGAAAGAACCTGGGAAATAAATATTACGCAATGTAAATATGGTAAATCTGTTTTAAAACACAAAATTAATAAACTAATCTAGAACTTATGTCAAGATCTGAGACTGATACTGGAAAAATAAAATCATATATTCTAGGCAGACATTCAAGGAAAACAACAAAGCAAGTAAGACTTACTTCATTACAATTCTTCCATGATTAATTATCATAGCAATGTATTTTTTCAGTGAACACGTTTGGGTAAACTACCATATTATTATACGAGGGAACTGTCACTAAATAGCGTTAAATTATTGATCATTTTAGAAATACTGCTTATGTACCTGTATCTTCTGTCTCTTGTGGACACAAGATCTTACTGGGACAGAAGTCGAGCTTGTAGGAGTAGCGACGCTGACACGAACTCTCGGCTCAATGACGCTGTCAGTGTTGCTCAGTCCAGCAGCACCAGACGCTTTCACACCCCTGCGGAACACTGTAGGCACGGCTGTCCGCAACAACACGCGTTTATGTTGAACTGAACAACCAAGTGATTCCTTTATCACGGGAGCGGAGTCAAAACAATCCAGCTCAAAATGTTCCGAACAGAGTAGAGAGGAGGAGGAGGAGTCCACTGCTCACGGGTGCGTCTAACCTGTTTCACCCACTTCAAATGGGAACTCTGGGTCTTTTGGAAACTTAAATAAACTGACACCGTCTTGTGGGTATTTGAGCAAAATCCTGCAACACAACGCGAAGGCATTGCGATCACTTTTCTCAGTAAAAAAACAGAACAACTTTGATAAAGTCCCCGTTGAAAAGCCAACCGAGCGTGTTTCTGTCGCTAACGTCACTTCCGGTGTCATCCTCGTTCGGTGCGCAGCGAAAGCTTCTTTTAAATGCTAGTCACCGGAGCGTTTTTTTGCTCTCAGTTGGGTTATAAAATGTGTGTTTTGTAACTTTTTACGTATTTTTATTGGGTTCGGATTTCTTTATTATGTGTTATGTTTAAAAAGGTAAGCTTCGTGTCATGAGGTCTTTAAATCTAATGTGTATTTGAACCTTTCTGTGACCCAGCGGAGGCTTTGGTCCTGACGGCCTGTAGGGAGGGCGGGGCCATAAATACAATTAATACCATTAATTCCTGCTTTTTGAAAACAGACCATGTGGAAAATAAGGGTAAAATGGCGTCCGTGGCTCCATGTTCGCCTCACGGCCGAATCCAGCAGCTTTTCATTTCATTAGCGACTGTTTTTCCCACCTCGGAGCGTGGAACACATTCTCTGTTAGAGCTGGGGATCCGTTTGAGTGAAGTTTCTCTTTGCATTTGGTACAGCGACTGAACAGCTGTGAACAACATGATCACGCTCACATCAGAGCTCAGAGCAAATGGACTTGGATCAATGAAGGACCGAGAGGAGAGAACGAGGCGTGTGCTTCAAAGACACACATGTGACCTGCTGAATATCGCCCTGTTCGCCCTCTGTGTTTCTTTAACACGTGCTTTAATCTGAGGAAACACAAATAATCATCTGTTTGTAACAGTGAAATATGAGCCTGAGCTGCAACAGTTAAAGAGCCTCAGACACATTAGACACAGTTTGTGCTAAAACACATTTAGATAAAGATTGTTCACACTTTTCTTTAGTTTGTCCATTTTTGTGACGTTTATAGATTCACTTCCTTATTGGACACTGACAGGAAGTGACATAGAAGAAAGACAACAATTGTAAACTGTTGCCGTGCCGACCGTGTTAAGTTAATGGGAAATGAGTCAAACTGCTGTGAACTTTATCTATCTTTTGTTTGTTTATTGTGTAGGGACAGTGCAAGTTAATGAACAAGCCACACCGGATTGTAGCCTTGGGCTAATTTCCATCCGTCGTCCCCCATTCACACTCTCAAACACACTCTCATTCATCCTGACCTATTGTACATGTTTTTTAGTGGTAGGGGAAACCGGAGTACCCGGAGGAAACCTACGCAGACACAGGGAGAACATGCAAACTCCACACAGAAAGGCCCCGGCCTTGGTGGGAATCAAACCCGGGACCTTCTAGCTGTGAAGCACGAGCGCTAACCGCTGTGCTACTGTGCCGCACTTGTCACTTCCTGTCAGCAGCTTCAAAAATCAAATAAAAGAAACTTCTGCCCAACATTTCTTCATTCAAATTGCTGCTTGACTGAAATAAAAAGATAATTATGTACTGATGTGATCCTTCTAAATAAGTCCTATTTTCCAAAGCGTTAAAACCCGTCATATGAACTTGAACATTGTTGATGCTGTGGCCTGGAGCAGGACGTCAATACAATGCAGTGAAAAGTTCTGATCTGTAGAACCAAAGGAGGATAAAAGTACAAAATGTCCTGATTCTTATGTGTCAAATATAGTGCGTAATGTTACAAAGTAAACAAATGTCTTGTGCATATATTTACAGAGGACTTGTCTGATGACGATGACATGGACAGACAGTAGAACGTTGTAGATTTGGATTTTGTACGGACTAAATGAAAATAGTGTTGTTCAAATCCTCCTGTGGACTGAATAAGTGGGTGAATACAGTAGTTGTGTCTCTGGTTGACGTCACCTGTAGTTTCATTGGTGATCAGTGGAGGATGTGGAGCTGCTGCTATAGCTGTGTTTTTTAAACTCACCGTGTCATTGTTATGTTTTGTATATTGTTGCTTTTATTGTGTCCCTCTGAGTCTGTAATAAAGTTGAATAGAATTGATATTGAGGAGCAGATGATGCTCTGAATAAGTCGTCCTCCTTTGAGACTTTACGCACGAGTTTGAACACATTTCTGTTCAGATCAGGTTTAGTTTAGCTCCGTTTATCCTGCAGTCTCACATTATTTCCCAACATAAATAATAGCTTTATATCTCTTTAAACGCCTTAAACATGTGTCAAATGAGAGATGAATGAATGAAGAGTAAAAACAGCTCATGACAGATTATTTATGAGCCTGTCCTTCAAAATGACAGAGAAATGATCCCGAGCAAAAGGTCATGTGACTAAACTGACCAATGGGCCGAGGCCTCAGTATTCACTGAATAAGAGTCAGGCTGCTTTAAAATCATTTCACTCAAAGTACATTTAAAAGTACTGACCCAAACAGCTACTCCAGTAAAAGTACATAAGTACTAATACTCGAGTAACTGTTGGAGTAAAGTCTGATTCATGTTTGTTTCATGTTAATGAGACAAAACAACAAATAATGTTTCAAATAATAATCCATAAACTTTAGTCAAAGGAAAGTCATGTTAGATACAAATATATAAGATTGAAGTAGTTTTTTATGTGTACTGTTACTTCAACATAAACTACTGCAGTAGAAGTAAAAGTACTGTGTGATACTCTACGTGCAGTTAGTGGAAACAGTTATATAAAAGTACTTGAGTAAAAGTAACTGAGTACTCCCCGCCTCGGCCAATGGGAGCAGAGGATTATCTGTGTCCTCCTCTAGGGGGCAGCACCACATTCACTGAACTGACTCTGAGCAGAGATTGTGAGAAGAAGAAACTCTGGATTTAAACCAACCTGAAACAATAACCTGGAGGTGGGAAGAAGATGAGCCACCATCGTGGAGACATTCTCTCACAGAGCTCTTCTTCTTCATACAGTCAGTCCAGACGTCCCACACTTTACTCTCAGACCCTCGTCTCTTTTCTGTAGAAACAGGAAATCCACAGTCCAGGCCTCGACACACGGCGGCCGTCGCCTCCAGGTCCCAGTCGCCAGAGGTCACTCGTCTCCACTCTCCTCTGAGCTCCGCCTCCACCGTCCCCTCACAGCGACTGGCCCCTCCCACCAGCCTCAGCGGCTCTGGACACAAACACAGGTGAGCCCCGCCCCTCTACAGGCCCCACGCCTCCACAGGCCCCGCCCCCTTACCTTTGCAGGTGAGGTTGAGAGTGGGGCAGGTCTCTGGGCCGGTCCTGGTCCGGTTACAGTCCATCAGCTTAGACTCGTTTCCCTCACAGTGGAACGTCTGCCCAGAGGAGAGAGCGCCCCCTGGAGGAGAGGAGCCCCACAGCCCAGCTCCCTGCACAGCACCTCTGCCCCGCGACGGTCCAAGGCCCCCTCACAGACCCCGGCCCAGGACTGGGCCAAGGACTGGTCCTGGATCTGCAGAGATCCTGAACACAGGCTCCGCCCCCCGACCAGCCGCACCGAGTCTAAGATAAGATAAGCCTTTATTGATCTGACAATGGAGAAATTCACTGGTTACATTCAGCTCTCAGAAACACTCAGGCTGTGCAGGACACACAGGAAATGTGCAAACTCATAAACAGGAAATAGAGCTATTTTATATACAATGACCACAAACTTTAAGGGGCAAAAAGTATAAACAGTATTAGCAGTGCAGGTTTACATAGTGCGTATGAAGATCACAGTCTGAGCCGCTCTGCAGTAAGTCTCTCCTTTATGTAGTAAAGGTCAGTAATGTTTCAGTGTCTCTGATGTGGGTCTGTGCAGAGCGGCGCCGTCAGCAGGAAATAACAAACTATTACCTTTAACTTCAATCAATCAAATCAAAACTTTATTTCTATTCACTTTATTCTGGAAGTTCTGGTGGGCGTGGCCATGAATTGGCCCCGCCCCTTCACTCGTATTAGTTACACAGGACTGGAGACGGTTCTACTCGGACACAAAGCCGTTTTTTATCCCGCGCAGAGAAACAGTGCAGTGTCGACTTGTTGATGCAAATGAACATTTGACACAAATCAATCGACTCGACATCAGATTTTAGACACAAACATTTCCCCTCGTTCTCCGCTGAATGAACGGACTTCACGCTCTACAGGAAGAGGCGTGTGCTTCAAAGACACACATGTGACCTGCTGAATATCGCCCTGTTCTTCCTCTGTGTTTCTTTAACACGTGCTTTAAAATGAGGAAACACAAATAATCATCTGTTTGTAACAGTGAAATATGAGCCTGAGCTGCAACAGTTAAAGAGCCTCAGACACATTAGACACAGTTTGTGCTAAAACACATTTAGATAAAGATGTTCCCACTTTTCTTTAGTTTGTCCATTTTTGTGACGTTTATAGATTCACTTCCTTATTGGACACTGACAGGAAGTGACATAGAAGAAGGACAACAATATTAAACTGTTGCCGTGCCGACCGTGTTAACTCAATGGGAAATGAGTCAAACTGCTGTGAACTTTACCTTTATCTATGTCACTTCCTGTCAGCAGCTTCAAAAATCAAATAAAGAAACTTCTGCCCAACATTTCTTCATTCAAATTGCTGCTTGACTGAAATAAAAAGATAATTATGTAACTGATGTGATCCTTCTAAATAAGTCCTATTTTCCAAAGCGTTAAAACCTGTCATATGAACTTGAACATTGTTGATGCTGTGGCCTGGAGCAGGACGTCAATACAATGCAGTGAAAAGTTCTGATCTGTAGAACCAAAGGAGGATAAAAGTACAAAATGTCCTGATTCTTATTTGTCAAATATAGTGCGTAATGTTACAAAGTAAACAAATGTCTTGTGCATATATTTACAGAGGACTTGTCTGATGACGATGACATGAACAGACAGTAGAACGTTGTAGATTTGGATTTGTACGGACTAAATGAAATAGTGTTGTTCAAATCCTCCTGTGGACTGAATAAGTGGGTGAATACAGTAGTTGTGTCTCTGGTTGACGTCACCTGTAGTTTCATTGGTGATCAGTGGAGGATGTGGAGGTGCTGCTATAGCTGTGTTTTTAAACTCACCGTGTCATTGTTATGTTTGTATTATTGTTGCTTTTATTGTGTCCCTCTGAGTCTGTAATAAAGTTGAATAGAATTGATATTGAGGAGCAGATGATGCTCTGAATAAGTCGTCCTCCTTTGAGACTTTTACGCACGAGTTTGAACACATTTCTGTTCAGATCAGGTTTAGTTAGCTCCGTTTATCCTGCAGTCTCACATTATTTCCCAACATAAATAATAGCTTTATATCTCTTTAAACGCCTTAAACATGTGTCAAATGAGAGATGAATGAATGAAGAGTAAAACAGCTCATGACAGATTATTTATGAGCCTGTCCTTCAAAATGACAGAGAAATGATCCCGAGCAAAAGGTCATGTGACTAAACTGACCAATGGGCCGAGGCCTCAGTATTCACTGGAATAAGAGTCAGGCTGCTTTAAAATCATTTCACTCAAAGTACATTTAAAAGTACTGACCCAAACAGCTACTCCAGTAAAAGTAATAAGTACTAATACTCGAGTAACTGTTGGAGTAAAGTCTGATTCATGTTTGTTTCATGTTAATGAGACAAAACAACAAATAATGTTTCAAATAATAATCCATAAACTTTAGCCAAAGGAAAGTCATGTTAGATACACATATATAAGATTGAAGTAGTTTTTTATGTGTACTGTTACTTCAACATAAACTACTGCAGTAGAAGTAAAAGTACTGTGTGATACTCTACGTGCAGTTAGTGGAAACAGTTATAAAAGTACTTGAGTAAAAGTAACTGAGTACTCCCCGCCTCGGCCAATGGAGCAGAGGATTATCTGTGTCCTCCTCTAGGGGGCAGCACCACATTCACTGAACTGACTCTGAGCAGAGATTGTGAGAAGAAGAAACTCTGGATTTAAACCAACCTGAACAAATAACCTGGAGGAGGCGAGGATATGAGCATCACCGAGGAGACAGCCTCTCACAGAGCTCTTCTTCTTCACACAGTCAGGGCTGACGATCCACCCTTTACTGTCAGACCCGTCTCTCGCTTCTGTAGAAACAGCAGATCCACAGTCCAGGTCTCGACACACGACGGCCGCCGCCTCCAGGTCCCAGAAGGGTCATAGGGCATCACTCGTCTCCACTCTCCTCTGAGCTCCACCTCCACCGTCCCCTCACAGCGGCTGGCCCCTCCCACCAGCCTCAGCGGCTCTGGACACAAACACAGGTGAGCCCCGCCCCTCTACAGGCCCCGCCCCTGGCCCCGCCCCTTACCTTTGCAGGTGAGGTTGAGAGTGGGGCAGGTCTCTGGGCCGGTCCTGGTCCGGTTACAGTCCATCAGCTTAGACTCGTTTCCCTCACAGTGGAACGTCTGCCCCAGAGGAGAGAGCGCCCCTGGAGGAGAGGAGCCCCACAGCCCAGCTCCCTGCACAGCACCTCTGCCCCGCGACGGTCCAAGGCCCCCTCACAGACCCCGGCCCAGGACTGGCCCAAGGACTGGTCCTGGATCTGCAGAGATCCTGAACACAGCTCCGCCCCCCGACCAGCCCGCACCGAGTCTAAGATAAGATAAGCCTTTATTGATCTGACAATGGAGAAATTCACTGGTTACATTCAGCTCTCAGAAACACTCAGGCTGTGCAGGACACACAGGAAATGTGCAAACTCATAACAGGAAATAGAGCTATTTATATACAATGACCACAAACTGTAAGGGGCTAAAAGTATAAACAGTATTAGCAGTGCAGGTTTACATAGTGCGTATGAAGATCACAGTCTGAGCCGCTCTGCAGTAAGTCTCTCCTTTATGTAGTAAAGGTCAGTAATGTTCAGTGTCTCTGATGTGGGTCTGTGCAGAGCGGCGCCGTCAGCAGGAAATAACAAACTATTACCTTTAACTTCAATCAATCAAATCAAACTTTATTTCTATTCACTTTATTCCGGAAGTTCTGGTGGGCGTGGCCATGAATTGGCCCCGCCCTTCACTCGTATTAGTTACACAGGACTGGAGACGGTTCTACTCGGACACAAAGCCGTTTTATCCCGCGCAGAGAAACAGTGCAGTGTCGACTTGTTGATGCAAATGAACATTGACACAAATCAATCGACTCGACATCAGATTTTAGACACAAACATTTCCCCTCGTTCTCCGCTGAATGAACGGACTTCACGCTCTACAGGAAGAGGCGTGTGCTTCAAAGACACACATGTGACCTGCTGAATATGGCCCTGTTCTTCCTCTGTGTTTCTTAACACGTGCTTTAAAATGAGGAAACACAAATAATCATCTGTTTGTAACAGTGAAATATGAGCCTGAGCTGCAACAGTTAAAGAGCCTCAGACACATTAGACACAGTTTGTGCTAAACACATTTAGATAAAGATTGTTCCCACTTTTCTTAGTTTGTCCATTTTTGTGACGTTTATAGATTCACTTCCTTATTGGACACTGACAGGAAGTGACATAGAAGAAGAACAACAATGTTAAACTGAGTCAAACTGCTGTGAACTTAACCTTTATCTATGTCACTTCCTGTCAGCAGCTTCAAAAATCAAATAAAAGAAACTTCTGCCCAACATTTCTTCATTCAAATTGCTGCTTGACTGAAATAAAAGATAATTATGTAACTGATGTGATCCTTCTAATAAGTCCTATTTTCCAAAGCGTTAAAACCTGTCATAGAACTTTAACATTGTTGATGCTGTGGCCTGGAGCAGGACGTCAAATACAATGCAGTGAAAAGTTCTGATCTGTAGAACCAAAGGAGGATAAAAGTACAAAATGTCCTGATTCTATTGTCAAATATAGTGCGTAATGTGTAATAGAATTGTACATATGTGAATAAAGTTATAATAAAATTATAATATGTGAATGATGCAACAGCCAAGTATTTGAATTTATCTCAAGGTTAGCATATTTTCACAATGTTCCAGTAGTATCTAAGAAGATACTGTTTGGTATCAGAAGTACGTAAGAGAGCAGCTGGTATCAGGTTGACCATGTGTAGTAAGACAACAGAGTGAACTGGACGAATATAAATCAAGGTTGGCCCCATCCTGTCCAGGTCAGACTGAGTATTATTGACATCAGGTGTCCTTGTACAGGCCGGGCCTTCCGATAAGTATAGTGTGATTCATGTTTTAAGATATGGTGTGATACATGTGTTTGAGAGGTGACGAGCAAATATCTGTAACTCCGCCTCTCTATATGTGTAATATACTGTGGAAAAACCAAATAAAAGGCTGTACCAAAAAACAACTCTTGAGAATGGGTGCACCACTCGCGTGGCTGTGGTGAACTGCGATTCTCCCTTGCAAGCCAACCAAAGTATTGACCTCTGTGCATTTTCTTCTAGTTGAAGCGTTCTCCAGAATTGGAAAACAAAGGTATTAACCCTAATTTTCTGACATAATGTTACAAAGTAAACAAATGTCTTGTGCATATATTTACAGAGGACTTGTCTGATGACGATGACATGGACAGACAGTAGAACGTTGTAATTTGGATTTTGTACGGACTAAATGAAAATAGTGTTGTTCAAATCCTCCTGTGGACTGAATAAGTGGGTGAACTACAGTAGTTGTGTCTCTGGTTGACGTCACCTGTAGTTTCATTGGTGATCAGTGGAGGATGTGGAGCTGCTGCTATAGCTGTGTTTTAAACTCACCGTGTCATTGTTATGTTTTGTATATTTGTTTTGCTTTATTGTGTCTCCTGAGTCTGTAATAAAGTTGAATAGAATTTGATATTGAGAAGACAGCAATGATGCTCTGTAATAAGTCGTCCTCCTTTGAGACTTTTACGCACGAGTGAACACACTTTGCTGCTCTCCAGATACAGGTTAGTTTAGCTCGTTTATCCTGCAGTCTCAACAATTATCCTCCCAACATAAATATAGCTTTATATCTCTTTAAACGCCTTAAACATGTATTCAATGAGAGATGAATGAAATGAAGCAGTACAGCTCCATGACAGATTATTTCATGAGCCTGTCCTTTCAAAATGACAGAGAAAAGATCCAGAGCAATAAGGTCATGGACTAAACTGACCAATGGGCCCCCCCGGGGCCCTCAGTCAATTCAAACTGGAATAAGAGTCAGGCTGCTTTAAAAATCATTTCACTAAAGTGCATTTAACCCTGTGTCATCCTTAATTTTCTACGTTCGTTACCCCCCTCGTTCAAACAATGACAACGTCTTATTCAAACTGCTTTATAAAAACTGCTAATAAGATTTGTAAATATGTGATAAAATTATAATAACAATTAATTATGTAGAATGATTGCACAGCAAGTATTTGGAAATTTAATGACTTACAAGTTAGCCAAGTGATTATCCTCACAATGTTCCAGTAGTATCTAAGTTAAATACTGTTGGTATCAAAGTACGTAAGAACAGCCTGGTATCAGGTATGACCATAGGCTGTATGTGAGACAACAGAGTGAGATCTGGGAGCAATTAAATCAAGGTTGGCCCCATCCTGTCCAGTCAGACTGAGTTATTATTGACATCAGGTGTCCTTGTAACAGGCCCGGGTCCGCATCCGATTGGATACCACATATAAGCTGTGTAATTCATGTTTTACAGACTATATGGTGTCGATACAATCTGTTGGAGGTGACGAGCAATATCTGTTAAACTCCACATCTGTATTAATATAACTGTGGAAAAATCAAATAAAGGCCTGTACAGAACAACTCTTTGAGAATGGGTGCAGGAGAACACTCTGCGTCAAGCTGTGGTGCACTACTATCTCCCTTGCAAGCACTCACAAGTAATTTGATCTACCTGTGTCGTTTTCTTTCTATGTTCGAAGCAGTTCTCCAAGAATTGGAAACCAAAGGTATTAACCCTAATTTTCTGACAAAACACATACTTCATCTTTTTTCAAATGTTTTCAACAAATTTGAAGAATCCACTTCTCACCTTCACAAAACTACAAACCATCGTTGTTTTATTTGGGGATTTCACCCTTTTGTTTGCCATGTTGAAAACAAAACTTTGAAGTGTTTGTTACAAAACAACATAAAAACCTCATTTTAAATAATGATAGAAGAGGCTGAGCTTGGAGGATTTTAGGGCCTTGGGATGTGTCAAAGCCTTGCAGCACCAAAAATTGGATGTGAAGCAATCCTTTGTATTTCATGTAGTGGACCAGATTCTTTATTTGAAATGTTCTTGTCCTCCCATTGAATTCCATTATAAAAAAGAATTCATGACTTCCAATTGTTCTTTTCTCTCCTAAATCAACCAATACCTGAAAGTCAATATATTTTAATAATGTCAGCAGCTTAATTTTGAAGAAACAAGAAGTCAAGATTTTTTTTGATCTTATTGACTGTATTTTTCGTTCAGTTTGGACCTTGTTCCTAATTTGTCGGCCGGCAGGCTGAATGAAATTGTGGTATTCTTCCCATTAAGGAAATAAATAATGGGGCGCTTGGCAAGAACCTGAGGACCCTTCTTCTGACATAAAGATGTCAGATGTTCAGATTTTAACATATCTCACTGCAATACCGAGAAAAAAGTAAACATCTGTCCGATGTCAGCAGATTTCATTTTGAAGAAAAGGAGTGTGAATTTGACATTTGCCACTGCATTTTCAGATGTTCCCCACTTTTTCATAACATTGTACAAGATGCTGTAAACTTAACAGTACAGCCTATACTAGAAGCTGATGCGAGGGGAACTTATAGATTGTTTGTCTTTATGGCATGTTTCACTATAAAATACGTATGAATAAATTTTAAAATTAAACAAGTGATATTTATCAGACAATACCATGTTTAGTTGTGAAGATTTTTACAGTTTAGAAATCTAGACACTAAAAAAGCTCAGTGGGAGCGTCACAACAGTGGTTCAGTTTTGAAGCAGAAAAGTCCTCGTTGAAAACGAGGCCTATGTTTGTAAAAACTGAGGGAAACACATGAATAAATCCAGATCGCAGCCTCTTTGTTCCAAGGTTATTTTGTGTGTTGAGGTCACTTTGTATAAAGAAAATACAGTAATAAAAAAACAAAATTCAAATTCATCTACTTTTTCTTCCAAATGAAATGCTGACATTGTAAAAGTGAAGTTTTAAACGGCTCTGGAAGAGCAAAGAAAAACATGTTTAATACAGTGGAAGTACAATGGGGCTGTTTCAGTCGCTGCCAACAATTTTCAATAAAGATCCCGATCCACATACAGAAAAACTACAAATGCTCCAAATCAATGTTTGGCCTCAACTTTGACACATCCAAGCCCTAAAATCCACCAAAGCTCAGCTCTGGTACTATCATTATTATAAAAGATATGAGTTTTATGTTGTCCTTTGTAACAACACTTCAAAGTTTTTGTTTTGAAAACTGGGCATATAAGGGTTAAAAACCCAAATAAAAACATGTTGGTAGTCTTTGTACGAATGGTGGAGAAGTGATGTCTTAGATTTGTGAAAATTTTTTGAAAAAAGATGAAGTATTTGTGGTATTTTATAAGAGATTTGAAGTGTGTAAATGTATAATGTACACATTAGATAACGAATGTATAGAAAATGCAGATCTCCACAATATAACAAGACATGAGAGAAAACAACACTGGATATTCTGAAAATTTGGCTCGAAAAGAACATTTTCTGCCAAAACCCACGTCTCAAGCTGAAACACAGACCACAATGGTCAAGAAAATGAAAACAAAAAAAAAATCATAGCCAAAAAGGATACAAAAATGTACATAGGATAACATAAAGGTTAAAAGTATGACCCAACAAGCTACTCTCCAGTAAAAGTAACATAAAGTACTTGTGAACATACCTCGCAGTAACTGGTTGGCAGTAAAGTCTGTTTGTTTCATGTTAATGAGTCACATAACAACAAATAAATCGTTTCCAAATAATGAATATAACAATAAACTAGCCACAGGAAAGTCATGTTAAGATACATAAATAATAAGATTAGTAGTTTTTATGTGTACTGTTACTACTCAACATAAACTACTGCAAGTAGAAGTAACAAGTACCACCAGTGTGATACTCCTACGGGCAAGATTAGTGGAAACAGATTACATAAAAGTTACTTGAATAAAAGTAACTGAGTAGCTCTCCTGCCTTCAGGCCATACTGGGACGCAGAGGAATATACGTTGATCCTCCGCTCCAGCGGCGCACGACCCACATTCACTGAACTGACTCTGAGCAGAGATTGTGAGAAGAAGAAACCTGGAATAAACCAACTCTGAACAATACAACTGAGAGGAAAGGAGATGATGACGATCCATCGTAGAGACAAGTCTCATCAAGGGGCTCTCTTCACCCAGTCAAATCCAGTACGCTCCACCTTTTACTCAAGTCAAAGACCCGTCTCTCTTTTCTGCAGAAAGGAAATCCACAGTCCAGGTTCGACACACCGACGAGCCGCAACGTCCTCCAGGTCCCACGGTGAAAGAGGATCGTGTCACTCGTCATCTCTCATCTCTCCTCTGAGTCTCCGCCTCCAAACGCCCCTGACAAACATGACTGGCCACCTCCCACCAGCCTCAGTGAGCTCTGGACAACACCAACACAGGTGAGCCATTTTAGACCACAAACATAATTATTCTCTAAAATAAATTATATTCACTAAATAAGACTTTATTTATCCATTTATCTTACAAGTAGGATTGTTTTAAATATGTACGGTCATCCATGGCTTTCTCTTCAAGGGACAATCTGTTCCCCTTGCAATGAATCCTCTTGCCCCTCTTTCTGTCTCTGTATGTAATCATGTTAATAATTAGTTTCTCAGGCTGAGAACAATGCCTACAAAGCAGTCGTGCCCTCATGACGTCTAGCCTACATCAGTTTTTTGTCTGTATGATAAACATTAATAAAAATTTCGGCTGTGGGGGACATGTGGTGATACGGGGGCCTAGTCATCCCCCTAAAAGGTGGTTGATAGCTGGAAGCATTACTCGGGGGAGGGTGCAAAACTCTACTATAAAGCAATAAAAGACAGGCAAACATACGGTTTTTCACTGCCTCCTCCATTTTTTTTCTCATCTGTCTTCCTGTTTTAATCATCATCATCCACCTACAATTGTAAGACTTAATTTTTTTTAATTTTTCTTTTTACTTATCATATTACAGATATGAAGATTTTATATTCCTCTGTTTTCTTTTATTTGTGTAATTTTACACGAGCTACACGTGTCTCCGAGCCTGAAGAAAGTTCCATAGACGAGGCAGTGACTGTTGATACATCCGTGTAAGCAATTAATAAATCATGTTTATTGTGAAAAAAACAATCACATATATGTAAATATAATAAATAGATATGACGTATGTTTTTAAATGTTTTTGTACAAAAAGTCGTTATATCATTTTAGATTCAAGAACCAGAGAAGAAGAAAGTGAAGCAAGTGAAGTGTCCGGTTATGTTTTGGCTATACCCAATACGATGTTCTATTTTCTTCATTCATCGTCTCACGATCCTCACAGACATCCATCTCTGTAACAGCGAACCCAGCTATGGCACGGCACATACGAAGCCATCTTACCCCATAACCCGGTACGTCAGCTTCCGTGCTATAGCAAGATGTGGTGGAAAGGAACGGCGTCCTAAGCGAGGGGCGTTTTCCGAACTCTAACCCGTGTAGCTGTGAGAAAACCTTTTAATCAGTGAAAAGTGGTTATTTTGTTGGATAGCTTATCTTCATGGAAAATCAAGTTACAAATGGTGGTCTGCAAGGATGCATTGTCGTGGAGGGTGGATTCAGGATGTATGCCATGTCTCTCATGGGACTGGAGATGGTTAATGACTTGTGTTTTATGAGATTTGATTTGAGGGGTTCGATGTGGACAAGCCTTATGTCCTGTCAATCCGGCCAGTGCAACGGGGTCCGAATGTACACAATGGTTTGGTCATAACGGCGGTGTCGGAAAGACAAGGGGTTTTTCGTGTATCTGTCTGTCCGGATAGAGACATGTTGTTTAAAGATAATATAGACCCAAGATCACCCTATTTGTACTATCTCCTTCCTTGATCATAAGTCCTACACCATCAATTGTATCTTGAAACCCCTTTTTGTTATACAACAGCAAGGACTCGGAGATACTAGCGGGGATGTTTAGAGAATGTTGACAGTGCCGTCAAGAGAGACGAATCAACTGTCATTTGGAGGTCGTGTAGGAAATCGCCTTGTTTTTGACAATTTCACGTCCTATGATGTCAGATGTTTTCATGTGTTAATGCACGACAAAAAGACAAAGCCCCGAACTTGAAAACAGACGGTGGGATTTTATCAATAAGCGATATCACATTTGTTTTTTAATTCTCAATGTTATCAAATGTGTTGTTTTATGTCATAGCTGATGTGAGGGTCTATTCTGAGAGAACCAGTTGGACATCTTCTAGACTTTGAACTGAAGACCAGATGGCACAATCGGTATTGTCTCAAGACCCACACACCCAACTGCGTCTCATGCATGCTGCCTGCCTAGACTTTAGAACACGACAACGGAAGGACCACGGATAATGGATCCCAGCCGAAAGAAGGCCAGCAAAATTGATCCGATCGAAGATGCGTCTCGAGAATGATTGACGGAGGGCGGGACAATCAGACCTGTCCGAGTGTTATCTGAGAAGTTTGACACTTTTTGCCAAAGATCGCTGTTGGTTCTACATCGTCCAATCCAATGCCTCATGATGTCTGGAAAAGAGGAGTGCAACGGTCATCCTCCAGTGGAAATTCACGACCGAGCCAAACGGCAGCACACCTGTCCTCCTCACCCTTTCGCAGAATCTTATTTATCAGGGCCGTTTCTGATAAGTTGGATGGCCAGCTGTGGAACGGAAGACTTGCATCTTTCGGTTGTCATTATTATGGATTAACACATTACATCAAATGTTATACCACGACCTTCCAGAACCGCACCAGGAGGGTGTTTATGTTTCAAGTTGGCACTCACCATCGACCGAAAAAAATCCTTGTTGTGAACCTTGCTCATACTCATGGCCATAAAAACAACACCAAAAACTGGAAAAGGAATGAGAAACTATGAAAATGACAACCAATAAAACGTCACTCAACAGATAAAATCAGTGCAAAATAACAAGTCTCACAAATCACTCAAAAACCAAAAGTGTCCAATAAAGTATATTTAGGTGATGTAAGGAGACAGCAAAGTGACCAATAATGTATTCCTGGAAAAAGTTGTAAGTGCTTAGCAATTTTAGAGATTTTCATAAGGTATTGATAGGGTAAACCTATGAATAATATTGTAAAGGTTATGAAAAAAAACACAATAAAAATAGAAAGTATGAATTCAGTTTCTGAAAATATAAACTAAATGTACTAAAGTGTAATATTGTTGCCTTATGCCACACAACAAATGACTTCAATACTATAGTATTTTGGTAGTGATACTCAAAAGACAATACCGGGTCAAATCACAGTGGTTAATCTAGACCAAAACACATGTCAGCAACAAGCTTAATAATCCAACGTAACTGAGAACAATTTCCTATCCTTTTCATGATAATGCATAATGTTGCCTAAGGAAGAGTCCAAAAGAACTCTTTGTAATTGGAGTGAATTCCACGAGTCCAGATCAGAGGGAAATATCTTATTCAGAAAAGATTATTCACACCAGTTTTTGTTTTTCTTCAGATACGGATATCTTTATATATTTTTACTCAATAATTATTCAAATTTTTTTTACGATTGGTGACATCCCTAATCCATTGGTTTAAAAAATTACTCACAACCGGAAAGGCTGTTTGTTTCTACATATGGACAGCTCCCCGTTTTTTAGCCTCTTAAAATATTTAACATTCAATATGGAATTTTAAAATTAGTTGCCTTCAAGGGGATGTCTGTGTCATTTAGTATCACGAGAAATATAATACTAATCAATCTGACCCAAACTTATATTTATTTGGAAATGAGCCTTTTTCTGTGTTATATAATCTTTTTATTTTATTCTGGCAATTTGGGTCATTCGGCTATTAAAAGCTAATTGAATACGCTAAAACTAATTAAAGTTTGATATTTTATCAAAACTTAATTGTTTTCTGCAGAACTGAAGTGCATTTACCAATTATCACTAACGATGAAAAAATGTTCATCTCTAATATTTTCCTCCAGCCGTCAAAAAGCCACTAATGGAACATAAGGGTAAAGTCAGTCTAGCAGGAGAGGAACGGACATCGCCCTGTACCGTGCCAGAAAAAGGACAGCAGGGGGCAGCAGAGAGCGTGATATAGAGCCCAGAAACACTGCACCTTTTTAAAGGAGCACTTACTTAAGTCAACACTTATTTCTACGTCACATTTAAAAACAGAGCACTGCCCAAAGTGCAAACAAACGCCACAAGAACTTTACTAAACGGAATAACTCCAACAGAAATCTGCTACTACAATCAACCACAATGTAAAACAGAACAATAAGTGCAGCATCAACTCCAAAATGTCCAATTTGAGTTTAAAGCCAAAGCACCAAGGGCAGCAGTATAATGGCAGATCTACAGTAGCCCGACATAAAGCCTTGATCTACTTTCATATGTATCTTACAGCAGTGCACTCATATGCATGGCCCCTGAGACTTATTTCAGCCATGGAGAAGGGAGTCATGATCCCGTAGACCTTTGTGAATGGCAAGAAATACCTTTGAAAGAACAAATAATTTGTTCGGCGATCAACAGGGTGGGACATTAAGCACCTGAAAACTGAAGCTGAATATATAGTTTGAATGCAGGTTTGTCCTGTGTCTTTTCTAAATACTTCCCCTGAGCCATGAGCTGTGGTGATTTACAAGTGTTTTTGTACTCATCCATGGATTGCTCGTTTAACAAATCAATAGCTTTTAAAAGCAATCTTTACCAAACAGAGTAGCGAGAGATAGACAAAACGAACTGCCTATTCATTCACGAAGAAGATGCTCGTCAAAAAAGTGGACGACCAGTCCTATGTACATCATTCAATGATTGGGAATATACCTAATGATCAGAAAAAATAATGTCTTTTAACCACATCTCTCAAACTTTGACTCACTGGATCCTGTCACACAACCATGAGCTCATATGTATTAAAACCACATCCTATACTTGACTACTGTCCTTCACCAACCTGAGCTCACATATATGTTTAAGCCACATCCTAACTTGATCTCATGCCTTCACCCAACCCTGCGCTCATAATCGCTCTTAACCACATCCTAACTTATGACTCACTGGTCCTTCACCAAACCTGAGCTCAATAATGTTTAGACCACAATCCTAACTTTGACTCACTGCCTTCACCAAACCCTGAGCTCATAATGTTTTAACCACATCCTAAAATTAATGACTCAAAATCGATCCTTCACAACCTGAGCTCATAATGTTCTTATATACCACACTAACTTTGACTCACTGTCCTTCACCAAACACCTGAGCTAATAATATGTTTTAAACAAAACACACAATCCAACTTTGACACTCAATGTCCTTCACAAACCTGAGCTCATAATGTTTTAACCACATCCTAACTTTGACTTCAAATGTCCTTCACCAACCTGAGCCTCATAATTGCTTTTACACCACATCCTACACTTTGAACTCCATGTGCCTTACACACCAAACCTGAGACTCATGGAATGTTTAAACCACATCCTAACCTTCTGACTCACTGTCTTCACGCAATCTGAGGCTACATAAATGTTTTTAACCCACATCCTAACTTTGACTCCCACCTGTCCTTACACCAAACTGAGCTCATAATGTTTTAAACCACATCCTATTACTGACTCACTGTCTCACTCAAACCTTGAGCTCGTGTTTTAACCACATCCTAACTTTGACTCACTGTCCTTTTCCAACAACCTGTATGCTCATACATGTTTAACCACATCCTAAACTCTTGACTCACTGTCTCTTCTCACCACCTATGAGCTCATAATGTTTTATACCAATCTAACTTTGACTCATCAGTCCTCTACTCAAATTCCGAGCTCATTAATGTTTTACCATCTACATTCTAACTTTGACCCTCACTGTCCTTACACCAAACCTGAGCTCATAATGTTTTAACGCACATCCTAACTTTGACTCAATGTCCTTCACAGCAAACCCTGAGCTCATATGTTTGTAAACCAATCATCCTAACTTTGATTACTCACTGTCCTTACCCAAACCTGAGCTCAAACTGTTAACCCAATTCATCCTATACTTTGACTCACTGTCCTTTCACCAAACCTGAGCTCAATAATGTTTTACCCATCTAACTTGACCTAACTGTCCTTCACCAAACACCCATAGACATCAACACTGTTTAACCACATCCTACTTTGACTCACTGGTCCTTCCAAAACCCATGAGGCTCATAATGTTTTTAACCAACATCCCTCACTTTGACTAACTGGTCTCAACAAACCCCTGGAGCTCATAATGTTTTAACCACAATCCTAAACTCTGACTCACATGTCCTTCACCAAACCTGACCTCATAATGTTTTAAACCACATCCTAACTTGACTCACTGTCCTTCCACACAAACCCTGAACTCATAATGTTTTTTAACCACATCCTAACTTCTGACTCACTGTCTTCACCTAAAACCTGAGCTCTAATGTTTTAAAACCACATCCTAACTTTGACCACTGTCCTCTTCACCAAACCCTGACTCATAATGTTTTAACCACATCCTAACTTGACTCACTGTCCTTCACACAAACTCTTGAGCTCATAATGTTGTTAACCCACATCCATTTTTGACTCACTGTCCTTCACCAAACCTGAGCTCATAATCCGTTTAAACCACAATCCTACATAAACTTGACTCAATGTCCTTCACCAAACCTGATTGCTCATAATGGTTTTAACCAATCCTAATCTTTGACTCACATGTCCTTCACCAAACCAATAGAGATCATAATGTTTTAACCCACACTTTCTGAAAATTTGACTCACTGTCCTTCACCCAACTGAGCTTACTTTTTTATACCAACATCCTAACTTTGACTTCACTGTCCTTCACCATATGGAGGGATCACTGAACCGTAATGGAGATAGAGTACGGCGCTGACGTCTGCAAACGAAAGTTTGTGTAAAGAGAACACGGACTTGAAAGAGAACTAGCCGATCGCTTGAGAATCATAGTAAGCAATACATATCCGTATTCTTGCGCTTTGACTCAGAATCAGTTCGAGAAGGGATAACCACACTAAGTTTCGTGTCGCACTTTGGCTTAATGAGCATGTTCAACCGGGTAACTTCCTGGCGCCCCTGCAGTGGAAAATGTCCACCGAGTTGGACCTGTGGCTTAAATCCTGGACAGCGCGCATGATTGTAAGGATGCACCAGGCTGGAAATGAAAGAAGAGATTCTACGATTACGCAAGACAACGAAAAGCTGATTTGACCGATTCTCGTCGGATGCAAGCGCGCATCTCTTTCCCTAGACTTTGACTGCGGCGGCGAGGACGGGCACGATTCAGTGAGGTGAAGAGAACCAAGCTGTGGATGCGCAGGACGTGAACACACGAGGAATCATCATCGCCAGCTACTATTTTGATTTGACTTTTAAGAGAATCCATGAAGTCCTACTGACCACACCTGCAGCTGCAGACGACTTCTACAAGACTGTGGTTGATCCGAAGAGATGCAATTAGAACAATATAAGTTATAAACAAGAACATTCTAACTTGATAACAAAGATGAACCTGGTGAAATTGTTAAATTTACAACAACAGTGCTGATAATCGATGGTGTCACTCGATAGTGGGTCGAAGCGGTGGCTGATGGGGCGATGGCGAACTCCGCTCCTAGGATTGTGTGGCGCAAGTACCTAGTGTTCATAACCTGTGGGTGATGTGTTGCGTATGTGATAGCAGGTGCTTACAGTACGCAAAAAAACAAAAAAAAGAATTAAAAAAAAACAAAGAGGACAAATTTTCAGTGCAGGGTAAGCGGGTGTTGAGCACTGTGGGAAGGTCATATCGTCTCTCACACAGCATATCCCACAACAAACCTCGCTTTTATTAAAATAGCAAACCATAACAGCATAAGGGCTCATCCGAAGTACATATACAAACCATCCCTCTTCAGTACAGGGAGATGAGCAAGGAACGCGAGGGAATGTCAGGGGTGTAAGCACCTCTGGACCCGCTACTCTGATTTTTAAAAAGACACAACACCATTTTTGGGCACAACTCAATCCACTAAAGCAACAACTCAATCACTAATGTAGGGCAAGCAGTGCCCTGGCAGTCTTGTGAGAGGTCAAACATCTATTCGAACAGCACGTGCCTCACTCAAACTGTTTTTTTTAATGTAAAACACAGCATAGGCTCATCACACATACAATCAATAGACATCCTCTATATCTTTGTGTGTGTGCTCTCCCGTGCAATGCCTGCCTGTAATGTGCAGATGTGTGTGATCCGTGCAGATGGCCTGCCTGTTATGTGCCATGTGGGTGTGCTCCCCTCAGCATTGCCTGCCTGTACTGTGCATGTGGGTGTGGTCCCGTGCATTGCTAGTGTACTGCATCGCTGTGCCTGTAGACGTTGTGTAAGTTTTGATGGACTCGTCGTTGTTCTTCCTAAAAGTCGGCCGACTGTTTGTCACCTGACATCAACTGTTGTAGCAAAAATTATTAATAATAATTGGAAAAAAAAGAAGATAGAAGAAAATTGTTAAAATTGAAAAGTTGGATTACATACTGGTCTGGGCTAGTTGTTTTCTATTTGGCATACGTTTGTGTGGCCCATCATAACTAAGATGAAAACTCGTTTCTGTTGTTAAAGAGTTAATGGGTAAGTTGAACATTATAATATAGATTCATTTTTCTTCATCCTACTCTGTCTAATACTTTTATGGACTGTATTATTGTTGTTGTTTGTTGGAATTGTTCCAATGTACACCAGATATAGTTGACCATTAACCAAACAAATGAAAAAAATTAAATATAATGAATAACCCAAGAGGGTGGACAATATTTTTGTATAAGATAGTAGCATTGTCACTGTATTATGATTATGTGATTTTATATGGCGTTGTAATATGTATGTGTATATGTTTGTTCATATGTATTGTATTGTCATGTTCCTTGATATATGTACATGTATGTGCTGTGTTTGGCGCACACCTCTCTGCGTGTTCTCGTCTTCATTGTTGGCACAGCTTTTGATTGTTAATATCTGTTATGAAAAATGGGTTTAAGACGCCCCCCCAGGGAAGATTAGCTAAACTTGCTTGCTCACTCTTCAGTAGCCTAATAGCGGATCCCTAAAATAAATAAAGAAATAAAAAACCCTGAGCTTTTGCTTCATTTGTGGCAAACGCGCCAAATCATGAATGTAAAAGATCAGGGAGGACAGCAGCTGATGACCTATTTTGTCAGCACAGAAACACAAAACAAAGCGGGGGCACCTGTGAATACAGGCCATTCACCAGAATACTACCACTAGATGCACGCACACACCACTGCACACACACACACGCACACACAAAAAAACAAACAAAATGAGATGAAAAAGACGTGGAAAGAATGAAGACAAACGCAGCACACGGTGAGGAAAAAACATCGTGAAGATAAGTTTTGCAGGTCTAGCTTTCCAATGAGGCGTTACAGTTGTGAGCTCCAGTCAAGAAGCTTTTAGATTTGAGTAAACTCGGACTCGGTGAAGGCGGGGGTTAAGAGGTTAAGGCTTTTGGGGAGCATGTAAAGACAAATAAAAAATATAGATATGAATTTACAATTTGTTAATTTTGAATGAAAATATTTACTAACCCAGAGTCTGTTAAACCTCCAAATAACAACTCTCTTTAAAACAATGGAGACGTCTAACAACTGGACTTACTCGATAACAAAGTAAATGTGCTACTGTTCACAAACTGCTCAGCCACCTGGTCTGATATTCTGTTATTATTATACACAAGTGCGTCTTACCTAAGGCGACAGTGGAAGGAGCAGGGCCGAGGCGATGAGGAGAGGAGGAAGACGAGCGCGCTCATGTCGACAGTAGGACTGTACTATGACACCAGAGGAGCAAACCCCCGGCTTTAAACACGTCCACCTGCTCCAAATATGGCAGGGCAAAGCAAATGGAGAAGTGGTATTGCTCCATAACGTGGTGTTTGTGAAAGATGTACCAGAGACAGACAGCAAACACTATGTTGCACAACACACATGAAAACACAATCTGAAGTTTGGATTTCAACCATAGTAATGAAAATATAAACAGGAAACGGCTTAATCCAGGCGTTTTAGGCGGTCATATAAACATAAGAAGTATTTTGTCGAAGAATGAGCAAATACAACATTTATTACTGGACTCGAATTTAGACTTTTTATGTTTGTCTGAAACCAAAATCCTCCAACTGCAGCACTGATTATCCTACGGTACAATTTGTATAAGAAAGACAGAGAAGGACCCAGAAAGGGAGGGGGGTCATGGTCTATGTGAAAAGCATATTTAAGAAATCCAATGGTCAAATGGTACTCGGTTGGAAAGCTTAGGGCTGAATATCTCCCTTTCCCCACAAATGTCCTTATTATTGTGATATATAGACCTCCATCAACCAGCTTAAGTTTTTATGACTAATTTGAGAGCTTGTTGAAAGAATGTAATTTGGAAAAATAAATCATTATGATCGGGGACTTCAACATCAATTGAGAAGATAAACCTACCAGAAAGAAACTCGAGCACAAGTTTGATCTGAAGCTAATCATCAATGGGCCTACAAGAATAACACTCTCTACAAGGACAGAATAGATCTAATGTTCTGTAATAAGACAGAAAGAATTAAGTCATTGAATTTGCTAACTGGTTTATCTGACCACAACTGAATCCTTCTGAATCGAAAATTGGAGAAAAACAACAACAAAAAAACGCTTTAGTTCTTATGCTCAACATGGGTCCACTCGAATTCCTAAAAATAATTACATAAACTTTGTAGCTGCAGTGCATGAAATACAGTGGGATGACACATTACACTCTGTGGACTGTGAGAAAGATTGTGAATACTTCTCAAAAACATTAGACAAAACCATAAGAGAGTTCTCTCAGAAATAAATATAGTTCCATGGAGAAACTCTGACATATTAAACTCATGAAGGAGAGAGATCAAGTCCTAAAAGTAGCAAATAAACCCAAATCTACCCATGATAGGCGTCTTACTTTACTTACTTTAATCTTTATTGAAGGGACAATGTACAGAGACGTTATTATATTATATTATAGTAAATATCTAGTTTTTTCCAAATGACAGCAGCATTTGCGAACTGCTATTTCTAAACTGAACGGCGACTATTTTTCAGGTCATGAAGTTTAACGTGTTGTATCTGGTTGATTTGTAACATGTTTCGACCTCAGAGCAGCGAGTCCAGAGACGCACTGACCTCACGGACGTTCACCCCACACGGTGTCGAGTGTCAGAGGGTTTCAAACCACTCTCTATGAACTGTTTGAACTGTAAATCTAAATGTATCTTTAGTAGAGTGGAGTCGTCTGCATACATGAACACAGTTAAGTTTTCCAAAATAAAAGGTAAATCATCAGTAAATACCGAGTACAGCAAAGGGCCAAGGCAGCTGCCCTGGGGAACTCCACAGTGGACTGCTCTGGTAGAGGAGTATTGACCATTAAACACCGCTTCCTGTCAGATAAGTAGCTGCTCATGCTTGACCAGGCTCTAATTTTGTGGGCGTATCATGAAATCCAACATCACTGCACCAAATAATTACTTCACATCCCTTTGCTCTAAGCACTGACCTGTCATGTGACTTAAAGCAGTGCAAATGGAGTGTATATATGGACTTAAAGCCGCAGGAGAAGAAGGAAAAGGTGAAATAAAAAAGTCACTGTGCCTCCATCTGACTTTTGAATGTCCCACTTTTAATACGTGGGACATTTAGCAGAACTCAGGCTCATTTCTCCTCATATTTAAACTGCAAAGGTTTCAAATGTATATCTCGATATGTTATTTCCCTGTTCGTCTGCAGCGTCTCGTCACTGTGTCTAACAAAATAAGTCAGGTACAAGAGATTCTGGAATGTTTCTGCGGCAGAGGAGTGGAGGGATGCAGCTGTGGGGAGAGAGAGGAGAGAAGAGAGAGAGAGAGGAGAGAGCGGAGAGGAGGAGGAGAGCGGGAGAGCGAGAGCGGAGAGAGAGAGAGAGAGACAGACTTCAGATATAAATAATAATAAAGAGCGTCTGTAAAGGAGCTCTGACGCTTTACAAAGTGCGTTGAATTGGTAATAATAAACACACAACAGACTCACAAACTTGTAGAGCTTTCCTTGTAGAGCTTTCCTCAGCCACATAAAGCTGTGAGTTTGTTGTTTGCGTGGAAGGGCCGATGTTGTAGTTCGGGAGGCGAGGGCTAGCTTCATTAGCTTCATTAGCTTCACTAGCCTTCACTAGCTTCATTAGCTTCATTAGCTTCACTAGCCTTTTTCCTCTTTAGCTTCGCCGTCAGCGCAGTATTGTCCTTTTGTCCAGTGACTTCAGAATAATGTAAGTTCCTCCACAATGAGAACGCGCTCGGGGAACACTCGGCCATGTTGCTGAGTTGATCAAAGTGTGCTCTACAAATAAACTGGCCTTGCCTACTTTATTAGCTGCAAATGCAAAACTAAGGCGCTACTTTACTCGTAATCTGAGTACTCGAGTAGTGCGTTACCCCCGACACCGGTCATGACGCAGCGTAGACACAAGCAGAGTGAGCTGAGAGAGACTCAGGACAGAAGAGCAGGAGGTGAGTCCGAGGTCAGTCCCGGTTTAGCCTCAGGTTTAGCTTTGGTTTAATCCTGAGTCGGACCTGGTTTGGAGTGATCTGACCCCATTTAGCTGAACCAGGGGTGTCCAAACCTTTTTCATGGAGGGCCAAATACTGAAGCGAACACGGGGTGAAGGGTCAGTGCCACCTGCTGTACTTAGCAGAGGTTGAACCCGTGACCCACACCTTTACTTATGCTTAAAACCTCAGGGGCAGCTCTGTCTCACAATGAAATGTTAGTTGTCGGGATAGAATTGTGAGGAATTATTAAACTTGAAATAAAAAGGACCATCTCAGGTGAGGTGTGCCGACTCAGCAACAAACCCGAGGGCCAGACAATATTGGTCTGAGGGCCGCCTTTGGCCCCCGGGCCGCACTGTGGACACCCTGAGCTAAACCTTGAACATGTCAGTGATGCTGAAGGACATGTGCAGTTTTATCCCTGGTTTAGTCTTTGCCCAACCCTTAGGTTTACTTTAGTCCTGGTTTAAGACTTACTAAAGATGTGAAACCGTCATATTTTAGAAACAAAAGGTCATTTCACCAAAACGTTTAATAAAAACATCTGCAGAACATCTGACCTTCTTCAGAACATCTGACCTTCAGAGTCTGATTTACAAAGAGAAAACAATCTGCCTCTGGAGTGACACTTCTGTTCTTGTTTCAACTAAGTTTATCATCATACTGTACAAGTCTGCACTTATTTTATGACCAGTTTTGAATTTGCACTGATAGTTGTTTTTGTGTCTGTATTACATGTACTATATGCCCACAAGAACTTTCCCCATGAGGGACAACAACGTTTATTCAATTATTCAATAAAATGACTCAGATATTTTAATGCCACAAAATAAATTCTTCATCTGTTCTCGGTGCAATGAGATGTTTTATTATGGATATTATTCTAAATGCATCAAGACTTAAAGATAAGTTCCTCACCTGCTCAACTCCAGGCCAAATATTCCCTAGATCTGTATTACTTTATTACTTTATTAGTTTAATTGAGCAGCATAAACTGCCTGCAGGCCAGCATTCCAGTACACCATCCTATATCCCTTAAATTATGCTAGTCCATGCACTCACCCCAAGATGGCAAAGAGTCCTCCATTTCCCCTTTGTACGGCTCAGCACCAGGAGTCAGATTGTGGTTGTACAGTCCATCTTCAGGTGTTGTAGCAGCTTTGGAGCGTCATCACTGTACATCAAAGTAAATTACATCAACATAATTAATAATAATTAATAATAATTAATATTTATGAGCTTTTCAAATTGACCACCATAATAACCAACAAATTTAATAACTTAACTTAATAATTTATTAAGTTTCAAATGACCAATTAACAGAAAGCAGTTAATGTTTGTAGTTTAAAGCAGGAATAGATACTAGACCTTGGTATCATAACAGCCCCCCCTTCTACAGAAGCTCAAGCGACTACTCGCCGTGGACTCCACGCACTCTCGCCTTCACTCGTATTACCTTTGCCCAAACTACAAGATCTTTTGGATGAATCTTGACAAACGGCCCACACGGTTGCGTGCACGTGCACAAATGTTGATAACAGGACTCTCACCTCCATTCCCACCGTTCACATGGTCCTTCAGAGCCTTCCTAAGGTCCTGCAACATAACACATCAATATCTGTAAAAATGACCAACCACCGAGTTTAAAACAATGCCATATTAACATTATTCAATGGTGAGTAATACTCACACAGTATTATTTGTCATTATATTTTGTACAACAAAATTGCACCAGATGTAGAATGAGTCCTTGTGCGCTGTCACTGTAGGCCAACCTGAGCAGCATGTTTTTAGAGGGGGGGGACTGTAGGACCGGAGGAAACCTGGCTGGCTGCAGTGCTTCTCTGATAGGGTGCAGGACCTCCTGGGTTTGTCCCGGTTTCAGAGCGTGGTGTCCCGCACTGGTCAGCTCCTCCACCTTCTCCTGGCCCATTTTTCACCTGAGGGTCACAATATTTCTTTTTAATGTAAGAGTAAAATATATAGAAATGGCACGGCAAAGCCACGCCATGAAAACAGATCAACTTGCATCAAGTTATTCAATTTTCTGATCCTGTAAACACACCTGTGACTCCCAGCTTTTCTTTCACTGGTGCCGCTCTTTTTCTGTACATTCACAGTGCAGATACAATGATTCTCATGACCAAATATACAAATGAAAAAGTGGATCAAAATAAGAATTGCATAATAATCTTACATCTTTCTGGTGTATTTTAACAGGTGCTCACAGTGGTGTGAGTAAAGTTACAAATACAATTGGTTCAGGAGGCTCACCCTTGATTCAATTCACTGTCATCTGATATGGAAACATTTAAGTTTAACTAGAACAAAAATCAACACTCAGGCTTATAGATACGATGTAGAAAGGTGTAGCCTGTGTTTTATATTCACATTACATTTAATGCTCAGTTCAGTTTTTTTAGCAGGCCTATAAACTGCTACAATTATTCAAATGTGTCTAAAACGTTAAGAAGCTCCTATAATCGACACTGTTTTAAAAGAAGTAACTGTAAAGCACAGACATTTAACCAAACCAACGCTAACTTTATTTGCGCATAATCGCTGATGCTGTACAAGTTCATCCATATTATTAACTTGCATAACGAGACAAACATAGACGGTGTTGTGCTCGAAGTTGTACCTGCATCTCTCTGACCGCTGTTCCCTCCGGACTTTAGCGCACATAACGTTAGCTCAACCTGTCGCCCTTTTTCTGTCTCCATCGCGCTAATACCGCGGGTTTAGCAGCATGAGCTCCGGCTGTGTGTGCCGTCCTGTACGACTGTCTTTGTGCTTACGTAACCCCGATAAACCCCGCTCTTTAGCCGGTGTTAGCTAACGGAGGAGCATTACAGTCCAGTAAATAACATAGACATAACCGTTTTCAAATACATTAACCCAGCTTTAGTGAGAATGCTTTAGCAAAGTCATAACTAACCTCCCTCTTCGCTGCACAAAAGCCTCTGGTATCTAGCCTGCTATATCGCCTAGCATTGGCCAATTCAGACCATTCAGAGATTTAAACAAAAAATAAAAGACAGTCACAGTGACTGCACTACATTTTATAGACTCACCATTCAAAGTTGCTCCAGAACCAGAGATGTGCTGCTGAAGCTCCGTGTCTTTGTCCCGCTCCCGCCTTCCGCCTCTTTTGAATTTCTTCTTCGTGTCTGACAATGGGACTAAACAGCGCCACCTTTTGGTGGTGGCCAAAAGTATACAGACTATGGGCCAAACTGATTTCTAACATGTTTTAGCCTTTCAAATTGTTTCAGTACACTGTGTTAATGTTTTTCAGTGACACATAAATCATTCATTTAAGCTGTAGACATTTTATTTTATTATTTATTAGAACTTAGTACTATTTTATTTAGTCTTGTTTTGATCCTGATGTAGTCTTTTTTTAAAGTCTTCTTTTGACATAATTTGCTGAAATGGTTTAGTGAAATATCACAATAATATCGCAATAATATCATTATTGCAATACTGCACTCCCGTATCACATATCGCAAAGTACTAAAATATTGTTCAGCCTTAACGTATTCTCTAGGTCCACACAGACCTAAACACTACAGCCATACAGATAGGCACGTGCAGTACACTCTAAATGACCAACAGATTGGTCAGTTTCTTTGGTTAATCTTACCAATATCGGCTTAACCAACTGGATTGATCGTTTTTCTAACCGATCCATTTTTAGGGTGTACTTTTTGAGATATCGATTGATACTAATTAGCATAGGCTATGTAAAAGAAAAGCACAGCAGATATTGACACAAAAATAAGTATGTGCCAAAACCACAGACATAACAAAACACCCCCAGCAGAAGAGTTGCTAATCCAATCAGATATGGGAGTTCTTGTTTGTTTGTCATGCATGTAAACGAGCCACACCGGATTAGCCTTGGGCTGATTTGAGTCTCAGAAACATGAAATCCTCTGGTTTCCTTTAGACCGTCCAGAGCGCGTGAGGGCGCAGGGTCTTTCCTTTGAGACAGAGCTGAAATACATAACAAAACAGAATAAATCATTGTATTTTAAGAAATGGATCGATAAAAAAAAATTGAAGATATATTTGAAAATGGGGGAGAGATTATGAAATATGGAAACTTTATGAATCATAAATTCCCTGTAACAAGAATATAAATGTGTGATTAAAAGTATTCCCACAGGAATCAAAGAGTTAATGAAAGGGCATAACAGAACCCCCAAAGACACAGATTTAGGTCAAGTTTTTTTTAATGGAATCGATATTAGAGGAAAAAAAATGCTCAAACATCATGTTATTGAACTGAACTACCAAACATAATCACTTATTATAACCCCTCCAATTGGAAAATAAAATTCATGGTGAATTTATTTATTATTTTAGGTAAATTTCATATTCATAAAGTAAAATTTAGTGAAAACCATAGTTATCCTCTGCTTAAAATATTTTTACATGAAATTGAAATGTATATGAAATCTCTAAATAAAGGCTGGAATAAGAAGTCAATTAAAATAGTAAATGTATATAATGAACTATTCATAATCTATGTCGCAGCTTTTTGTTTCATGTGTGCTGGAGATCAGGGTTAAAACAATTGATCAACTACTTGATTGTGGAAATGAGAGACAACTGTTTTGGTGGCCTATTGGTCAGTCTCTGGTAAACACAGACTTATGTGGAGCAAAAATAACACGAAAAGGTTGTGCTCTAGATGGGAACCCCCCTGAGATCAAAATAAGGGTATGCAGTCTCCTGTACAGGATACATGAATAACCGTCTGTGTTTTGTCCAAATGGTACAAAAGATAAAAAGAATGAAAAAAAAAATAGTTTAAAAGTCTGTCTATTGCTTTTCCATTGCTCTTTGTCTTATTTATTATTATTATTTTGTGTTTTTGTGTGTGTGTGTTTTTTTGGTTTTGTGGTCTATTTGTATATTTCAATGTTATACCTTATTTTCTGTTGGCCTGTTTACTTATCAATATTCTGTTATTGGTTTGACCTGAAAAATCTCGTGCCAAATGTTATATGGTATTGTTTTAAATATTATTAATAAAAATAAAAATAAAAGAGCTGGAAGTGTTCATGCACATGGACGCGCACGGCTGGCACTTCTCAGAACCGTCACCGTGCGTAAAGTTTCCCCTTTCTGTTTGTTCTGTAGCACGTGACCAGAGTCCCCGAGCAGAGCCCTAAAGCTTAGCCCCCCCTCAAGCATCCCGCCCCCCTCACATTATCCCCCCGTCCCCTTCCGGGTTGAGCTCCTCCCATTGGTCCCGTGAGCAGCAGCGCGTGACTCTCCTGCTCAGACTCCTCCGTTAAACCGACAGAATCTCCCGTTACGATGACGTGCGCGCTCCCGGTGACGGTCCCGGTGGTGGACTTCAGCGCGTGCAGCCTGGAGCGCGACACTGAGCGCGTGCCCGCGGAGGAGCTGCGGAGCTTGAGCGCGCAGCTGCATGACGCGTTCACGCGCGTGGGCTTCGTGTTTCTGCAGAACACGGGCATCAGCCAATCAGAGGTGAGGATCCTATTGTACATGTTTTAGTTTAAATTGCGGTGGAGGCAGGTATGAATTCCTCATGGTAACTATGGTAACACATGTGGACATTGTTGACTCGGGCTTTATATTTGACTCTCAGCTAAAGTTTGAGTCAAATACAGAAGCAATGATTAAGAAAGGTCAACAGAGAGTTTATGTTTGAGGAAGCTCTGTTCTTTTAATGTTTGTGACACAATGTTATGTCACTTTTACAATTCTTTTATTCAAAGTCTTTTGACATTTTCTGTCATTTGTTGGTTCAGTGGGTTTTCTGTAAAAAACACAACGGTCTTAAGGACTTAAGTTCACTCTGGAAGAAGCTGCTGATAAGGCCAAACAAATCAGAGCACATTCTGTCCTCTGAGTTTCTGTTGCTGTCCTCTGGGTGGCGCTATAATGAGCCACGAGCAACAAAGAATCATTATCTGTTTTCTTTCATACCTTCAGCTATAAAGCTGCTAAACAAGGATGAACTCATTTGAATCATTAGTGTGTCGTCTTACATCGGTTATGGCTCCAGGTTTTCGTTTTCTTGCTGACTTATTTTATTTGTGTTGGGCCTATTCTTCTGTGTCCTGTATTTATGAGCTGGACCAACGTTTGGGAAGCTGCAAATGAAACGCCCCTCGGGGAGAAATAAAGTCTTCTGAATCTGAACATTTATTTTAGTTTAGTTTATTTGTTTATTTGGTCGGGACAGTGCAAGTTAATGAACAAGCCACACCGGATTGTAGCCTTGGGCTAATTTCCATCCGTCGTCCCCCATGCGCACTCTCAAACACACTGTCATTCATCCTGGCCTATTGTACATGTTTTTAGTGGTAGGGGAAACCGGAGTACCCGGAGGAAACCTACGCAGACACGAGGAGAACATGCAAACTCCACACAGAAAGGCCCCGGCGGGAATCGAACCCGGACCTTCTAGCTGTGAAGCACGAGCGCTAACCGCTGTACTACCGTGCCGCCTGGCTAATATCTGTGCCATTACCTATTCCCTAAAGTGCTTTCACACGTCCTGAGAACCTTTTTAAAGAGTCCACAGAGTCAGGACGTCCCACAGACTGAAGTCCCCTCAGGTCTTAGACAGAGGCCACAGAGTCAGGACGTCCACAGACTGAAGTCCCCTCAGGTCTTAGACAGAGGCCACAGAGTCAGGACGTCCCACAGACTGAAGTCCCCTCAGGTCTTAGACAGAGGCCACAGAGTCAGGACGTCCCACAGACTGAAGTCCCCTCAGGTCTTAGACAGAGGCCACAGAGTCAGGACGTCCCACAGACTGAAGTCTCCTCAGGTCTTAGACAGAGTCCACAGAGTCAGGACGTCCCACAGACTGAAGTCTCCTCCAGGTTAAAGCAGAGTTGCAATAGTCGAGTCTTGGTGATGTAAAAGCATAAAGTATCATCTCCAGTTAATTTTTTTCATTTTTTTCACTTTATTTATTTGATCAGGGACGATGCACAAACAACATTAGTCTAAAAAAGAAGAGATGTCATGTGCCAGGTTAGAGCCGCCGTCCCAGGACAGGTTGATGTTATACTTACAAAAGTTCATAAATATATACAGAATAATACATAGAAGCTCACATGGTAAAAGCACTTTCTATCACTCAGTCACAGTTTACAGCGTTCATATCACAGTCATTCAGTGCCACAGGTTTGCTTTGATAATAACCACGGTTTGGTCAGGCGTGTACATGTGCTATAGTTTGTACATGTGCTATAGTTTGTAAATGTGCTATAGTTTGTACATGTGCTATAGTTTGTACATGTGCTATAGTTTGTACATGTGCTATAGTTTGTAAATGTGCTATAGTTTGTACATGTGCTATAGTTTGTAAATGTGCTATAGTGTAAATGTACATGTGCTATAGTTTGTACATGTGCTATAGTTTGTACATGTGCTATAGTTAATGTGCTATAGTTTGTACATGTGCTATAGTTTGTACATGTGCTATAGTTTGTACATGTGCTATAGTTTGTACATGTGCTATAGTTTTGTACATGTGCTATAGTTTGTACATGTGCTATAGTTTGTACATGTGCTGCTATAGTTTGTACATGTGCTGCTATAGTTTGTACATGTGCTATAGTTTGTACATGTGCTATAGTTTGTACATGTGCTATAGTTTGTACATGTGCTATAGTTTGTAAATGTGCTATAGTTTGTACATGAAATCATTTGGTTTGGAAGAGCGTTCCAAACGCTGCTTTATAAGAGAATGACCGTATGCAGTTTTGTGTCTTGGAACGCTGAACTCTCCTCTGACTGTCGACCGTGTGGTTCTAGACATTTTCTCCCAATTGAGAGTGAAAAATTTTCTCAAAGGGGGAGCAGTGATGTTATGGATTATTTTAAACAGAGCAGAAATTTGATTATATTTAAGGTTTTCTAAACTCAGAATGTTATATTTACTTTGTACTTACAGTGATGGTACTTACGAGGCTTTTTATCATGAATTTTTATGGCCCTTTTATATAATGATTCAAGTGATTTTAATGTTTTACGCCTGATACCAACTGGACGTGCAATACAGAAAATGTGGAACAATCATAGTGTTGAGGAAGTATCTGAGGCCTCTGGAGTTAATGAGTTTCTAATATGTTTAAAGTTCATCAAGTTAAATTTCAATTTGTTACCAAGTTTTTTATGTGACTTTTAAACCAAGATTCAAATCAGTATTAGACCTAAATATATTGTTTTGTTTACATTTTTTATTTTTTGCCCATTTACTTGAATTCTTGAGTTTGTTGTAATTTATGTTTATTTGAAAACAACATAGAGACCGTTTTATCAACATTTAAGGTCAGGCAGGACGTCTGCAACTTTGTTCATCTCTTTTGATAATCTGTCAGAAACCTCCAGCTCGTTTTCCCCAAAAGTGAAGATAACCGTATCATGATCGTACATGATCACGTCAGAGCACACTGTAGGGAGGTCATTTATATAGATGCTAAAAAGCAAGGGTCCAAAATAAACCCTTGCGGCACTCCCATTGAGGTGGCTCTAAACCATAGACTGTTAAAAAGAATAGACTCCTCCTCCTCACTCCTCCCCGTTTACCATAATGACCACGCTCGAGGGGGAAATCATGGCGGATTTACAGACTCCTCCTCCCCAGCTCTGACGAAGCATGTTCCTAATAAGGGCATAAGGGCGGGATCTCACTGTAGACTCGGCCCTTGTGTGACGTGTAGCTCGCGCAGCTCCAATGCTAACAGTCAGACCTCCGTTAAGTAGGAGATTAAAAAAAATAATATTTCGAAAACCAGCCTGGTTTCTTTTTTTTTGACTAACCCAGTGTTATGTCAGGAGGAATATGTAGCCATATTAAGTGTTGAAAAAAATGAAACCAGGCATTAAAGTTGTTTTTAACGTGTCTAAAGTCCAATGCTTTTCAATGGGGGCCTAGTGGGCAAATGGAGGTACTACAGCAATGGAGGAGCAATGGGCGGCCTCCAGTGTTGCGGTCACAAGCAGAGCAGCCAGCGGCCATTGCCCTAAACGCAGATTGGATGTTATTTACTCGTACACACTGATGTCGGTCGCTCAGATAAGATCTTATACAGTTTGGATAAGATGCTCAGAGAGACTATATTGATTTAATTTACTGTAGAGTATCTGGTGACTGACGGTGTCTAAAGCTTTACGCAGATCAAGGAAGACTGCTCCCACTACTCTTCCCTGATCCACATCTGCCCTGACAGTTTCCAGGAAGTAGCAACAGGAAGAGTCTGTTGTTACTCCGTCTGAAACCAAACTGCATTGGATTTAAGAGAAGCTTGTGAGTCACAGTGGGCGGTAAGTTGCTCCGCCCCCGTCTTCTCCAGCACTTTTGACGCAGTAGGAGGAGCTTATTGGACGATAATTGTTCATTTCTTGTTTGTCACAGACTTAAATATAGGGGTGACAATCACAGGTTTTAGGGCTGCTGGAAAAATCCCCTCAATAATTGATCATTGTTGTCAACGGATCAGAGAAGATGTCCCTATATTGTTTAAGAAAAGAAGTATCAAGTCCATAAATATCTTTGGCTTTGCTGCTGTTTTAGCACAGTCATTATTTTTTCAACTTTAGTTTTACTTTTTGCACTAATATGAATGAAATGAATTAATATTTTATTTAAGTGTGTTTGGAATTAATTTTGTGTGACCTAAAGTCAGGTCAGCTTGCTCAAGTTTTTCATGACTATGGACAAAAATAACACGTTTCCAATGTTTAATTGTCATAGATTACATATACGTATGTACATTGTACAGATGTATACATGTCATTTTTATTTTATTTTTTACTTTAATTTTTCCTTTCCTGTCCATTTTAGTGTATGACTATAGGCAGACAGTTTCTATGCTACATGGTTATACAGAGCTTGTACTTATGGGTATATTTGGTATAGTAGGGTCGAGCGATATTGAAGTGTGTATATTTTTGTATGATCACAATGAAAGAGAGCTGTGCTCTGGTATAAGTCTTAAGTACCATATGGTGTATTTATTTTGTACGACCGTAAATGATCAATCCTTTATTTTTGTTTGACTGTAATTGAAAAATCCTCTGATATTGTAAATGATAAATGACACTTGTACGATCATAAACGATTTATATTTAAGAATAATGCATAAGCTAATGCATGAACACAGACTCATGTCTTAGTTTCTTGCATGAGTGTATGTGATGTTACTTGGATGAGAAATAAGGGGGAGGTTTAGTATAAGTTCTTTGAACTTCTTCCTACTCCTTTTGAGCAAAAGTCTTGTTTTTTTCTGTTTTCAAATGTAAAAAATGTTTGAAAATACTTTTCTGCTCAAATGAATAAATAAATGAAAAAAATGAATGAAATGAAGTGTCCTGCACGCATGTGCCCAGCCCACATGGGCTTATAAGACACTATAAACATCATTTTAGAAGACGACCATTTAAACAATATGTTCATATACAATATACATTTCACAGAAAAATCAAGAATCTGGATACAAAGCTTTCAATCTCATTGTCCAGGCTTTCTCCACATATCTTGCCAAGCAAAACATTGAATTTCTAAATAACCAACTCAACATATCACCTTCTGCCAACCAAATATATCAGAATTATTACATTGGACTCTTTCAAACAAAGCTGTTCTTAAATCATTATACAATGGACAATAGAACATAAAGTGAAATTCATCCTCCACCACACATAGATCACAAACATTACAAAGTCTATTCTCTTCTGTAATGACCCACCTCCACCTCTAGAGGCAGCACTCCTGCTCTGAGCTGAGCACACAGAGACCTCTGTCCTCTTTTCTTGTGGTCATACCGCCTTTGCTCTGCCCAATCCCGTCAGATCTTGGAAGCTAAGCAGGGAAGGGCCTGGTCGGTACTTGGATGGGAGACCGTTTGGTAACACCAGGAAGCCTAGTGAATGTAGTGAGTAAGTGAGTGGTTGGTGGTGGTCGGAGGGGCCGATGGCGCAGACTGGTTGCCTCGCTTCTGTCAGTCTACCCCAGGGCAGCTGTGGCTACAACAGTAGCTTACCACCACCGAGTATGGAGTGAATGAATAATGACGACAGTGTAGCGCTTTGAGAAACTTGGTAATACAGGCTTATAAAGCGCAATACAAATGTAAGGCATTATTATTATTATTATTTTCAAATTACATTTCACATAAATCTCTGTTGAAAAACATTCTTTAATCTGAATGTAAATTCAGCTTAGCAATTCAATTTTCCACTGCTCTTTGTAATGATCAAATAGTATCCTGCCTGTGGTTTGTTATTTTACACTGTCAATTATTCCAAAACAATGATTGTGAATTTATTTTTGTAAATACTTGAAGGACCTCCTGAGACCAAGGACATTTATGAGTTTAATAATATTCATATTAAAATCTGATTTGCCACTTATTATGAGAGGGGGATGAACAATTTGAAAATTCTGAGCCAGTTTTCCATTAATTTTGAGATGGATATTCTCACACTTTGACTTTGTTTTCCAATCAATGTATCAATAGTTTTCCATATTTTTCTACTATTACCTTCTGCATTTCTGATGATTTCATGGAATAAACTGGCTTTGGCCTTTCTAAGCTCAGCTGTAACTTTATTTCTTTGACTTGTAAAGGCGAATCGTTGTTAGTCCTGATTTTAGGAATGTTTTTAGCGCCGCATCTCGCTTTTTTCATCATATCCCAAATAGATTTATTAAACCATGGCAAATTTGGTTTTGCATGTCGCTTTCTTTGCTTATTTTTTGTATATTTGTTTAAGAAGTCATTTACAGCCAACATAAGATCATGACAGCCCTGTTCACAAGATGTTTTCTTCCAGGATGTCTGCCCACTTTGTTTGTTTTAAATCTTTCTTTGGGATAAAGTCAGACACATTTTACTGTTCCCTCTGTTCTGTTCACAACCTTTACCCCAAATCTGTAAACTCCAGTCCAGAAGCTTTAGATTTGGGTAAAGACAAACTGGACAAAATAGAGGTTCAGTCCGTTCCTCCTCAGCCTCATGTTCAGCCTCACAGTTTAACCACGGGACAGAGAGAGGCGGGACATGAGGGGCGTGTCGGAGCCCGTCGTCATGGTGATGAGCTCATGATGGTTTGGTGGTGATGGTGGGACGTTTGGACTGAACTGACTCTGAAGTAAATCCGTCTGAAACTCGTGAGAAAACTGAAACCAAAATAAAACCCTGGCTCTGTTCCAGGTGCAGCGTGTGATGGGCGTGTCCGTCACTTCTTCTCCTCTGTCTGAAGGAGGCAGAAGAGTCTGTACAGCAGGGGGCGCTATGAGGAGAACGCCAACCACGGCTGGGTCTCACTGCAGGGCGGAGAGGTACAAGAAACTACTGTTATTAATACTGCTACAAAACTACTACTACTATTAATACTACTACAAAACTACTACGCTAATTCTGAATACTATATACAAAACTACTGCTATTTAATACTACTAACAAAAACTACTACTATTATACCTAACTACAAAACTACTAGCTATTAATTACTTACTACAAAACACTACTAACTATTAATACTACCAAAACTACTGCCTATTATACTACTACAAAACTACTGCTATTAATACTACTACAAAACTATCTGCTCATTAATACTACTACAAGACTACTACTACTATTGGAATAGCTATCAAAACTATGCTATTAAATACTACTACATAACTACTTCTGCTATTAATCTACTAATAACTACTGCTATTAATTCTACTACAAACTACTGGGCTATTAATACTACTACAACTACTTGCTATTAAGTACTATTATAAACTAACTACTACTAATTAATACTACTACAAAACTTACTGCTATTTAATACTACTACAACTACTTGCTATTAATACAACTACAAAACTACTGCTATTAATACATACTACAAAACTACTACTACTATTAATACTACTGTACAAAACTACTGCTTATTAATTACTAACTACAAAACTACTGCTATTAATACTACTACAAAACTTACTACTACTACTTAATTACTACTACAAAACTACTACTTACTATTAATACTACTTACAAAACTACACTGCTATTAAACTACTTACAAAAGCGTACTACTACTTATTAATACTACTACAAACTAGCTCGCTATTAATATTAATGGTGCAAGACTACTCGCTATTTATATACTACTACAAAACGTACTGCTATTATACTACTAATAAACTACTAACTACTATTCAATACTACTACAAAACTACTACTATTAATACTACTACACAAACTACTGCTTATTAATACTTATACAAACTACTACCTATTAATACTACTACATATTATACTACCTACAAAACTACTACTACTATTAATTACTCATACAAAACTACTACTATTAAACTAGCCTCCAGAATACTACTACTATTACATACTACGTAGCACATAACTACTACTGCTATAATACTACTACAAAACTACTACTATTAACTACTACTAGACAAAACTACTGCTATTAATACTTTATACAAAAACTACTGCGCTATTAAATACTACATGACAAATCACTGCTATTAATACTACTACAAAACTACTACTATTAATACTACTACAAAACTACTGGTAATTAATACTACTACAAAACTACTGCTATAATACTACTAAAAACTACTACTATTAATACTGACCTACTACAAAATACGCTATTCAATACTACTACAAACTACTTACTTATAATATTTTCTACTTACAAAACTACTTACTATTAATACTGACTACAAAACTACTACTACTATTTAATACCTACAAATACTACTACTTTATACTACTACAAAATACTACTGCTATTAATACACTACAAAACTACTACTATTAATACTACTACAAAATACACTACTTAAATACTACTAACGAAACTACTGCTATTTGATACTCTTGACAGAAACTACTAACTCGTGTGTATTATACTACTAACAAACTACTCGTCGATAGAATACTACTGGGCTAAAAACTACTACTATGAATACTACTACAAACTACTTTAACTCATTAATACTACTACAAACTACTACTGCTATTAATATGGACTACAAAAACTACTAGAGCGTTACTTAATTACTACTATACTAGAAACTACTGACTTGAGCTATTAACTCACACTACTACAAAACTACTGCTATTAATACTACTACAAAACTACTACTATTAATACTACTAACAAAACTACTACTACTATTAATACTAGCTACAAAACACTACTGATATATACTACAAAACTCACTACTGCTATTAATAACTACTAAGAAAACACTAGCTATTAAATAGCTACTCACAAAACTACTATCTAGATTAAACATAGACTACAAAACTACTACATTAATACTACTACATAAACTACTGCTAATTTAATACTACTACATAAAACTACTACTGCTTATCTAATAACTACTACAAAACTACTGCTATTAATACTACCTACAAAAACTACTACTGCTATTAATACTACTACAAACTACTGCTATCATAACTACTTACGACAAAACTATACTATTAATACTACTACGAAAACTACTGCATTAATACTACTACATAAACCTAGTGCTATTAATACTACCTAAAAACTAGCTAACTTATTGATCACTACTACAAAACTACTTGCTATTTAAGTATACTACACAAAACACTGCTATTAATACTACACAGAAAACTACCTACTATTAATACTACTACCAAACTACTACTATTAACTACTACTACAAAACTACTACTTGAACAGTAATACTTACTACAAAACTACTAAACTACTGATTAATACTACTACAAAACTAACTACTATTCATACTACTACAACTATCTGCTATTAATACTACTACAAAACTACTACTATTAATACTACTACAAAACTACGCTATTAATACTACTGACAAAACTATACTATTAATAACTACTACAAAACTAAACTGCTATTCAATACTACTGACAACACTACTATTAATACTACTGACAAAACTAACTGCTATTAATACTACTCAAAACTACTGGCTTTAATAACTACTACAAAACTACTACTATTAATACTACTACAAACCAGCTATACTACTATTAATACTACTAGACAAAACGTACTACTAATTAATATACTACAAAACTACTACTACTATTAATACACTACAAACTACTACTATTATACTCATACAAAACTATACTAATAATTCTACTACAAAACTACTAACTACTATTAATACTACTACAAAACTACTGCTATTAATACTACTACAAACTACTGCTATTATACTACTACAAACTACTGCTATTAATACTACTACAAAACTACTACTATTAATTACTACTACAAAACTACTACTATTATACACTACAAAACTACTGCTATAATACTACTACAAAACCACTCTATTAATACTACTACAAAACTACTGCTTTAATACTACTACAACAACTACCATACTATTAATACTACTACAAAAACTACTTGCTCATTAATAACTACTACAAAACTACTACTATTATACTAATACAAAACTACTGCTATTAATACTACTACAAAAACTACTACTGCTAATTAATACTACTGCACACAAAATACTGCTATTAATTTACTACTACAAACTACCTGCTATTAATAACTACTACAAAACTACTGCTTAGTATACTCAATGACAAAACTACTACTAGCTATTATAGAATACTGACAAAACTACTACTAATTAATACTAACTACAAAACTACTACTGACTATTAATACTACTACTAACAAACTACTGCTATTAATACTACTACAAACTACTGCTATTTAATACTACTCAAACACTACTGCTATTAATACTACTACAAAACTTACTCTAATATTAATACTACTGACCAAAACTATCTACTGCTATAAATACTACTACACAGAAAACTACTAAACTATTATAGCTACTATACAAAACTACCTACTGCCCTATTAATACTACTACAAAACTACTACTGCATTAATACTACTACAAAACTACTACTGCTATTAGTACTATACAAAAACTACTACTACTATTAATTACTACTACAAAACTACTACTGCTTTAATAGTACTACACAACTACTTCTATTAATACTACTACAAAACTACTGCTATTTAAATACTACTACAAAAACTAACTCACTATTAATACTACTAACAAAACTACTGCTATTAATACTACTTACAAAACTACTGCTATTAATACTACTACAAAACTACTACTATAATACATAACTACAAACTACTACTATTAATACTACTACAAAACTACTAACTCATTGAAATACTAACTGCACAGAAACTACTATATTAATACTATACAAAACTACTACTGCTATAATTCGACTACTCGACAAACCTACTACTATTAATACTAAACTACAAAACTACTGCTATTAATATACTACAAACTACTGCTATTAATACTACTACAAAACTACTACTATTAAACTACTACAATAACACTGCTATTAATACTACTACAAAACTACTGCTATTTAATACTAACTACAGAAACTACTAACTATTAATACTACTACAAAAACTCACTCGGCTATAAATATACTACAAAAACTACTACTATTAATACTACTACCAAAAACCACTACTTTAATTACTACTTACAAAACTACTGCTATTAATACTACTACACAACCTTACTGATCCATCTACTACTACTCGGCAAAACTACTACGCTACATTAATCTCACCACATACTACCTCATCTACTCACTATAACCACCAACTAGCTGCTATTAATACTACTACAAATACTGCTATTAATACTAACTACAAAACACTACTATTAATATCTAACTGAGCAAACTACTGCTATTAATACTGCTACAAAAACTACATCGCTATTAATAACTAGCTACAAAACTACTACATATAATATAATACTACTACATAACTACTAGAGACATATTAATACTACTATACAAAACTACTCGCATAATTAATACTACTGAAACACAAAACCCTACTACTATTCAATACTCTCTCCAGCACTACTACTACTCACTTAAACTCACTCCACACACCTACTATCGCTATAATACTACTACAAAAACTACTACCTATAATACTACTACAAAACCACTCTATTAATACTACTACAAAACTACTGCTTTAATACTACTACAACAACTACTACTATTAATACTACTACTAAAACTACTACTGACTATTTAATACTACTACAAAAACTACTACTCGATATAATACTACTACAAAACTACTGCTATTAATACTACTACAAACTCTACTACTATTAATACTACTACAAATACTACTGCTATTAATACTACACAAACTACTGCTATTAATACTCCTTGACAGAAACTACTGCTATTCAATACTACGACAAACGTACTACTATTAATACTACTGACAAAACTAGCTACTGCTATTAATACTAACTACAAAACTCTGCTATTAATACACGACAAAATACTACTATTAATATACTAGCAAAAACTGACTACTATTTAATACTTACTAACAGAAACTACTGGTTTAATACTACTACAAAACTACTACTATTAATACTACTCACAAAACTACTACTATTAATACTACTACAAAACTACTACTGGCTATAATACTAACTACAAAAACTACTACTGACTATTAATACTACTACAATACTACTACTACTATAATACTACTACAAAAACTACTCACTATTATACTACTACAAAACTACTACCTATTATACTACTACAAAACTACTGCTATTAAACTACCTACAAAAACTACTACTATTAATACTACTACAAACCACTACTACTATTAATACTACTACAAAACTACTACTACTTATTATACTACTGACCAAACTAGCTACTCGCTATGATTAACACTACAAAACTACTACTGCTATTAAATACTACTACAAAACTACTGCTATTAATACTACTAACAAAACTACTCACTACTATTAATAGTATCACAAAACTACTGCTATTAATACTACTACAAAACTACTGGCTATTCATACTACTACAAAACTACTACATTAATACTACTACAAAACTACTACCTACTATTGAATAACTACTACAAAACTACTACGCTATTAATACTACTTACAATTATTCACTTATTAATACTACCTACAAAATACTACTACTATTAATACTACACTTACAGCAAAACTATACTACTATTAATACTACTGACAAAACGTACTAACTGTAAAATTAATAATACTACAAAACTACTTACTCAGCTATAATTACTGACTACCAAAACATACTGCTATTAATACTACTACAAAACTACTACTATTAATACTACTACAAAACTACTAACTACTACTAAATTAAATACTACTACAGCAAACTACTACTAACATTAATACTATTTACAAAACTACTACTAAATTAATACTAGCTACAAAACTACTGTATTAATACTACTACAAAACTACTACTATTAATACAGCTCACAAACTACTACTATTAATACTACTACAAAACTACTGCCTACTTCACACTACTACTACAAAACTACTGCATATTAATACTAACTAGCAAAACTACTTGCATTAATACTACGTAACACACTACTACTATTAATACTACTTACAAAACTAGCTACTATTAATACTACTACAGAACACTAACTGGCTATTAATACTACTACAAAACTACTACTATAATACTACTACAAACCACTACTATTAAACTACTACAAAACTACTACTATTAATACTACTACAAAACTACTGCTATTATAACTCTGACAACTACTACTGCTATTAATAACTAACTAACAAAACTACTGCTATTAATACTACTACAAAACTACTACTTGCTATTAATACTACTACACAACTACTACTATTTAATACTACTAACACAAGCTACTACTATTAATACCTACTGACAAAACTATCTGCTATTAATACTACTACAAAACTACTACTATAATATTACTGACAAACTACTGCTATTAATACTACTAAAAACTACTACTATTAATACTACTGAGCAAAAGCTACTATACTACTATTAATACTACTACAAACTTACTGCTATTAATACTACTAAACAAAACTACTAACTGCTATTAATACTACTCACAAAACTACATTAACTATTAATACTACTAGCAAACTACTACTAACTATTAATACTACTGACAAAACTAACTGCTATTAATACTCTACAAAACTTACTGCTATTAATACTACTACAAAACTACTACTACTATTAATACTACTAAAAACTACTACTATTAATACTACTGAGCAAAAGCTACTATACTACTATTAATACTACTACAAACTTACTGCTATTAATACTACTAAACAAAACTACTAACTACTATTAATACTACTACAAAACTACTGGCTATTAATACACTACAAAACTAACTACTAGCTATTGAATACCTACTACAAAACTACTACTATTAATACTACTACAAAACGACTACTATTAATACTACTAGCAAAACTACTACTTTATACTACTACAAAACTACTGCTATTAATACTATACAAAACTAGCTACTATTTAAACTACTACAACACTACTGCTATTAATACTACTACAAAACTACTACTAATATTAATAACTGACTACAAACTACTACTGCTATTATATACACTACAGCAAATACTGCTATTATACTACTCAAAACTACTACTATTAATACTACTGACAAAACTACTGCTATTAAGATACTACTACAAAACTACTGCTAATTAATACTACTGACAAACCTACTACTATAATAACTACTACAAACTACTGCTATTAATACCTACTCACAAACTACTGGCTATTTAATACTACTACAAAACCTACTACTATTAATACTAGCTACAAAGACTACTTACTGGATTAAATACTACAACAAAACTACTACTACTATTTACTACTAGCAAAACTACTGCTATTAATACTACTCACCACAAAACTACTCTAAATACTACTACAAAACTACTACTATCTAATACTAACCATACTACTAACAACTAACTACTATTAATACTACTACAAAACTACTACTACTATTATACTACTACAAAACCTACTGCATTAATACTACTACAAAAGTTTCTACTGCTATTAATACTACTAAAACTACTAACTGCATTAATACTACTACAAAACTACTGCATTAATACTACTACAAAACTACTACTGCCTATTAAATACTACTACAAACTGCTACTATTAATACTACTACAAAACTAACTTACTATTAATACTACTACAAACTACTTACTCACAACTTATTATACTACTTCAAAACTACTGCTATCAATACTACTCACAAACTACTGCTATTCAATGACTATCTGACAAAACTACTCACTGCCTATTAATGACTACTACAAACTACTGCCTTATTAATAACTATACAAAACTACTGCTATTAATACTACTACATAAACCACTACTATGAATACTACTACAGAAACTTACTACTATAATACTACACAAAACCACTATATTAATAATACTACAAAACTACTGCTATTAAATACTACTACAAAACACATAACTCTATAATACTACTACATAAACTAGTACTATTAATACTACTATACAAAACTACATAACTGCTATTATACTACTCACAAAACTACTACTGGCTATTAATAACATACTGACTAACTACGCAGAAAACTAACGCTATTAATACGTACTACAAAACTACTACTATAGATACTACTAGCAAAACTACTACTATTAATACTACTGAACAAAACTACTACTGCTATTGAATACTACTACAAACTATTACTGAATAATACTACTACAAAACTACTGCTATTAATACTACTGACAGAAACTACTACTGCTAATTAATATACTACAAAACTACTATTAATACTGAACTACAGAAAGAACTACTACTATAATACTACTACAAAACTACTACTATTTCAATAACTACTACAAAACTACTACTTGCTATTAATACTACCTACAAAACTAACTGCTATTAATACTACTACACTACTACTATAATCTACTTAACAAACCTACTGCTATTAATACTACTGAAAAAACTACTACTAATTATACATATTACTACAGAACTACTAACTATAATACTACTAACAAACTACTGCTATTAATACTACTACAAACTACTGCTATTAAATACTATACAACAACTACTACTATTAATACACTACACAACTGACTACTATTTAATAACTACTCACAAAACTATGGCTATTATACTACGTACAATAAACTATGCTATTAATACTACTACACAACATACTCTACTATTAATACCTACTACACAACTACTACTATTTAATACTACTACAAAACCTACTACTATAATACTACTTACAAAAACCCACTACTATTAATACTACTACAAACTACTGCTATTAATACTACTAAAAACTACTACTATTAATACTACTCACTAACCACTCATATTAATACTACTACAAAACTACTGCTATTAATACTACGGAAGAAACTACTACTATAATACTACTACAAACACTACTATGTAATACTACTACAAACCACTACTATAAGTACTACTACAAAACTGACTAATTAATACTAGCTACAGAAACTAACTACTATTAATACTACTACAAACCACTACTATTAAACTACTACAAAACCAGCTACCTATTAATACTACACAAAACTTACTGCTATTAATACTACTACTACAAACACTACTATTAATACTACTACAAACTACTACTATAATACTACTACAAAACCACTACTATTAATCTACTACACAACTACTACTATTAATACTACTACAAACACTACTATAACATATACTACAAAACGCACTACTATTAAATACTACTCTTACAAAACTACTACTATTAAATACTACTACAAAACCACACTATTAATGACTACTACTACAAAACTAACTACTATTAATACTACTAGCGAAACTACTTACTATATATCCTACTACAACACCACTACTATTAATTACTAACTACGTACAAACTACTACTATTAATACTAGCTACAGTAGCACGCACTATTTAATACTACTACCAAAACTACTACTATTAATACTAGCTACAAAACCACACTACTATTAATACTACTACAAAACCACTACTATTAATACTACTAATGACAAAACGTCACTACTATTAATACTACTTACAACACTACTACTACAAAACTACTACTATAATACTACACAAAACCACTAACTATTAATACTACTACAAAACTACTACTATAATATATACAGAAGCCATATATTAATACTACTACAAAACTACTACTATTAATATACTAAAACAAAACGTACTACTATTTAATACTACTATACAAAACCACTACTATTATACTACTACAAAACTACTACTGTTACTACTGACAAAACCACTACTATAATACTACTTACAAGCAACTACTACTATTAATACTACTACAATACTCTATAATACTACTACAGAAACCACTACTATGTAATACTACTACAAAACTACTACTATTATACTACTACAAACTACTGCTATTAATACTACTTCAAAACTACTACTATTAATACATACTACTACAAAACTACTTGTATTATCCATCCATCCATCCATTTTTCTTCCCACTTGTCCGTTTGCCGGTCGTGGGGCAAGGCTTGTTGAGCTGCACCAGCCCTATAGCGCCTCCTGCAGGTGGTGGGTCCACAGAAGGACGGCCTCATGTTCTAACCGGGCCTGTTGGTCTCTCATAAGGGGCTTCTGAACCGCTCTTTGTCTGACCCGTCACCTAGGACCTGTTTGCCCTGGGAGACCCTACCAGGGGCACAAAGCCCCCGACAACAGAGCTCCAGGATCATTCGGGTGCTCAAACCCCACCACCACGTTAAGGTGGAGGCTCCAGGAGGGGACTGCTATTAATACTACTACAAAACTACTACTATTAATACTACTACAAAACTACTGCTATTAATACTACTACAAAACTACTACTATTAATACTACTACAAAACTACTACTATTATACTACTACAAAACTACTGCTATTAATACTACTACAAAACTACTGCTATTAATACTACTACAAAACTACTACTATTAATACTACTACAAAACTACTACTATTAATACTACTACAAAACTACTGCTATTAATACTACTACAAAACTATACTATTAATACTACTACAAAAACTACTACTATTAATACTACTACAAAACTACTACTATTAATACTACTACAAAACTACTACTATTAATACTACTAGCACTAATAGAGTTCGGGAAATTCCACAGTTACCATGGAGATCGGCCATCTTTGCAGCTGCACATTTCCATTGACTAACATTGGATAAAACAGTATAAAACGACTCCGTTAGCTGCCGAGTTACTGCTTTTAAAAAATCTAACTCACTGTGGTGTCCAAGTGTTTTAATGTGAACAATAACTCCAGTATTTTAACTTTTTAAATCTCCATTAGTTTATAATTGCTGCTAATCCCATAATTCTTAGCGATATGACATCACATTCCGAACTCTGTAGAGGTGATGCAAATTCTATTAAACCTTTAACCCCCGCTTTAACCAAGTGCATTTTCTCCACTTCAGTTTTACCCCAATCTAAAAGCGCCTTGACTGGAGAGCAACAGTGTGACGCTTCATTCAGACAAACAAAACTGATCCTAACTTTGTTGTCACGTTTTTTAAGTGTTTTTGTTGTTGTTGTTTCATTGCTTCTTAAACGCGTTTTAGCCACTTTTATGCCACAAGAGAAGTTTCAAACTAGAGACTCTATAGAACCTCAGAGGAACTGATCTGCTACAAAAACCCTCAGAGGAGGTGTTTATCAGTCAATTATGGATTAACTTAAGGTCTCCAAAACTACTAAGCATTTAAGAAAGTGTATAAGTTAAACATTATGAGAAGTATGGAACACTTGAATGAAGATCATTAGAAAGAAGTTGATCGAGGATCATTTTGATTGTTGAAGTTGAAGTTTTGTGCTCACGTGTTTCCATCGTTGGTATTAGAGGAACTGTGTAATGTGTCTCTGTGGACTCAGTGTCTCAGTTATAAAAGGGTTTGGCAGAATAAGTCTTGACTTCAGCCTAAACCCCGTTCGCTCAGGCATCATTTAGCACTTAAATACTTCATGTACACGTTTTTCTTATTGTATAAGATATTTGAAAAACATGTGACCTAAGATCTAAATGTTCAAACGACCGAAGAAAATAAAATACTACTTTTTTATTGCCTTTTATCCTTGTTTTCGTCGCTATTTTGCTTTTAGCTTTGGCCAAACTGGAGAAAATGCACTGGGTTAAAGGCGGGGTTAAAGGCGGGGTTAAAGGCGGGGGGGTAAGAGTTAAATATTAATGGAACCTCAAAGGAATTAAGAAAAACAATAACTTAAGATGGAATGTCAAATCAAAGAATAACTCAACAATAACACACGCATAAGCTTTCTACTCCTACTACTACTACTACTACTATTACTACTACTATTATTACTACTACTGCTACTACTACTACTGCTACTGCTACTACTGCTACTACTGCTACTACTGCTACTACTGCTACTGCTACTACTGCTACTGCTACTACTACTACTGCTACTACTACTGCTACTACTACTACTGCTACTACTACTACTGCTATTACTATTATTATTATTATTACTATTACTATTACTATTACTACTATTATTACTGCTGTGGTAAAATACTGCAGACCTCTCTGAGCTGGAGGAGGCCATAAGGGGGAGGAGGGAGGGAGGAGGAGGCGGAGCTGTTGAAGTTAAAGTGAGTAAAGCGTCCGCTCCGTCTGACTCTCTGTGTGTCGTGTCTCAGGCTGAACCCGAGTCGTCCCGGAGACCTGAAGGAGAGCTTCAACACCACCCTGCTGTCCCCGAGCGTGGTAAGAGCGCCCCCTGCTGTCTGTCTCCTCTGTAACCCCGCTGTGACGTCACTCCACGCCCAAAGCTCTGACACGGTTTAAGGCCAGACGCTGCAGGAGAAACAAATGAATGTAGAGACATGGATAAGACGCCTTTGCTGCATCCATCCATCCATCCATCCATCCATTTTCTTCCGCTTTATCCGGGGCCGGGTCGCGGAGGCAGCAGTCTCAGCAGAGATGCCCAGACTTCCCGATCCACGCACACCTCCTCCAGCTGTTCTGGGGGGACCCCGAGGCGACACCAGGCCAGCTCGGAGACATAGTCCCACCAGCGTGTCCTGGGCCTTCCACGAGGCCTCCTCCCAATAGGACATGCCTGGAACACCTCCCGAGGGAGGCGACCAGGAGGCATCCGGAACAGATGCCCTAGCCACCTCAGCTGGCTCCTTTCGACGTGACCTTTGCTGCAGAGCCACATAAATATGAGGAGAACATGTTTAAAAAAACATCCCAAATCACTGATATGTCCAGTCACCAAATCAAAACAATGTTTACAGTCAGGTTTATATGTGGTTTTATTTGGTGACTTTACAGCTAAAGTGTCATTAAACAGACAAATGATGAAAATCTTAAAATGACAAGAAACATTTGAGCAAAACATTTCATTCAAACTTGCAAAATGAGACATGTTCATTTTCTTGACAAAATGTCCACAATCGGAGCAAATTCAAGCGAAAATGTTCGTAAATTGAAATATCCGTAACAATAAGTAACATTTTCTACATTTTAAGATCAGTCAAAAAGTCCAAATTCCTCCTTGTTTTTGGTTTGTGTATATTCCTCCCGTCTTTAGCCGCTGCTGTCTCCCACAAAGGAAATGACCATATTTGGATTACAGATCATCTCGGTCACAGCCTTTCCTGCTACACGTGGATACCAACATGTCAGTATTTGTGAATGAATAAGCGTGGGAAAGACCAGTTGGAGTCACTTCCTGGATAAATCTCAGAGAATAAACCTGGTAAAGAGAGAGTTTATTTCAAACTAAGGCGTTTATTTCTCCTCCAGCGTCTCGTCTAAAGTCAGATCTTTGCTGTTGTGGCGTCATGTGACCTGTCTGTTCTTCTGTGCAGCTGTGGCCCACAGGGGGCGCTCTCTCGGACTTCCAGCAGCTGAAGAGCTCGTTTTTCCGCCGCTGCTCCGCCCTGGGGCTGCAGGTGCTGCGGCTCATGCCGCTCAGCCTCGGCCTGGAGGAGGAGACCTTCGTGAGGGAGCACCAGAGGATCGGAGGTCAGTGTCAAACCCGACCCAAAACCAGAACCCTGGGTCTGACTCTGACTCTGTTTGTTTCAGCGCCGGGGAACAGCACGACTCTGCGCTCGCTCTTTTACCCGCCCATCGACCCGGACTCGGCCAAACCGGGGCAGCTGAGGTGCGGAGAACACTCGGACTACGGCAGCATCACTCTGCTGTTCCAGAGCTCGCCTGGGATCCAGGTACCGGACTCTGACTCTGTCTCTGGGATCCAGGTACCAAACTCTGCCTCTGGGATCCAGGTACCAAACTCTGCCTCTGGGATCCAGGTACCAAACTCTGCCTCTGGGATCCAGGTACAACTCTGACTCTGTCTCTGGGATCCAGGTACCAAACTCTGACTCTGTCTCTGGGATCCAGGTACCAAACTCTGACTCTGCCTCTGGATCCAGGTACCAAACTCTGCCTCTGGGATCCAGGTACCAAACTCTGCCTCTGGGATCCAGGTACCAAACTCTGAATAGACTCTCAATGATCCGGCTCATTCAGACGTGTTACTGTCATATCTTACTCAAGCATATCAGGCAGTGAGAAAGTCAACGTGCAGCTCATGGAACTCTTTAAAACCACGGACAGTAAACCCGTCTGACCGTGGCTTTTTTCAGGGTCAGGATCTGGACAAAGCAGCGGTTAATATGATCCATGATGAAAAGACCTCCTACATCCAAATCCTGTCCACGGAAAGTTCAAGCAAACGTGCCGATAATTTGAGACAATCCTTCACTGTATATGTTCAAATACAATCATAAATATAGCCGCAAGCGGCGATTATCGACCCTCGCCGACCGCCCTGCCTAAAACAAGGGGCGCTTCGCGCCCTTTTGTCTCCCTCAATCTAAAATGATGGTATTGCTACTGCCTTTATGTTTGTTTTTAACTTTTTTCCCAAGGGACTTAGTTTTAGGATTATTGGAATGCGCTAACGCGCACTCCGCGCTCAATTTTGACATTATACAGAGAAAAATTAGTATGAATTTGTATCACACTATATCTGCAAACTGAAGCATATTTTTACATTTTACTTAGGGCTGCGGCTGCGCCGCAGAACATCCACAAAGGTTATCCAAAGTACTTGGATAACAAGTACTTTGTACTTCGCGCTCGTTTGTGCGTTTTGTTCGCACTTTGGGGAGTGCGCTCCGCGCACTCTATACGATTACAAGAGCCCCTTCGCCAGCCCTGATGGCGCTCGGGCCTAACTATAAAGTAGTAAAGTTCAAATTAAATGTCTTTTTTAAGTGAGTCTTCCTTTAGAAACAGTGAATGTTTACAGTTCAAGTATTAAAAAGGATTTTTCATGAGCTCGATAATCGTAAGTCGCAGTATTTTCTCTCACAACAGTTGTGACTTAAACATTTGAAATCGTGAGCAGGTTTTGTGATTGTGAATAAACTAACTAAAAGAACTAACCCGGCCTCTGTCCCTGCAGGTGCGCAGCGTGTCGGGGCAGTTCCTGCAGGTGCCTCTGGTTCCCGGGGCGGTGCTGGTGAACATCGCTGACCTGATGCAGAGATGGACCAGCGACGCCTTCGTCTCCGCCGTGAGTTTCAAACAGAGAAAAGGGGCGTGGCTTCCCGTGGCGTTGGGCGTGGCTTCCCGTGGCGTTGGGCGTGGTTTCCCGTGGCGTTGGGCGTGGCTTCCGTAGCGTTGGGCGTGGCTTCCCGTGGCGTTGGGCGTGGCTTCCCGTGGCGTTGGCCGTGGCTTCCCGTAGCGTTGGGCGTGGCTTCCCGTAGCGTTGGGCGTGGCTTCCCGTAGCGTTGGGCGTGGCTTCCCGTAGCGTTGGGCGTGGCTGAGGCTCCTTTATCTCCTGAGGCCGTTTCCTCACGGCCACATTTATATCCAGGTGACCTCATGTCTGACCTCACACTGACTAAACTCCTGATGATCTGATTCAGATGAAAACAACCCCAGTGCAGCTAAAGATAAACTCTGACTAAACGTCAGTAATGACTTATAACCAGTTACTGTAATCTGATTACTTTGGTCAGTAAGGACTAAGCTAATGCTTTAGCTAATGCACTTTGGCTAAACATTTGCATTTTGAGGAGGGGCGGGGGGGAGGGGGGGGCGGTGTTCGCAGCAGATTAATGTAACTAATAAAGTAACTTGTAATCTCACTTAGTTACTTTTAATAATAATAATAATGCATTCGTCTTATATATCGCTTTTCCAGACGCTCAAAGTGCAGTATGTGTTCACTGCAAACTCAGTGGTGCTAAGCTCCTATTGTAGCCACAGCTGCCCTGGGGTAGACTGACGGAAGTGAGGCTGCAAGTCTACACCACCAACCACCCCCAGGCTCCTCCATCCAAGCACCGCCCCTTCCTGCTCAGGGATCGGGCGGAGCAACGGCCCCTTTAAAATCCAGTAATCAGTAAAGTAACTAAGTTACTTTTTAAAGGAGGAATCAGTAATCCAACACTGATCAGTGACCTGAACGTATGTAGCATGTTCTGAACATAGACCGTTAAAAGAATAGACTCCGCCTCCTCACTCCTCCGTTTACCATAATGACCACGTTCGAGGGGGAAATCATGGCGGATTTACAGACTCCTCCTCCCCAGCTCTAATGAAGCATGTTCCTAATAAGGCATAAGGGCGGGATCTTCACTGTAGACTCCGCCCTGTGTGACGTGTAGCTCGCGCAGCTCCAATGCTAACAGTCCGACCCTCATTAAGTAGGAGATTTCTAAAATGTTTCCTACGATAACCAGCCCGGTGCCTCTGATTGTGTCTAACCCAGCGTAATCACAGGAGGAATATCGAGCTGGAGACAGTTCCAAAACATTAGGCACCGGCATTAAAGCTGTTTTTAACGTGTCTAAAGTGCAGTGGATTCCAATGGGGGCCTAGTGGCTATATGGAGGTACTACAGCAATGGCGGCCTCCAGTGTCATCGTCGCAAAGCAGAGCAGCCAGCGGCCATTGTTCTGAATTACAGCCAGTGCTTAAAAACATTTATTTAACGCAGTGGTTCCTTTTTCCCTTGAAGCCCCGCCCCCTGCACGTGCTTTAGTCAGGCCACGCCCCCCAGTCCAAAACTATGGCCCCGACAAATGTATCAAAATAATCGCTAAGTATTTATTTCAAACAAATAAAGATAAATGAGAGTGTTTTAAGATCAAAATAATAAATATGACTCATGACCCTCTGGCCTCAGAGCTCTGGGAACCACTGATATGACATCAGCATCTCATTAGCTAACTGTTAGCATTAGCATCTCATTAGCTAACTGTTAGCATTAGCATCTCATTAGCTAACTGTTAGCATTAGCATCACATTAGCTAACTGTTAGCATTAGGCGTTTGTTTACGACTTGATTCAGCTGAAACACTCTGAGGTAGAAGCTCGTCTGAAACTTTAGTCGATTCTTTCACAGTGGAAAGTTTCTGCTCCGAGTCTGAGATAAACCTGATGAAAAATCAATCTGAGCTTTTCCCCATATCTGACCTCAGTGAAGTCATTCAGGTTCAAACATAAACCCGTGACATAAATCTGAGCTTTAAAGACCTTTCTTCTTCTGCTCCTCCTCAGGTCCACCGTGTGCTGCTGCCCCCTGCTGGCGACGCCTCGGAGCGACAGTCTCTAGCCTTCTTCATGCAGCCCGACGACAGCGCTGTGATTGGCTGCTGCGACGGCTCCGACAAATATCCACCAATCACCTCCGAGCAGTACCTCCGCGAGCGCTACGCCGACACCTACTGACACCGACACGTTCGGACGCCGTTTAGTCTTTTGACTAATATGTGATTTAATTCTAGTTTTAGTCGACTTTACATTTATAACATGTATTATAATCATATTTAATCAGCTCCTCTGCTTCATGGAGCTTCTCCACAGGAACAAAGCTCAGAGCTGTTTGTTTGTCAGTGAATTTAAATGATCTGAGGCTCTGATGATTTTAGTCGCTTTTTTTAATTTTTATCTAGTCATATTTTAGTCTCCAATACACACTAATGGAATCACGAAGAAGAAGCTAACAGGCTAACGGGCTAAGCTAACTGTGGGCTAGCGCCGCTTAAACAGATCTCCATTGTGTAATTGGATGAACAATATCCCTCTGTCCCTTTGTCTTTTCTGTCAGCGTAGGATTTACTCTCACGGACAATTAATGAGTAAAAAACACAACATGTACGACACCTGCAGTGGCGCTTATGGCCTCTAGGGGCATGAGTTACTTAGTACTGCTTTAACCAGGAAAGTCCCACTGAGGGAACCTATTGTACATGTTTTTAGTAGTAGGGGACAGACACGGGGAGAACATGCAAACTCCACAGAAAAGCCCCGTCCAGGTGCCTTTAGTCACAAAAATATGACAAATTATGAGTAAATATTTTAGTTGATGAAATGAACACTGGCCGATGCCGCTGAAACATCTCAGAAGAACTCACCGACTCAGAATCAGAGGGAAATGTTTATTCATGACAAACCTCCCTCAGTTTTTCTAAATAAAGGATCCAGGAAGTGTTTGAGACGATTGTGTTTTTACTTTTACTACATTTCTATAAAGCCTCACGGGCTCGACACACAGGAGGCGGAGCCACACATCGCACATGTGTACAGATGTGTACAGATGTGTACAGATGTGTTGAGCTCTGAAAGTGTTTTAGCTAAATGGCGATGAAGGAACATAATCATTGATGATTGAAAACTGAAAGTATTTTATCTGCACTCTTGCCTTTTACTGTCATTGATTAACTTTATGTTGATGTTTTATTGATTTGATCTGTTTTCTTGTCATTTTCTGCAACTGTGAAGCACTTTGAATTGCCTTGTGTATGAATTGTGCTCTACAAATAAACTTGCCTTGTTTTAAACTGAGAAAATATTGGATTTGAAACGATTTGACTGATGATAAGTTTTTCTAACAGACTGATGTTGGGAATAATAAAGGTCTCTCTCACGTTGTTTTGTGAATTAAAGCCTCACTGATTGTTTTTGTGCTCGGCGACAAAAGTCAAACATTTCTCAACTTTCTTGTATCGCGTTGGAAGCGTGTGCACGTCTGCGTGCACGTGGCCTGTCGCTTAGCGGAGGGGGGGGGCATTTGCCCCCCAGGAAAGGTCTCGCCTCCCCATCGCCTCCCTATGTCCGCCAGCTTTTGTCCTGGTCTGGAACTAAATCCTAGTGTCGTCGTCAGCCTGGCACTTTATTAATGCTCTGTTTGCTCTGCAGCGCCGCCTTCAGGAAAATCACAAGAAATGATTTTAATGTTAAAGTTTATTGAGTCTGTTGGAAACACTGAACATTTTCTACAAACAAAAGATTCATTTCATGGACAACGTTTGTGTTTGTCAATAATATAACTTTTCCTGTTTATGAAACGTGTGAAAAATCAGATTCTGCTGTTTCCACCTCAATGAGCTGACTCCAGAATCACCTCATGATCAGATGTTTGGTCTCCATGGAAACCTTTAGCATTAGCATTAACTTTAGCATTAGCTTAGCTCATTAAAGACGGTGCTGACGTCCGTCTCCAACAGAGTCTTTCAGTCAATGGTTTAGTTTAGTCCAATATCACAGGAGTCGCCTCACAGGGGAAACCACCACCTTTCAGTCGCTCTCAGACGCGCCTCAGACCTTCTGCTGCTCCAGGACCTTCTGCTGCTCCAGGACCTTCTGCTTCTGGAGCACAGCTGAGCCGAGCTCCGACACGTCCATCAGAGCCATCACCGAGAACCTGAGGAGCACATGAGCGTCAGAACAAACGCTTCATTTCACCTCATTTTACAGGAAACTAAATAAGACTTGGGGACTTGAGACTTGAGACTTGACTTGACCAAAGCTCCAAAAAGACTTGAGGCCAATATTTGTGTATTTTCACATCGGTCGAACCTCTATGAGATAATCAATGACTGAAACCTTTACTATGATGAGATAAAACAATGTAATCAAATTAAATTATTTACGTATCGGCCTGTATCGGTATCGGCCCCAAACATCCAGATCGGCCGGGCTGTAATCGTTAGTGAAGGAGACGGTTCTGAGGGACTTTATTCCTTCACTATTACACAAAATAACCTGGATATTTCTCTGTAGGAGTTTATTTCACAAAACCATCACACGACTCCATTAAACTTCTGTTTCTCACAAAAACAAAAACAGACAGAGACGTGGTGGATCTGGAGTTCACGGCTCTCCTGCCTTTAAATAGTTGTTTATTATTTTTATCAGGAGTTTTATTTCTCAAACTCGTTGGGCACTATGTGTGGACAGATGTTGTACCCGCTCTTCTTTACATGTGGACAGATGTTGTACCCGCTCTTCTTTACATGTGGACAGATGTTGTACCGCTCTTCTTTACATGTGGACAGATGTTGTACCCGCTCTTCTTTATGTGTGGACAGATGTTGTACCCGCTCTTCTTTATGTGTGGACAGATGTTGTACCCGCTCTTCTTTATGTGTGGACAGATGTTGTACCCGCTCTTCTGAAGCCGGTTCCGGATCCGCTCCGCTCTTCCCGGCGCTGCTGAAGCTCCTCTGAGCTCAGCTCCTCCGGCTCCGGCTCCAGTCGCTCCGGGATCCGGACTTTCTCTGGACGCGACAGCTGAGACAGACGGAGACAAAGAGTTAAATATCTGTACGGGAACAGCACGGGGACAAACCCACAGCGCCACCTGCTGTTCAGAGTCATTACACCACAGGGACAAACCCACAGCGCCTCCTGCTGTTCAGAGTCATTACACCACAGGGACAAACCCACAGCGCCACCTGCTGTTCACAGAGTCATTACACCACAGGGACAAACCCACAGCGCCTCCTGCTGTTCAGAGTCATTACACCACAGGGACAAACCCACAGCGCCTCCTGCTGTTCAGAGTCATTACACCACAGGGACAAACCCACAGCGCCACCTGCTGTTCACAGAGTCATTACACCACAGGGACAAACCCACAGCGCCACCTGCTGTTCACAGAGTCATTACACCACAGGGACAAACCCACAGCGCCTCCTGCTGTTCAGAGTCATTACACCACAGGGACAACCCACAGCGCCACCTGCTGTTCAGAGTCATTACACCACAGGACAACCACAGCGCCCTGCTGTTCAAGTCATTACAACAGGCCCCACAGCCCTGCTGTTCAGAGTCATTACACCCAGGACAACCACAGCGCCACTGCTGTTCCAGAGTCATTACACCACAGGGACAAACCCACAGCGCCACCTGCTGTTCACAGAGTCATTACACCACAGGGACAAACCCACAGCGCCACCTGCTGTTCAAGAGTCATTACACCACAGGGACAAACCCACAGCGCCACCTGCTGTTCACAGAGTCATTCACCACAGGACAAACCCACAGCGCTCTGCTGTTCACAGAGTATTACCCACAGGGAACAAACCCACAGCGCCACCTGCTGTTCACAGAGTCATTACACCACAGGGACAAACCCACAGCGCACCTGCTGTTCACAGAGTCATTACACCACAGGGACAAACCCACAGCGCCTCCTGCTGTTCACAGAGTCATTACATCCACAGGGACAAACCCACAGCGCCCCTGCTGTTCAAGAGTCATTACACCCACAGGGACAAACCCCACAGCGCCTCCTGCTGTTCCAGAGTCATTACACCACAGGGAAAACCCAACCAGGCCACCTGCTGTACAGAGTCATTACAACCAAGGGACAAACCACAGCGCCCCGCTTCCAGAGCCAACACCACGGGACAAACCCACAGCGCCACCTGCTGTTCACAGAGTCATTACACCACAGGGACAAACCCACAGCGCCACCTGCTGTTCAGAGTCATTACACCACAGGGACAAACCCACAGCGCACCTGCTGTTCACAGAGTCATTTACACCACAGGGACAAACCCACAGCGCCACCCTGCTGTTCACAGAGTCATTACACACAGGGACAAACCCACAGCGCCACCTGCTGTTCAGAGTCATTACACCACAGGGACAAACCCACAGCGCCTCCTGCTGTTCCAGAGTCATTACACCACAGGACAAACCCCACAGCGCCTCCTGCTGTTCCAGAGTCACCATACAAGCCACAGGGGACAAACTCACAGCGCCACCTGCTGTTCACAAGAGGTCATACACACAGGGACACCCACAGCGCACTGCTGTTCAGAGTCATTACACCACAGGACAAACCCACAGCGCCATCCTGCTGTTCAGAGTCATACACCACAGGGACAAACCCACAGCGCCTCCTGCTGTTCAGAGTCATTACAACCACAGGGACAAACCCACAGCGCCACCTGCTGTTCAGAGTCATTACACCACAGGGACAAACCCACAGCGCCTCCTGCTGTTCAGAGTCATTACACCACAGGGACAAACCACAGCGCCTCCTGCTGTTCAGAGTCATTACACCACAGGGACAAACCCACAGCGCCACCTGCTGTTCACAGAGTCATTACACCACAGGGACAAACCCACAGCGCCTCCTGCTGTCAGAGTCATTACACCCAGGGACAACCCACAGCGCCCCTGCGTTCAGAGTCATTACACCACAGGGACAAACCCACAGCGCCTCCTGCTGTTCAGAGTCATTACACCACAGGACAAACCCACAGCGCCTCCTGCTGTTCACAGAGTCATTACACCACAGGGACAAACCCACAGCGCCCCTGCTGTTCCGAGTCATTACACCACAGGGACAAACCCACAGCGCCTCCTGCTGTTCAGAGTCATTACACCACAGGGACAAACCCACAGCGGCCACCTGCTGTTCAGAGTCTTACACCACAGGACAAACCCACAGCGCTCCTGCTGTTCAGAGTCATTACACCACAGGACAAACCCACAGCCCCCCCACAACAACCCCACACCCGCGCCCCTGCTGTTCAGAGTCATTACACCACAGGGACACCAAGCGCCTCCTGCTGTTCAGAGTCATTACACCACAGGGACAAACCCAAGCGCCCTCTTTGCTGTTCACAGAGTCATTTACACCACGTAAGGGACAACCACAGCGCCTCCTGCTGTTTCCAGAGGTGCATTAACAACACCACAGGTGACAAACCCACAGGCCACCCTGCCCTGTTTCAAGTCAGTTACAATATCACCACAGGGACTACCACAGGCGCCTCCTGCTGTTCAGTCATTACACCACAGGGACAAACCCACAGAGCCTCTGCTGTTCATCGAGTCATTACACCCACAGGGACAAACCACAGGCCACCTGCTGTTCAAGAGTCATTAACATCACAGGTGACAAACCCACGAGCGCCTCCTGCTGTTTCAGAGTCCATTAATACCACAGGGACAAACCCACAGCGCCTCCGCTGTTCAAGAGTCATTAACACCACAGGGACAAAACCACAGCGCCTCCCTGCTGTTCAGAGTCATTACACCAACAGGGACTATAACCCACAGCTGCCTCCTGCTGTTCACAGAGTCATTAACACCACAGGGACAAACCCATCAGCGCCACCTGCTGTTCAGAGTCATTAACATCTCACAGGACAAACCCACAGCGCCTCCTGCTGTTCAGAGTCATTACACCACAGGGACCAATCCCACAGCGCCTCCTGCTGTCAATGAGTCATTACAATCCACAGGTGACAAACCCAACAGCCGCTCTGCTGTTCACAGAGTCAATTACACCACAGGGACAAATCCCACAGCGCCACCATGCTGCTTCAAGAGTCATTACGACCACAGGGACAAACCCACAAGCGCCTCCTGCTGTTTCAGAGGTCATTACATCCAACAGGGACAAACCACAGCGCCTCCTGCTGTTCACAGAGTCATTACACCACAATGTGACAAACCACAGCGCCACCTGCTGTTCACAGAGTCATTACACCACAGGGACAAACCCACATGCGCACCTGCTGTTCAGAGTCCATCACATCCACAAGGGAACAAACCCACAGCGCCACCTGACTTGTTCCAAGAGTCATTATATCCACAGGGACAAACCCACAGGCGCTCCTGCTGTTCACAGAGTCCATTACACCACAGGGAAACAAACCCACAGCGCCACCTGCTGTTCACTATGAGTCATTACACACAGGGACAACCCACGAGCGCCACCACCTGCTGTTCAGAGTCATTTACACCACAGGAACAACCCACAGCGCCTCCTGTGTTCAGTATCATATACAACCACAGGGACAAACCCCAGCAGCGCCTCCTGCTGTTTTCAGAGTCATATGAGCCTTGGAGAACAAGAAAGAGTTAGATTCATCTTTAAATAAGTAGAGTAAAAGTACTCACATACTAGACGAGCAGGGCTCAAACACTGCTAGTTTAGTTAGGTACTGGAGTCGTAGTTCTAATCCTGTAGTTATATACTGTAGTAGTTGCAGTACTACAGTAGTAGTACGTAGTTACTGTAGTAGTAACCTGTAGTAGTACGTAGTAGTACTGTAGTAGTACTGTTAGTAGTACTGGTAGTAGTAGTTATAGTCTGTAGTAGTATCGTAGTGTACTGTAGTAGTAGTTATAGTAATGGTAGTAGTAGTTAATAGTACTGGTAGTGTAACTGTAGTAGTACTGTAGTAGTAGTTATAGTACTGTAGTATACTGTAGTATACTGTATAGTAGTTATAGTAAACTGTAAGTAAGTACTGTAGTTAGTTCTGTAGTAGTAGTTATAGTATGTAGTAGTACTGGTAGAGTACATGTAGTAGTACTGTAGTAGTAGTTATAGTACTGTAGTATTGTAAGTAGTACTGTAGTAGTAGTTATAGTACTGTGTAGTACTGTAGTCAGTGACTGGTAGTAAGTAGTTAGTAGACTGTAGTATAGTTTATAGGTACTGTAGTTAGTACTCTGTAGTAGTACTGTAGTAGTAGTTAAAGTACTGTAGTAGTAGTTATAGTACTGTAGTAGTACTGTAGTAGTACTCGATAGTCAGTAGTTATAGTACCTGTAGATAGTACTCGTAGTAGTACTGTATGAGTAGTTATAGTACTTAGTAGTTGTGCAGTACTGTAGTAGTACTGTAGTAGTAGTTATTAGTACTGTAGTAGTAGCTGTAGTAGTACTGTATAGTAGTTATAGTACTGTAGTAGTACTGTAGTAGTACTGTAGTAGTTGCAGTACTGTTAGTTAGTACTTGTAGTAGTAGTTATAGTACTCGTAGTAGTACTGTAGTAGTACTGTATTGATAGTTATAGTACTGTAGTAGTACTGTAGTAGTACTGTAGTAGTAAGTACTTCTCAACTCTCTGCTTGAGGTCCAGAACTGAAACTCCTGCGGCTCCGGTCGACCTCGGTGACGCCCAAACACGTCGTCCTCGTTCACTCTGAGTTGGACCGCCTTGCTTTGGCACGCCCCTCATGGCCTGCTGACCCTCTGTGATTGGCGCAGCTGCTGCGCTCTTCCCCTGAGGAAGAAGAGTTTAAAACCTGAGGACGGCCACAGGGGGCGCTGAAACATGTCAGCTCAATAGGAGGCCTGAGGAAAATCCTCTGACCTCACACTGGGCATCGACACCGCAGGCCCCTGAGGACCTTGTGTCTGAGGTCATCGTCCCGTCCCGTAATGACTTTATCGACTTATCGTTCAATAAATGACAAACAAACAACACTGTTTTGGGCTTAAAGCTGCATTATGAAACTTTTTAATGTGAATAAAAGTTGATATTTATGTATATTTGGACCTTGTAGTGACCGAAGCGACTGTACGAGTGGTCCGCATGGCGCCTTGTACTTCCCATCACAGTGGCCTACAGGACGCTTCCAGAGTCAAAATAGGTGGCGTTCATCGTTATAAGAATTCTATTTCAGATCGGAGCAAGGTGCCAATAACTACTCTATGAGAGAACTAGTTTTTGAAAAGAAATTTCAAAAGGGAAAATGTCCAAATGTCTTTCTCTGCTCATGTGACAGTGACTGGAATTACAAACCTCACATGTGAATTCTACTGGACGGCAACATCAAAGCACATGTTTTTGATACGTCTCCACGTTTGACGCCTTTGAGAAATATTAGACATATGTTTCATATGAGCTGGAAGATACGACTTTGAACTTATGTGACAGTTTTTGTTTCATGTGAATGGCCTCAGTAATTACAGAAAATTAGCAACGATTTAAAGCTAGAATCTGCATTTATGAGCGTTACTATGGTTACGGCCAGGAATTTTCATTTGCTCCACCCTCAGTTTTCAAAGGAGCTGTAATCCTGCTATTTTAGCCATTCCAAAGTAAAAGTATAGGCATATATAATGATATTAATATTGTACCTCTATCACATAATGGAGTACTCATTTTTTGAGCAGAAATATTAAGTATTCTGGGGGTATTTTCAAACCCGGGAGACAAGACGCTTCGGATTTAACTCCGCCCCTCTCTCCGCTCATCCACAAAATTTTGTCAGTTTATAAATATAATATGCTGGAAAAAGTGAATTACTTCACAATAATGCAGTGTATAAGGAGTTGACATGTGCCAAACACAGTTTCATAAAATGGTTAACACGCACGCTAATACACACACGCTACCACAGGCCTAACACACACGCTAACACACAGGCTAACACGCCACGCTAACAACGCACGCTAACACGCACGCCTAACACGCGTTTTGATTGACTCCCGCTCAAGGCCTGGCCTCCGCCATGAGATCGCCGTTGGTTTAAATAAAAGTGAATCAACATTTGATTCTGGCCGAGTTCAACCAAGCATGTTCCATCAGGTTGGTTTGAATAAAGTCAGCTTAATCCCGGAAAAGAAATTCACAACCTTGTGGCGAGTGCACCCTCTTCTTTAAGGAAGTTGAATAGTCCTGTTCCTCTCGTGGCCAAACGCCGAACCCGTGGCATTTATCGGTAAGAAAAAAGTAACAGAGCGTGTTCCAGAGTAGTTATCGAAAGAGGCTCAGTCTTCCAAAACAACATCTTCTGCTCCCGATCCATCGGCTCCCTCTCAGCCGTGGATGCGCTTGATAGCGTCGCGGACAGCACAGATCACGATTAGTCGTGTCGGAGAGTTGCTGTTTTTATTTTGTTTTTTTTTGTTTAAAAAAAAAAAAAAAAAAGCTGTTTATAAATTAACCAGGCTGTAAGGCATTACATTTACAGACTTGTAGAGCACTTCCGTTCTTCCCGCTGTTACGATCACAACTGAACAGCTCTATGCAGTGGTTTACCTAGGAGAGGGCGGAGCAGCTTGCTCAAGAGAGCAGATTCAGTGAGGATTACTGGAGATACTTCGTGAATTGAAGCCAAAAAAACCCGCTCTGGTGTTTTTTGAAGAAGGAATAGTCACAACATGGATAAATAGCCTCCAAAAAAGTCGATTGCATGATATTAGGACCTTTAAACTA